>CM068368.1:5925823-6058323 GCA_034769895.1 Magicicada septendecula | reverse complement strand
TCTATTCAGTATTCCGGTGCTATTCCAACCATGTAGATAAGAATGTAAACTGTGATGTTTCTGCATGTTTCATCGATTACCAGAAGCCCTTTGACCAAGCCCAACATAAGAAAATGATGGATATGCTGAAAAATATTGGATTAGATGGAAAAGACCTAAGGATAATAGTTACACTGTATTGTAACCAATCTGCAGTGGTTGGAATAGATAAAGAGTAAACTGAAGAAATACAGATTCTGCGTGGAGTAAGACAAGGATGTATACTATCACCGCTTTTATTCAACATCTACTCGGAAGGTATTTTTAGAGAAGTTTTAGATGAATGTGATGTGGGAATCTCTCTGAACGATGAAAGAATAAATAACATACGTTATGCGGATGATATCGTCATATTCGCAGATAGCTTAGAGGGGCTGCAACAACTAATGAATAGAGTGACAGAAAGCACCCGTAGATATGGTCTAGCCATCAATGTTAATAAAACGAAGCTAATGACTGTATCTAGGAACAAGTTTACAAACAGCACCCTTAAACCAGCACCCTTAAACAGCAACCAAAGGCCAGTTAAACGTGTAAGCAAATTTACGTATCTTGGTATTATAGTCAATGAACAATGGGACCACTCTCAAGAAATAAAGGGCAGAATTAAAAAGGCAAGATCAGTGTACACTAGAATGAGCAGTTTACTCAGAAGTCACAATTTAACAATAAACACAAAGATAAGACTTTTACGCTGCTACATATTCTCGGTCCTCTTCTACGGTGTAGGATCTTGGACTTTGACTGAAGCCACAACTACGGAATCTTTCGAAATGTGGCTCTACCATAGAATACTGAACATTTCATGGACATCACATATAACTAATGTTGAAGTTCTTAGAAAGATGAACAATGAAAGAGTAGTTATTAACACACTGAAAATAACAAAGCTTCAGTATCTGGGACATCTCATGAAAAATGAACAGAGATTTTACTTATTACAGTCCATACTACAGGAAAAAGTACTTGGAAAGAGAGGAGTTGGGCGACCGAGAATATAATGGCTGAGAAATTTAAGGACCTGGTTTGGCATGAATACAACTGACTTACTCCGTGCAGCTGTACAGGAAGTTAAAATAGTCTGTATGATATCCAACATCCGAAACGGACAGGAACTAACAGAAGAAGAAAGGGTCTATACCGAAACGTAACCTTAGTTAGTCGTCCATCCTCCATTCTGTCCAGATGCTGTATGTCCATTCTATGCGATATGCCTGGATTTTATCATTTATGGAGAATACCTGTAGCTCTTCTCCAATATCCTCATCGCGCAAACGATCCTGTCTCGTGCAACGTTTTGTTCTTCTCAGAAACATAATTTCCGAAGTTTGAATCTGGTTTTTAATCTTCTTTTTAGGAACCCATGTTTCACATCCATGTAGTAAAACAAGTACTGCTATTGTTTTATAAAATTTAAGCCTTTTCTCTTTTTTCTTGTCTTTGTCCTTGAACTTTCAATGTATGACGCCACACGTCAGCTGAAACCACGATATTTTTGTAGTGATATCTTGGCCTGTGTCGTTCCCAATACCGATAGTGGAACCCAGGTGACTGAAGTCTGAGAGTTGTTTCAAAACTGTTCCCTCGAGAACAATTTTTGAATATAATTAATTCACTACCGACTCGGAACACAACGTTTTTATAGGTAAAAACGTAAAAGATTTACCTTATAGCTTTAACAGGGTTTCGCTTTTGAAAAGCTTCTTCAGAGGCTCGGTAGTGAATTAATTATATTTAGTTATACTCTGATTAACGAAAGAAAGTGACTGGCGGAGCGGCCGCGCGGCGACCGAGTTTGTAGTAAAAACATTCCATTTAATAACATCGTGGAAACGTAAAATACAGGGCTATAAATGTCTAATGAACTGTATTTTAATCATCAATTAAAGAAGACGTTTTTAACAAACTTTTCTAATTTTTAAATCTTTTTTCAATTAATTTATATTGAGAGTTAAATAAAATAATACACGAATTTGAATTAAAAATTTAGGGTTTATCATTTTTATTACGTAAGAACTCAGAGGTTAAGCAAAGAAAAACATTTCTTGTAGACAGATGGTAGTCCACCTTCTTTAGTACAATATATAAAAAATTGCGATTCCTACGATTAAAATTAACGACGTTATTAATTTTTTTCTAATGTCCTGTTAACTCAGTTGTTAAAAGTTGTACATGAATGAGATTTTCGTGACGCTCTCTTTAGATAACTAAGTGTAGAAGACATATACAACTTACACCTTGTACGTGATAGGAATACTACAGTGGATTAATATATAAAGTGAATTTCACAGAGAGCAGTGCGTGGCGCTCTGCGGCGGAAGTAAAGTCGGAACCTAGTGGACCCATTTTGTTCGCGCGCAGTGTTTTAATAGTGTATTTTTATGATTTATACACACATTTTATGAGCGGATTCCATAAAAGCTGAAGAACACTACAATACTTGTAAGTACCTTACTGTCTTTATTATTTATTTGTCAATGCTAATAACAAGTAATTTACTAATTGTTTTTTACATTTCAATACTGTTATAATTATGCAATATCTGGTAGACCGAGATTTGCTCGGTAGTTTTAAACTGTAAACTGTATTTCATAGTTTAATACTGTAATTAGTTGTTGAGAAATTTGAATGGCATTAACAATTTCCCAGTAATTACATTGCACTTCAATTAGTAGTATTAAAGCTGATCACAAAAGAAAAATAGTTTATTAACAAGAAAACAATAAATACCGTACCGCAAAAGGGTGATAAACAATCATTCAAGACCATCTGTTATAAAAAGCATGTAGTTCAACTAAACCACAAAAGTCTGGTCAGATGTAAGTTTTTGACAGATCACCAGGTAGATAGATTAGATTAAATAAGTAGACAGATAACTAAAATCTCTGTATATTTATATGAGAGGTTGGTGACTCGTAGCAAGTTGGCTGTGTAAATGTGTGAGCCGTGAGCGTATGCACCACTTTCTTTGGGCTGTTACTGTACCTTGACTCGATGGCGCGCGGTTGAGCGATGTTAGTTCTAATTTTCCTATATTAACTGATTGCGGTTATATTTCGTAATATTTGAAGGTTACATACCACTTTTTATTGATGAATACAATTTTGTTATGCTTACTGTGAAAAAACTCAATGAAAAAAATTATTAATAACGGAGTTAACAGTACATTTGGAAAAAATTAATAACGTCGTTAATATTATTCGTATGAATCTCAATTTTTGATATATTGTACTAAAGAAGGTGGACTACCATTTGTATACAAGAAATGTTTTTCCGATGCTTAACCTCTGAGGTCTTACGTAATAAAAACGATAAACCCTAAATTTTTAATTCAAATTCGTGTATTTTTTTATTTAACTTTCAATGTAAATTAATTGAAAAAAGATTTAAAAAATTAGAAAAGTTTGTTAAAAACGTCTTTAATTGATGATTAAAATACAGTTCATTAGACATTTCTAGCCCTGTATGTTACGTTTCCACGAGGTTATTAAGTGGAATGTTTTTACTACAAACTCGGTCGCCGCGCGGCCGCCTTTCGTTAATCAGGGTATAAGTAACAGACACGTCATGGACAACGAAATCCAAGAATTTAACACAGCAAGACGAGCCATAGTTTAAGCCTACAAATCCACAATACTGAAGGTTAGAAAGATCGCTACGCACATAACTTTTCACAGCCTCTCAAGCAGCTTTTTAAAAGCGAAAACCGGTTAAGACTATAAGGTAAAACTTTTACGCTTTTGCCTATAAAAAACTTTGTGTTCCGAGTCGGTACTGAATTAATTATATTTAGTTAAGTAACGGAAACGTCATCGACAACGAAATCCAAGAACAATTTTTGATCTGACTGGAAACTTCACCCGAAAAAGCATGATTTTTGTACTATCTGCTTAGCTATTTGAAAATCATATTGTTTACAAATATTTTTTAAACGATGTAAAGAATACTGCACGTACAGACAGAACAGATGAAATTACTCAGAGCTGTAAAGAGATGTACAGAAGAAATCACATGGTAAATAAACGCAGAAATAAGAACGGACTTGCAGATAGGCCAATATAGTTTGTAGGATAAAGTAACAGAAAATTTAAGACAGTGGGTTTATGGACCGTATGAACAAAACAAATCCATCTAAACTTCAAGTTCAAGTCTGGTATTATATACCAGGGTTCTCCAAACGTTTTCAGTTGAGGGCTGAATTGAAAAATCTTGGAAGTCAGGCGGGCCAACAACACACACACACACACATATTGTAAACTTTTTTAAGCTTACGAAATAATCAAGTCAATAAAATAGGTATTTAAATAGAAACTAAGCAGACTGAGCTAAAGAAAACAAATTATTTTGTTCAGAATAATGTAAATAAAAGTAAGGAGAAAATAACATTCAAAGATATTTCTTATGTATTGTTTTTTGGCTTTCTTATGTACGTATGGGATGTGTCGAGTTGCTTCTGACATATAATGTCTGTCCATTTTGGGTCAAACTTTGGGTCCACTTGACTAGAATGGATTTCAAGTGTTCGTCTGACAAGTTAGCCCTGTACTTTGATTTCACAAAGTTGGTTTTTGAAACGTTTGTTCGGAGATATAGGTCGATCCAAACGTTTAAAGCACTGCTCTTGCAAAGTTGAAATCATCACTCAATGAGATGCGAGTGAAAAGCGTGATTCATTCAAGGCAGCCAGACGAACCGAGCACATGAACCACGTAAATGTTTTAAACTTGTACAAAATACGAGGGTCATTCAGTAAGTAAACAAACAAACAGCTGTGGAGCAAAAACGTTTTATTCAGTCAATACAATTTTTGAAGTGAAACTTCTTTATCGACGTATGAGAGAAATTTTATAGCAATGTAAAAAAAAATCGTCACGATTTTCGGTTACGCGCCATGTTGTTTTTTTTTTATCAAAGTTCAGTATAGTGACGTAAAGAATAATATATTAGTTTGAAAGTGATAAAATAAAAAGACTTATTATTTGTTATGTGAGAGCAAATGAGAGTTTTCATAAAAATTCAAGTAAACGTCGGCCAATAGACGAGAGAGAGGTGAACCCATGGCCAATCCATCATCCTCAATGAAAAATTGGTTATTGAAAGCAAAGTAATTCAAATTCAAGTGAATTTATAGTAAAAGTGAGAGTGATTATATATTTCGTTTGATAAATCCAACACGTGAGCGTGATTTTAATATTTATTTGAGGTTAACCTCACTTTTTGATTGTAAGTATCAGTAAATGTATATAAATCTATTAAAATTAGCAAGTATTAAAAATCCAACACGTGAGCGTGATTTAATATTTATTTGAGGTTAACCTCACTTTTTGATTGTAAGTATCAGTAAATGTATATAAATCTATTAAAATTAGCAAGTATTAATAAATATGACTGTAAATCTAGTAAACATTATTAATTCTAAAAACAATAAAAAAAACAAATTAAATAATAATTTAAAAATAAAACAAAACACAATTAGAAAATAAAAATATGTATACGTACATCTTTTTTAATTACTCGTTTTTAATGATTTATTTATTCATTTTGAATTCTATAAAATCATTGCATGTCTACAAGATTAACTGTCATCATATAATTGTATTACTTTGAATAGATAATTCCAATTATTTACTCATAACTTGTGTAATTGAGTAAGTTATTAAATATCTGCTTTGAATTATTTTTATTAAGTTATGACATGAAATATGAATATTAAAGTTCATAACTTTTTTCTTAAGCTTTATCTACCCAATTTCTGTGAAGTTGTAAATAGTAGAAAAATGATATGTCATAAAGAAGTTTCACTTCTTACCTGTGTACTCTGGTACACACACATACTTTTTTTTTTACTTTTCAACGTAATCTCCAGCAACGTCTATGCACTTGTCCCATCTCCTTACAAGCTTTTGTATTCCCTCAGCAAAGAATTCTTTACCTTGACGTCGAAGCCAGTTTTGGACTTTTTCCTTCACTTCTTCATTGCTGTTGAACTTGACACCACGCAAAGTCTCCTTGAGTGGGCCAAACTAGAAAAAGTCAGATGGGGCAAGGTCAGGGCTATAAGGGGGATAAGGCAGGATCTCCCAACCTACTTTTTTTATTGTTTCGAGAGTCAGTTTTACCGTGTGTGGGAGGGCATTATCGTGAAGAAAAATCACACCTTACCTCTGCCATCCCGGACATTTCTTCTTCAATGCAGGTTAACTTTGTTCACAATCATGTCAGAATAGTACTGACTATTGATGGTACGTTGGTGTTGTAGGTAATCACAGAAAATTGGGCCTTGGGAGCTCCAAAAGATGGTTAACATCACCTTACCAGCCAATGGCTGGGTTTTGAATTTGGGTGAACTGGGATGCTTCCACTCAATGCTTTGTCTCTTTGACTCAGGTTCAAAATAGTGAATCCAAGTTAGTGGTTATAATGGTTCCAAATCCAAAAATCTTATAACAGAACGCTGTTCTTCGAAAGTACTGTCCTCAAGAGGACACGCCATCGTAAATAAAACTGTATTGGTTATGTTTATGCAATATATTATTGAACAGCTGATCAAACTCACAACGACGTTGCCAGGTAACACTCCTGAAAGTTTCAATCAGCTGCTACAATTAATTTCTTTTCTACAACTGTTTGTCTGTTTACTTATTGAATGACCCTCGTATTTATAACATTTTACTGAACGTATTTCTTGTTTAGTTAGTTAGAAAATGTTATAATATTTGAATTATTTTGATGATATATTTAAAAACTGCACGCTGCACCGGCCGTAGTTTGGAGACCCCTGTTATATACACCATCAGGAAGACGAAATCTCATAGTCTTATTGCGCTTACAGTGTACTATTTATTAGGACTGTCAATTAATTGTAAATATTATATCGCCGTTCTCTATAGCAGTGGTTCCCAACCATTCCGGACCCGTGTACCACTTTGGTTTTCCGCGTACATTTGATTACCACCGGAGCTTAAAGAAAGGTTATTGCCAATAAAGAAAACAAAGTAAGTTAACAGCAAACATCTAATTAATTACTACCGCAAAGTGTTTAGGTTGTGTTTTTATAAGGGTTTCAATCATATCCGATGAAAATTTATTGTTATTTTGAACACAAATATGTTTTTTTAATATTTTTTTTCAGTAAATATATTTTTTCTAGCTAGGTCTTCTTGCGTACCACTGGTTGGGGCGCCTGCTCTATAGAACGCAAGATGTGAATTTTGAGCAAATTGTGTCTTTGTTAGGTTGGCGTCCGTCACCTTTTGATGTTGTGGTTGATTTATCGGAGTGTTGCACAAAAGAACAACACTTTGGTATAGCGAAAACGAATTACAAATACGCATGAATATTACGCTGAGACATTTCGCAAACTGCGTAGATTTTTCGGTCGACAAAACGCAGGTTCTTATTCTTCCAATGCGCTACAGCTCTGCGTGGAACGCTCAATCCATCCGTCTATCTGTCTGTCTGTGTCTTACTTTCTCTACCCTTTTTTGCTGTGTCTATCTATCTATCTATCTTATTGTTAAAATTATTAGTCTCTTCCGGGCTGTAAGGCCGTGGTGTAGCGCTGTTGAAAGCAGCAGAGGTTTCAGTCGTGTACCTACGACGGCCATCTTCAGTGTTAAAATCGAGCTACAACTGACACAGATGTCATTGTCAGTGACCACAGTACTGTGGCTAAGGCTGACAGTGACATCTGTGTCAGTTGTAGCTCGATTTTAGCATTGCAAATGGCCGTCGTAGGCGCACGACTGAAACCTCTGCTGCTTTCAACAGCGCTACACCACGGGCTTACAGCCCGGAAGAGACTAATAACACTGGTCTACAGAAAAAACTTTTTTTTTGTCCCAAAGACTTTATTGGCTGATCTATATAGTATTTTTTGCGTTGAATTAAAAAATGCCAACCATTTTTCTCTATCAAGTAAGGGTTTTGTGTGACAGCTAGGTAAATATTTTACATTAATAACATTTACAGTAAAGACATTAATCAATGTTCAACGTACCTAAAAGGTGTTAGTTGAAGATTTCCTGGAGTACTTTCCATCAGAAACATCCATTTTGAGAGTCCAGCAGTAATCTGCTAACATATTTAAGCTCCACTTCCCTTGATACCTTTTTCCATGCTTGAAATGTCTTGATGAAAGCGTTCACCGTGTCCATCGCTTACGGCTCCCAGGTTTTCCGGAAATAAATCCAAGTGAGAGTGAAGAAAGTGGATCTTGAGAGACAAATTGCAGCCTAAATGTTCATATGCTTGCAGCAGCTGATTTACTAGGTCCCTGTAGTTGTCAGACTTGTTGTTGCCTAAACATTGCGTCACTACATTCTTGAAAGAAATCCATGCACGTTTTTCTAAGTCATTCAACCGTCCTTCAAAATTTTCATCTTTTATTTTTCTCTTATTTGTGGTCCTACGAAAATTTCTTCTTTAATTTTTGCATCACTAATTCTGGTGAAATTTTCCTTCAAATACATAAAACCTCTTCCATTTCTGTCCATTGCCTTCACAAAATTTTTCATCAAACCTAATTTGATATGAAGAGGTGGAAGATAGATCTTTTTGAGATCAACTAAATGAGCATTCATAACATTTTTTTCACCAGGTGTGAGAGATTTACGTGAAGGCCACAGCCAAACATATTACATCACAGCAAGAATCAACGAATACCAAACCTTTAAAAAACAATCTACCAGAGTGCAGCATGTATAACTTCGCAACTAACGTTGCATATCGGCAATACTGAGGCAGCGAAAGTTGAAAACGTACATATACGTGATTACTGAATTTGGTCCCTCAGAGAAAAAACGTATATATACGTGATTACTGATCAAAGGGTTAACCGAAGTCTATATGTCACATGTACCTTTTGTTTTCATTTCCTCAAGTAAATAAATAATACGTGCTCCAAGTCAATACTGTAGTAAGATTTATTGCAAAATAATACAATATCCAACATAGAAAATTGAAAAAAAAACGTTATTCTTATATCTATAAAACTATACTTGATAGCAAAATTTTGATAGCAAAACTGGATTCCTCGTATGAAAATACATAAGAATCACATACAATTTTGTCTGGGACAAAACATGTGTTGACCAGTGTAACGTTAACAACATTAACTCCGGCCGGACAAGCCTTAGACAAAGTTTATCTATGTATCTATCTATTTATCAATCCATTCTCTATCAATTTATTTATCTTTTTATTTGTTATCTGCGGTGTCTATCTATTTGTGTGTCTCTCATTTTTATATCATTTTCCTTTAGTTTACATGTCTTCTTTCACTCTCTATTTCCCCTCCTCCCTCTCACTGTTTATCTATCTATCTATCTATCTATCTATCTATCTATCTATCTATCTATCTATCTATCTATCTATCTATCTATCTATCTATCTATCTATCTATCTATCTATCTATCTATCTATCTATCTATCTATCTATCTATCTATCTATCTATCTATCTACCTATCTACCTATCTACCTATCTACCTACCTACCTACCTACCTACCTACCTACCTACCTACCTATCTACCTATCTATCTATCTATCTATCTGTCTATCTATCTATCTACCAACCTACCTATGTACCTACTTACCTACCTACCCGTCAGTCTGTCTGTCTCTCTGCCTACCTGGCTATCTATCTATCAAACCATTCTCTATCAATTTATTTATCTTTTTATTTGTTATCTGCGGTGTCTATCTATTTGTGTGTCTCTCATTTTTATATCATTTTCCTTTAGTTTACATGTCTACTTTCACTCTCTATTTCCCCTCCTCCCTCTCACTCTTTATATATTTATATGTTTATCTATCTATCTATCTACCAACCTACCTATGTACCTACTTACCTACCTACCTGTTAGTCTCTCTGTCTCTCTGCCTACCTGGCTATCTATCTATCTATCAAACCATTCTCTATCAATTTATTTATCTTTTTATCTGTTATCTGTGTGTCTATCTATGTGTGTGTCTCATTTTTATATCCTTTTACTTCAAGATTACATCTCTACTGTTACTGCTTATTCCCTATCCTCCCTCTCTCTGTGTACATACTTATCTGTCTGTTGTCTGTCTGTATATCTATATATGTATTTATCTACTGGGCTAGCTATCAATCTATACATATCAATTTATTTTGTACATTTCTATCTGTCTGTCTATCTATTGGTGTGTCTCCATTTTATTTTCCTTTACTTGCAGATTATGTCTCTACTTTCACTCTATATTTCCCCTCTCTCCCTGTATATCTATCTCACTTTCTCTCTGTATTTCCTTTATGCGTCCTCTATCTCTTTACATACTACCTTTACCCTTCACTTTGTCTCCGCCAATCGTTGTAAAAAAAATTATTACTTCAAGTGAGAGTTGGTCCACTTGATTATTGTAACACGTATCTTCTAGTCCATCAACCAAAACCACAAATGGTTTAATAAAGAGAGCATTCATTGATTGCGGCTTCCAAATTGTAGCCGTGTTTCACCGACGCGCAACAATACAATTTAACCCACCCTACTAAAGATTGTGCATATGCACTCAGTTTCAGTGACAATATTAAGCGCTACAATATTTATCGACAGCGTTCACCACCATTCCTGGAACAACAGTGTTAAACTTGTTACTTGGAATTGTATTACTTACTGCGGCACAAACACGTTTCGTTTGTTACTGGTTATGTTATGCAATTGATCTAACAATCTACGTTGCTCTGGGAATATGACGGTAGTTCCACTGAAATACGTCGACTCATGCAACTGTGACATGTAATGCTGGTAATTTTCGTAGAAACTTTATATGAATATTATAACGTGAAGACTACTTTCCTTCTTCTTTCTTTGTCAAATGATAGTGTTATAGTATTTATTGAAAAAAAAAGTATGTGTGTGTACCAGAGTACACAGGTAAGAAGTGAAACTTCTTTATGACATATCATTTTTCTACTATTTCCAACTTCACAGAAATTGGGTAGATAAAGCTTAAGAAAAAAAATTATGTTCTAAAAAATTAGTATGTTATTAATGTCATGAATATAATGTATTGTGATTTTGATCGTACATAACTGAGAAAATCTCACCTGTTGACTGGGTTTTACCCTTTTTTCGGGCTCTGTACTCTCGCGCACGCTCTGCATCTGATTTTTTACGTTTTCGATGATTCTCTATCGGAATTTCTTTCTTTTCCCGGGCTCTATACGCTCTCATTCGCTCTGCAGCTGTTTTTGGATATCCCCGTTGGACTGAATAAAGATCACTCGCTGCTTGAGTTTCATTATTTTTCTTATCTCTGTACTCTCTCGATCGCTCAGCTGATGTACTGATTTGTGAACAATTACGATGATGAACATCTACTTGTACAACTATTGCATTTGGATACTCAATAGAGTTTTCGGAATCTGCCATTATTTAATCTAAAAATTAGTTAATCAGTTTACAAAAATTATATAACGAACTTTAATATTCATATTTCATGTCATAACTTAATAAAAATAATTCAAAGCAGATATTTAATAACTTACTCAATTACACAAGTTATGAGTAAATAATTGGAATTATCTATTCAAAGTAATACAATTATATGATGACAGTTAATCTTGTAGACATGCAATCATTTTATAGAATTCAAAATGAATAAATAAATCATTAAAAACGAATAATTAAAAAAGATGTACGTATACATATTTTTATTTTCTAATTGTGTTTTGTTTTATTTTTAAATTATTATTTAATTTGTTTTTTTATTGTTTTTAGAATTAATAATGTTTACTAGATTTACAGTCATATTTATTAATACTTGCTAATTTTATTAGATTTATATACATTTACTGATACTTACAATCAAAAAGTGAGGTTAACCTCAAATAAATATTAAAATCACGCTCACGTGTTGGATTTTTAATACTTGCTAATTTTAATAGATTTATATACATTTACTGATACTTACAATCAAAAAGTGAGGTTAACCTCAAATAAATATTAAAATCACGCTCACGTGTTGGATTTATCAAACGAAATATATAATCACTCTCACTTTTACTATAAATTCACTTGAATTTGAATTACTTTGCTTTCAATAACCAATTTTTCATTGAGGATGATGGATTGGCCATGGGTTCACCTCTCTCTCGTCTATTGGCCGACGTTTACTTGAATTTTTATGAAAACTCTCATTTGCTCTCACATAACAAATAATAAGTCTTTTTATTTTATCACTTTCAAACTAATATATTATTCTTTACGTCACTATACTGAACTTTGATAAAAAAAAAAACAACATGGCGCGTAACCGAAAATCGTGACGATTTTTTTTTACATTGCTATAAAATTTCTCTCATACGTCGATAAAGAAGTTTCACTTCAAAAAATATTTTATTTAAAAATTAAATTTTTTTTTCTAAGTATTTTAATTATTTATTTATTAATTATTTAATTTAATTTATTCCGTTATTCAAATTATTTGATTCGATATTAAGCGGTTAAGAAATATTAATTAATGTGTATTTGTTCTACACCCGTTTTGGTAAAATTTTATTAAAAGAAATGTTTTGTGTCAATTCCGTTCGATTGTAAAATCGACTCCTCCCATATAGGTTCTCTGCTGGTTCACTTCTTTCTGATGGCGTTCCACTTAGCAATGTATTCACTCTTCCTTTCCTACTTAAAAAACTTCTTTTCTATTTTTATTTAATAAATAAAACTCCCTTTACATTTCTTATTTTCTTACCTTTGTTAGGTCCGTCTTCTGACTTTTATCTTTAGAACAAAATTAGTGTGACGCGTTTCAGGTCATCTGACCCATCCTCAGACCCTTGCTCGAAAAGAGGTCGTCATATATTAAAATTCAATTAAAATAAAAGCACATATATATAAATTCATACACTGTTGTCGTGGTGCACCACGCGTTTACCGATCGCTACTGAGTAGTGTAACTTTTCAACGTTTTGTTTTTGCGAGCGCTAGTATTGCTGTGTCATATAGCGGGTTGCTTTTGAAATTCAATTTATCATTCAATATGTTGTTCTTATATACAGGGTTGTTATGACCCCTGTATATTTCAAATTCTTCAAGTGCATTCATCCTGAGTCCTTTCTCACAAAAATGTAGAGGTATAAAGTTTGCGTCAAAACTTCTATATGAGTGATTATTATCTATCAAATGTCGAGCATAATTGGATTTAATATTATCTAGGGTGCCGATATTTTTACTAATTGATTTGTGAGGGGTATGTTCTTTAAATCTTTTTATAAATGGGCGCCCCGTTTGACCCACATAGTAACAATCACAATCGTTACATGTTAATTTGTATATACCTGTTCTTGTCTTAGTGGGGACATGACGTTTATGTCGTATTACATTTGATATTTGATAGCAGGTCTTGAAAACTATATTATATCCTACTTTATGAAAAGTAGGAGTTAGTATTTTTGGCATTATTTCTGTAAATATGGTAGAAACATATTTGGTTGTTGGTTGCATACTATGTGTTTGTCTCGATAATCTGGTTTATTGCTTCTTGACAATATTATCTATAATATGATGGTCATATCCATGTTTCGTGGCTATGTGTTTAATTATATCTAGCTCAGTGTTATAATCATCTTTTTCAAGAGGAACGGATAGTAATCTGTATACAAGACTATTGTAAGCAGCTAATTTTTGTGGATATGGGTGATGTGACTCAGCGTGGATGGTTACGTCAGTAGTAGTAGGTTTACGATATATTTTAAATTTCAGGTTATCTCTATTTTTGATGGCTGTTAAGTCCAGAAAGCAATTGGACTCCCTTTACAATTCATTAATTGTATTTATTGGTTATTATTGCTTTGAAAATTAGTAGTACGCTTCACAGATCGAAAATATTCGTTTCCCGGATCAACTCTTTATCTCGGATCGATTGTAACAAAATTAATTTCATTTTATGTATAGTCTCCAGACCGCTGTTAGAATCAAATTTAAATAATTTACCTTATATTTTTTAATCCGCTAAGCGATGTCTGTTATTTATATGTACAACACATTTCGGAGATAAATCCCCATCCTCAGGTAAAATGTTTATTCACCCTAATGCATAGGGGTCACGCACATAAGCACATCACATATAACAAGTCACGAATAAATCAATGGATGAACGGAAAACACACAAGCGCGTGATATATGACCCAGTGCACTGGTCGGCCTCCGATCATCAACTCTTGACGATAGTTTATAAAATCTTACTGACTATTATACATATAGTTAGTTTTGTTTAAGTAGCCTATTGGACTTCACACGTCCAAAGTCAACAAACATGGCCGCTTAGAGTTTGAGTTGAAGACAATAAATTCAAAGATGGCCGCTTGGATTCCACCTCAAAGACTACGAAAGTTTTATGTCACTGTTTCTTTTAAAATAAATGATTTTATTTGAAGTTTTCACTGTAATTATAGTTAATTCTCTCTTTTCCTTCACTATTGTGTAGTTAATAAGTGTTGGTGAAGTTATTCTTGGTGTTGTGTAGTATTAAACTGTGCTTTTAGTATAAGGTTATTTTCTTACCATATCGAGTATGAATATTGCTTTTCACTTTTTTATTTCTTTTAGTTTTATGTTTTACTTATTCTTTTCTTGCTTTATATTTATAAGATTTGCTTTATCTTCATTTTTGAATTTAGTTTTGTTTTAGATATAATTTTCTTAATTTTCACTCTCAGAATTGATCCTTTGTTACACTTTGGCTCCCGGCTTCACAGAGTTGACCTGTACATTTTGGTTCCTAACAACAGAATAATTCGTTTTCTTACTCTTTCAAACGGTCTTGACCAAATTTTGCTAATTCCTCATTGGTCAGTTCAGCTGAACTCTGGGTCACATGACTAGTTTTATTACAAATAAATGGTTTTTTCACCTTCCAGTATAAATTACTCCCTAACTATTACCTAATTTTACTTATTTTAATTTACATAATGATTTTCCTTATTTTATTACAAACAATTTGATACCTGATATGACCTGTGTGTGTGTGTGACCTAATAAGTATTTTTTGTGATTTACAAAATCATGTTTTATAGGCCATTTAGTCATTTGACTTTCACAAAATCATGTTATAATTCCTTAAACTAATTACCACATTATGATTACTATAAAAAATAAGATCTATTTAACAATTCTGGCATACTTTTACTAATTCACAGTGGTTTGACTAACTGATCGTACAGTGGATAACAAAATATAAGACTCTAATGAAATCACTAATAACCAGTTTTAATTATTACAATTAACAGTTTGTAATCAACAAGAATACAATAACGTTTAACAAGAATATACATGTTCAACAATTCAAATTAATCTGTCTACACAAATAATAATGTCAACCATAAAGAATTCCGCACTAAAATCACCGTTTACTAATACACCACTTGAAACACACTGTGTAAATCGCCCGACAATAACTCGAACCTCACTTGAATAAATCGCCACTTAAACACTGAAACTAAGCGTCGCCGAATGCTTATATTTATACCCGCTGAGACTCCAGAACAATCAATACTACGCGTCAACGCTACTAGAAAACACTAGAGCATAATAATTGCTTGCCGCCTTGAAAACAGTGCGCGCGGCCCGTTGAAGTCTGGAGCAAGGACGCGTGACAAGTGTCGCGTAATTCGTCCTTCGTCTCAGAGTAGCAGCAATATGTACGCGCGCACACATACATTATACCCGGGCTCCGCTGGAATAGCCGAGATACAGATAGAATGTTCTCTAATGGCGTAACAATATTAACAAACGTTTCTGCCACTCCATCGGTGGCCATCTTCAGTGCTGAGGACTGAAGACTGACACAGGTCTAACAGTCAGTGAACCACAGTAGTACAGTTTTTGCGTTAAATAACATCGGACCACGGCCTGACAGCTCGGAAAACAATAATACGAGGGCTATTTGTTTTTCAATCAGGCCGTGGTCCGATGTTATTTAGCGCAAACGTTTCTGGCCAGTCCATCGGTGGCCATCTTCAGTGCTGAGGACTGAAGACTGACACAGGGCTAGCAGTTAGTGAGTAGTACAAAAGCGCTACGTACTTTTTAATTATCGGTATTAACCGAACAAAACACGACCACTCGCTGTCGTTCATTACGATCGAACTGTTCTTTTTGTCTTTCAAATGTACACATCCGCGATTCACGTAAACACTTTTAAGTCTGTCGTCTTCGTCTCCTTTGTCCTTGTCCTGAAACAAAACTAACTTAACATCGGAAGAACGAGGATATCGAAGACCGTCGGTAATTCGTTTCTGTAGGAAAATCAACAAGTTCCAACCGGTGAAATCCAATAGCACACGTTGCGGACGAGCACCGTTTGTAAACGAAACGCACACATCGTGACCGCGTTCTTCAAACACTCCGGCCGTTACTTATCATCTGTGCGACAACGGGTACGTTAGACCTAAGTACACGTCGCGGTGTATCGGTTGCGATTGCTGCTGCTGGTCGAATCCAACGATTCTCGACGTCATGTTTTTGGGTAATAACACACTCACAACGTCTAAATTAACTACAACAACAACGTTCCCAGTCAACTGGAGTCTCTCAACGTACACATGATGATGCAACACTTGGTAATATGTATATAAATCTCGACATCCTGTTGATGGTGGTGGTGGTGGGGGGAGAAAACTACCCGGGTGGTGGTGGTGGTAGTAGTAGTGGGGGGGGGGCGAAATCAAGTGCGTCTGTGTACAGTGTTGGACAGCGGAGTGTATACGTTGAGCGAATCGTGATGTATCATGCAGAAGGCTGTGGTTTCTGCACGGAAATTATCCGAGGACTCGAATTCTAGTCGAACATCGACCGGTGAAGACTTGAGCGACTCGTCCTGTCTGCTAAAATCGAAGACGAATAGAGGTGCTTTATCTCTGAACTCGTCCGGCGATAGAAGAACGTTGGATTGAATCCTATGGTAGTACGATAGCCCGGCAAACAATAATATTAATAACCATTACGGCGGCTGTGAAAGCCTTAGACGCACAATAGTAGCCATTGTTTAAAATTTCAAAATTTTTTTATGGTTCAGGGTTTACAAAAAGGGTGATAATTTTGATAACATCGTAAAAATATATCGAGGACATCAAATTAAAGAGAATAATAAATAAAATGTGAATGTTGTGGTAGGTTTCGAAAATTTCAACAGTTTAAGACCTCAGGGTTGAAACAAGAGTTCGAAAATGTAAACAAATAGTGAAAATCTACCAGTATGTCAGATTAAAAGGAATTATAACCCATTTCCGAATGTTTCCAATATTTAGTGTTAATTGTATGATAGTGAAAATAAATTCATTTATTTAATTTTTTTACATCATTAAACGTTTGTTGTAAAAAACACCTGCACTTTTAAATACACGTTATAAAAAAGCATTGATTTAAGCTTAAGGTAAATACCTCTTACCACACGTTTAAAAGCCAAGTCGGTAAGCTAGCATACAATATGACTAGCGAAAATGAAAATTTCAATTACGCTTCAAGTTGGATATGTACATTCAAGTTTTTTAAAACAATTTTTCTTGTTTTAAAATTTTGTTGCATCTAATATCTCTCCCCGATATAACTCTATCATACCTAGAAAATTAACCCCTTCCCCAATTTTGGTGACGCAACTTTCTTCAAGCTTGCTTCCCCCAGATTGCACCCTTGGTCTCTTCCATATATTCTATGGTTTAGAGAGTAAACGTTTTTCGTTCGATGACAATAATGAGGAAGAAGAAGAAGAAGAAGAAGAAGAAGAAGGAGAAGGAGAAGGAGAAGGAGAAGCAGAAGGAGAAGAAGGAGAAGAAGAAGGAGAATGAGAAGGAGAAGGAGAAGGAGAAGGAGAAGGAGAAGGAGAAGAAGGAGAAGAAGGAGAAGAAGAAGAAGAAGAAGAAGAAGAAGAAGAAGGAGAAGAAGAAGAAGAAGAAGAAGAAGAAGAAGAAGAAGAAGAAGAAGAAGAAGAAGAAGAAGAAGAAGAGTTTCAGTAGTAACCTTAGTAGTAGTTTAATGGTTCTAAAATTGGATGACTAATCATTATATTTGTTCTTATTGGTTCCTTGTCTTAAAATGCTATTAGCTTTGTTTTCATAGTAGAAATTTTCATATGGTATTGTTTGTAAATCCGATGAAATTTAAAAACAGATATTTGCAAATCAGTTTCTATATTTTTAATTACAAACAAGTCGTCAGCAAACAATAGCACATTCAAATATCTGTCTCGTGATAACTTAATACCAGGGTTCACCAGATGTTTCCACTTCCTTATCAGATCGTCAATTTAAATATTAAAAAGAGTAGGTAATATATTGCACCCTTGTTTTAACATCTTGATTGACAGATATTTGTAGAGATGTTAAAACAATTATTTTTAACAGCTATTCTTGTTCCGTTATATACGCACAGTGTAGTTCTTATAAGTTGTTGAGGGCATCCGCGTTTTTCTAATGCTTGTCACAACAAAGTTCTCTCTACTCCATCGAAAGGCCTTCTAAAAATCAACGAAAAAAGGCCTTCTGTGTTTCCTTATTGAAATCACGATCCTTCACAATGGTTTGTTTAATAATACAAGCAATGTCTGTACAAGATCTGATCTTCCTAAAGCCATTTTGTTCTGCCAAAATAAGATGCTAGGAAATAGTCTGCAGACACTGGTTTATGATCGTTGCATACATTTTGTATCCAGTATCCACCGAACATATTCCCCTATAGTTACTACGAACGAAAACAAGAAACTGAGGAATTCTGTGAAACATTACAGAAACAATATTGTTCTAAGGCTTTCACGGCCGGTGTCAGAAGTATGTACCGGGTTGTTGTTTGGCCGTGGTCCAGGGTTTACAAACGAACAACCAAACATTTCAGCAGCACCACTGGGTGCCATCTTCAGTGGAATTCGAGGAACTGTGGGCCTGACGTTTTACACCCCGCGTTTACGTAGACTGGAATTCCTCGAATTCCACTGAAGATGGGAGCCATTGGTGTTGCTGAAACGTTTGGTTTGTTTGTAAACCTTGGACCACGGCCCGGTACATACATCTCATATTACAGAAACAAATTTATACACATTGCACTTTATAAAGTAAATGTTTAGTTCTATGATTGTGATGATAAGAAGAAAATTAAGGGAGAAAGAAGAAGAAGAAGAAGAAGAAGAAGAGAAGAAGAAGAAGAAGAAGAAGAAGAAGAAGAAGAAGAAGAAGAAGAAGAAGAAGAAGAAGAAGAAGAAGAAGAAGAAGAAGAGTTTCCGTAGTAATCTCAGTAGTAGTTTAATGGTACATCCGCACAGTTAGGAATTACGTGACCGTATGAAGATGTGGATTGCCAGAATCATGAAGGCAGCCTTATCGTAGAACGTGCCGGAATAGTTTCGTCTCAGTAAGGAAGCGTCGTCATTGAGACGCCGGCGAGGAGGGAATACCATCACATCAGGGCAGATAAGAATGCAGCTGCTGTAATCAGGCCGCATTGTTTGCGCTGTGCAGCCGGTAATGACCGTTAGCAGCGCTCCAAGTGGCAGTTTTGATAATGTCGAGTGCTTTCTTTAGTCGAAGTAAAATGAAAATTGGCCTGTACGGTAACGACTATCTCTCCCCCCCCCCACCAAACCCCGAGCGTTATACAGAGTGTTTCTAAAAAGATTAACTCTTCTGGCAAACTTCTGGAAATGATTCTATTCATTGAACTGAAAGAAAAACGTTCTTTAAACGTATATCAAAACATAGGTTGTTCTCCGTCTGTATGACTGTGTGTGTGTGTGTTATTAAAAAAATAATCACTGCTGGACAAAATGAGATGTGCAGTTGGAATTAAGTGTACATAGTAAGTGCACTATTTCTTACAAGTGCTAAACAAACCAAAACGGTGTCTTAAAAATTGTCGAAATAGCGGCTGGTTAAAAATATTAATTCCAAAAGCCACAAAAATCAATACTTACTATCTTGTACAATCGGTCAGTTTTAAGCTGCACAGAGTCTGCTTGGTCGAACAATTGCCATAAAAGAAGAGGAACGTATTCAAGAGGGACTTGCTAATATAGACAGGAAAGGTGCTAATATAGACACCTGTTTGTTCCGACCTAGGTACGACTAGTAAGGTTGTTGTTCGTTTTCAACGAGAGCTCATAAACGTGCTGTGCTGTCCACCGCACCGCAGCTGTATACTGAGTCCGTTTGCTCTTGTTAACACAAAACACAACTGTACACAATGTTTATTGTCGACAGCTTCTGTGCTGTGACGAGGGTCTGTCTAATTTACTCGAGTGCAGTTCTGCTTAATAACGTGTTCCACTATACAACCCTCGTGTCAGCTTCATGCACCTAGCGCCTCGCCTGTTACCGTCTGTGTAACAAAGTGTCTACTTCGTTCGGCTTTATGTGTTGTTTACTGAGAACATAGTTTCTTGCAACCTTCCGATTTTATCTTCTTCTTCTTCTTCTTCTTCTTCTTCTTCTTCTTCTTCTTCTTCTTCTTCTTCTTCTTCTTCTTCTTCTTCTTCTTCTTCTTCTTCTTCTTCTTCTTCTTCTTCTCCTTCTCCTTCTCCTTCTCCTTCTCCTTCTCCTTCTCCTTCTCCTTCTCCTCCTTCTTCTTCTTCTTCTTCTTCTTCTTCTTCTTCTTCTTCTTCTTCTTCTTCTTCTTCTTCTTCTTCTTCTTCTTCTTCTTCACTTGCGCTACATCCCGTTCCGACTTCACAGTCAATTTTTGTTTTGTGTTGACAAAAAATATGCCCAATACACAAGTAACACAGTGATTTTGATATTATTAAAGTGTTATTTTTGTCAACATGTGTCAGCTAGTTTTTTGTGTGTGATGCTTGAGCTAGTGTACTATCGTAATGCAATTTTCATAAACCTATGCCATGCATGACCCAAACAGTATGTTTTATTAACTGTAGTAGAATATGGTTTGTTAATAATCATCAGAATCTATAGGACACAGTACTGCAACATTCACCTTACTAGACTCACTACTAGTGTTAGTTAATCACTATTAAATTAGTAGGTTTAAATTTATGTTTCTTCTTCTTCTTCTTCTTCATTACACGGCTTGGGCTATAGTTAGTTCTGATTTCGCAGAGTCTCTGGACCATTTTTTCCAGGGTTTTCCACGACCTCTCGTCCCCACTGGCCACCTATATTCAATCGCTTGTTTAGGAATACGCGTGTCTACTATTCGTTCCACAAGGGACTTGCAATTCTGCCTGTATTCCTTTATTCTCTCCAGAACCGACTGTTACTTCAGTCTATCCCTTATGTCGTCATTTTGTAGATGATCTCTCAAACTGTATCCCTTTACTGCTCTTACAAATTTCGTTTTGGAGGCCTGTATTTTTGAAATATCTTTTTGAAGGAGAGTCCATGTTTCACGTCCATACATTAAAGTCGACATAGCTTTGAAACTTGTCCAGAAGGACACGCCTCGGGCTGATCTGGGGCAAGCCTCCTTTAACCAGATGGTAGGATGCACGCCAGCGCGGGCCGGAAGCGAAGAAGGTAGAGTAGTGTATTTGTGTGTAGATGTAGTTTGTAGCCGTATAGGCGAAGGAAAGCTATAGGATGGAAGTGCCATTAATTTTGAAGTGTTAACTTCTTATAGCAGAGGAGAGGGAAAAAATTTACACGGGAGTGAATCCGTAGAATGTGACGTCATCAGAAAGGAATGCGACGAGAATCCGTAACAATTTCCCCCTCTCTGTTTACATGTTCATGTTTCATATATCACTCTTTGTTTTTTAGTAATATTTTTTATTCCGTATTTATACACACTATTAGGTATTTATTTCGCACTTTTCCGTTAATTTACGCACTTTTTAAGGTTTATTAATTTAAAGTTTGAATTTTGTGCGCGGTCAAATGTAACATCGCGTGTTCGATCCCACGCGCGTTTCCGTCTTTCTCGCTCATAGATTCGATATTTATAAAAGCTATTTGTACAATGTTTAACCTTATTTACTACTTACACTACTTATAGTTATTTTACATAAACGTCATTTTTTCGTCTTTTTGTCATTTACGGGATATTAGTACTGTCTTTGGTCGCTGTATTTGTATTCATCGTTCAATTAGTTAATTGTGTGTGTTGTTCTTTAGTCCAACTTCTGTTATTTTTTGTTCTGTGTATTAGTTGGCTATTATTTCGTAGTTTTGGTATCTCGTCTGTATCTTGTATGTTTTATTATTGCTCGTCTCCCTCGGAATTATTAATTTTCTTGATTTTATTTCCACTGATTTGTTAGTTTCTGTTTATTTCCTCAAATCTTTATCCCTGTGTTTGGAATTTTTGGGTCAACTTGTACTTTTGTTTATAAAACGTTCAACTGTTTATTTTAGAGACATTGCGAGATGTTACATATGCCCCATCTTCAAGGTTGATAATTTTCTACCACGTGCGGCTAATAAAAGGAAATTATAGAGTGCTTTTTGTGCAATTATTTAGTAGATAAACCTGGGTTTAGAGAAAAAAGGGAAAAAATTAAAAAATTTACTCCGGACATCTGGAATTCATGTAAACTTTACTTGAAATCACGTCATAAATACAGCGACGTTATATTGCCGGAAAGTTATGACGATGAAATTATTGGTTACAATTCCTCCTGCTAAATGGAATTCAAAATACAAAAAAGTATTTGTTGAATGAAAGGTAAGTCTAATATGCATTGTACGTAAATGTTTAAACATTTAGTAATTATTTTCTTAAGTTGTAACGTAATTTTTAACGGTAATTTTTTAATAAATTATCTTTTTGAAATGATTACTTTTCATTTAATTTGAAATGGTATTTTTAAGTTAACACTTCTGTCGGCAGTCCCACGACAGCCAGATTTTTTAATTTATATTATTTTCTCAGGGCGGCCAAGACAGGGACGAATAGCGCAGGTCGCCAAAGCTGGAAGGAGGCGACAGAGAGGCGTCAAGGTAGCGCACAGAGAACAGGGTTAAAGACTTGGTAAGAAGTTAAGGGGCACAGCCACGACCTTATAGAACTTTAGCTGTGTCTTCCTCTGCGTTTTCTCTGTCTTTTATTCTTCAATAGTCGTCTTATTGTTACACAGGTATAACTAAATTTACTTAACTTTATCTCGATATCGTTATCCTTCTTATTATGAGATATCACATTACAAATAATCAAAATGTGATACGTACTCCAGAACACTATTATCAATTACAATTTTCGTTCTTACAGGGTTCTTCCCAAGGAAGACTTAGTATTAGACATCTTTAAGTTGTATTTCTGGGAGAATGTATGCAAGATATAAAATAGACCTTTGTAACTCATTTTCACTCTTGCCTATAATTATTTGGTCATCTGCGTATAGTAACGTAATGTGCTAAGCGATCCCTTATCCGAGATTCTTATACCTTGAGAACGACGTTCATTCGTTTTCACAAAATTTCGTCAATAGGCCTATGACGTATTAAATAATCTTGGAGAGAGGCTACAGCCTGTTTGTTTTCAGATTAAACATTTGAAGCATTATTTATTTTATTCTTAATTACTTAATATGGTTTTTTGTATAATTAAGTTATTCTTGAAAACATCATATTTTATGCTTTTTGCAGAAATTGTACATCAAAATGTGTTGTTTTCAGATTAAACATTTGAAGCACTATTTATTTTATTTTTAATTATTTAATATGGTTTTTTTTTGTATAATTAAGTTATTCTTGAAAACATCATATTTTATGCTTTTTGCAGAAATTGTACATCAAAATGCGTTGTTTTCAGATTAAACATTTGAAGCATTATTTATTTTATTTTTAATTACTTAATATGGTTTTTCGTATAATTAGGTTATTCTTGAAAACATATTTTATGCTTTTTGCAGAAATTGTACATCAAAATGTGTTGTTTTCAGATTAAACATTTGAAGCATTATTTATTTTATTTTTAATTATTTAATATGGTTTTTTTGTATAATTAAGTTATTCTTGAAAACATCATATTTTATGCTTTTTGCAGAAATTGTACATCAAAATGCGTTGTTTTCAGATTAAACATTTGAAGCATTATTTATTTTATTTTTAATTACTTAATATGGTTTTTCGTATAATTAGGTTATTCTTGAAAACATATTTTATGCTTTTTGCAGAAATTGTACATCAAAATGCGTTTCAAGTTTCTGGCAGGACGAGACTTCCATTTATAATCATGGAACGTGTAGCACGATTGCCTACTCAGCGCCTGTTAGAGCTTTACGAACAGTTCAATGGCATGCACTATTTTAAAATTTATATCTATATTCTAAGTTATAAATTACAAAGGTTTTTTAAAATATATAAAAACACTTGGTAAGTTTCACAGATTTTTTTTTAAATTAACTCTGACAGCTGTTTCGACTAACTTAAGCCATTGTCAATTTCGCTCTTTGACAATGGCTTAAGTTAGTCGAAACAGCTGTCAGAGTTAATTAAAAAAAAATTTGTGAAACTTACCAAGTGTTTTTATATATTTTACAAAACCTTTGTATTAATATGTTTCACCAAGTGCCCAACGAGTCATCAATTAATATCGTTATGAATTACTATGAAAGTTACTGTGTTATTGATATAACTTACTATAAACTGGACAAATACTCTACTCAGACTCCTTCCATCGTAATATTGTTCTTGCTTGACGTTTCGATCCGTAGAATCGTCATCAAAAGCTGTGAGTAGCGGTTCAAAGACCCTTTGAGTAAGAATACTTACTATTCCAGTATTGTTTACTTTATTTTGTGATCTATATTGATTGAACGATTTTGTAAGAAAGAAAGAAACAACTATCGACCACGGCCTACATCCCGGCTATAGCTAATTTGAAAAATATTGACGGCGAGACATTAAGGTATAGTTTAAAAACCATTGTTTTCGGAAGCTGCATCTCAAAACACATTTTCCTTTCCTTGCAAATTTCCATTGCCGATGTAATTTTTTTTTAAGAATTCAATCTTGCATGTCCGTTTTTCATAACAACGTGACACATAAATTTTGAACAGCTGGTAAACAATGACTAAAATCTTCTTCTTCTTCTTCTTCTTCTTCTTCTTCTTCTTCTTCTTCTTCTTCTTCTTCTTCTTCTTCTTCTTCTTCTTCTTCTTCTTCTTCTCCTTCTCCTTCTCCTTCTCCTTCTTCTTCTTCTTCTTCTTCTTCTTCTTCTTCTTCTTCTTCTTCTTCTTCTTCTTCATTACTACATGGTTTGAGCTATAGCCCGTTCCGACTTCACAGAGTGTCTGACCATCTTTTCCAGGCTATTCAACGATGTGTCGTCCCCACTGGCCTATATTCAAACGCTTGTTTAGGAATACGCGTGTCTACCATGCGTTCCACATGGGACTTTCAATTCTGCCTGTATTCCTTTATTCTCTCTAGAGCCGACCGTAACTTCAGGTCTTTCCTTATGTAGTCGTTTCGTAGATGATCTCTCAAACTGCATCCCTTAACTTCTTTTTAAAATGTTGTTTCTGAGGCCTGTATTTTTGAAATATCTTTCTTCAGGAGAGCACATGTTTCACATCCGTAAATTAAAGTCGGCACAGCCACGATCTTATAGAACTTTAGCTGAGTCTCTCTCTGTGATTTATTCTGCGTTACTCATCCCTGTCTTGGCCGCCCTCATGTATAAGCTTATGGCATTTCCATCAGCAACTTCCTTTACCTATATGGCCACACACACACACACACACACACACACACACACACACACACACACACACACACACACACACACACACACACACACACACACACACACACACACACACACACACAACTCTACCTCCAAGATGCCGCCATCTTCTTCGCTTCCGGCATGCACTGGCATGCGTCTAGACTGAAGGGAGCTTGCCCCAGATCAACCCAGGCCTGTTCTCCGGACATGTCTCAAATAGCACGAAAAAACGCTATAGTCGTGGTAGAAATAACCTTCGACCATGGCCAAAGGTTGCTAACAGCTGTCTCGGCTATAGCTAATTTAAACAATGTTGACGCCGGTAATAAGGCCTTAAGATCTAGTTTAAAAACTATTGTTTTCTGAAGCGCACCATCTCCAAACACATTTGCCTTTTCCCGGCGAATTTCTATTGCCGGTGCACTTTTTTTTCTAATAAAGAATTCAATCGCGCGTGTCCGTTTTTCATAACGACGTGACACATAAGTTTTGAACAGCTGGTAAACAATGCTAAGATCTTCTTCTTCTTCTTCTTCTTCTTCTTCTTCTTCTTCTTCTTCTTCTTCTTCTTCTTCTTCTTCTTCTTCTTCTTCTTCTTCTTCTTCTTCTTCTTCTTCTTCCTCTTCCTCTTCCTCTTCCTCTTCCTCTTCCTCTTCCTCTTCCTCTTCCTCTTCCTCTTCCTCCTCCTCCTCCTCCTCCTCCTCCTCCTCCTCCTCCTCCTCCTCCTCCTCCTCCTCCTCCTCCTCCTCCTCCTCCTCCTCTTCCTCCTCTTCTTCTTCTTCTTCTTCACTACGTGGTTTGGGCTGTAGCCCGATCCGCTTCACAGAGTCTCTGACCATTTTGTCCACGATCTCTCGCCACACTGGCTTATATTCAAACGCTTGTTTAGGAATACGCGTGTCTACCATGCGTTCCACACGGGATTTACAATTCTTCCTGTATTCCTTTAATCTCTCCAGAACATACTGTAAGTTCAGGTCTTTCCGTATGTCGTCGTTTCGTAGATGATCTAATGACTAACATAAAATTGGAAAATATCAAACGGTTAAACGATTTATGAATCTTACAACGTACGAAAAATTTTAGTTCTACTGCTAAGCTATAGACAGGGGCCAATCCGGGATTTCATTTCGGGGGGGGGGGGGGGGGATTTATAAAAATTAAAACTAATAGGCAGACAATAGCTGTAATTCACTAATTTCATTAAAATAAATTAAAAACGTTCATCAGATAGGCTACCAGTTTGTCTTGTTAGCCTAATAATACCTTTCTGTGGAATATAGATACTTTAAAGATAACGTTAAAATTAAGAAAGTGAAGAAAATGAGGGTTACCAGCATGTACAGTATATAATTGCTGTGGATATAAGTGTATTCAAAAGGGTTGTGGATATAAATTTTACAACATGTAAAATAATTTTAAATAATTTTGTTAAAATATATAATGATTGTCAGTCTTTTCCATGTAATCACATTAAAAAAACATGCAAAGTGTTAAAAATGTTTGCTCCAACATTTTCGTATTTCGGGGGGGGATGTATCCCCCATATCACCCTCATAGGTTCGTCCCTGGATATAGAGGCAGCTCTGCAAAATTTTCAAGTGGCTCTTGTATGTTTATTGAGCGATTTGTTGATTACAGAATCTTTAATGAGTATATCAACGTGACCAGAATATATTATGCCAAATAATATACAATAAGATAATATGGAGGACGAGTTATCTCGGGCGTCCATCCCATGACCGCTACCGGGTCGCAGTCGGTCCTTTACCTCGCCAGCCAAATCTCGAGTGGTAACGCACGTGACCGGTTATCTGAAAACAACGCTGATCAACAGGTAATCGACACGGTTGCCGTGGTAACGGGGGTGTCAGGTTGGACGCTGCGACCGCCCTCTCGGGTCATTCAGCGGAACCACCGCCGTTAATGTGTACATAAATTACCCCTTTTTTCATTAATGAAACAAATTCATGCGTGTTGTAAATTTGTGCGTGCTATATTATATTTCAGAATCAAAAATGGACTCAAAAGTATATATATATAATACTGCTGTAAAAATGAACAACAGTACATAAGAATAAAATAATAATTTCAGAAAAATCAAAAGTATAAATTTAATATTTTGAACATATGGTAGAATTATAAACAAAAACTGATTAATTATTCATGACAAACATAGAGGAAAACTCAAGTATTGGAACTGTATGATACAGCACAGCATGAAGAAAATATATGTTGATAATTATTATAATAAAATTAAAATAAACATTAAAATAAAACTAAAAGGTAATAACATTATAATATAATAGATACAAATGAGAATGAATAATGTGAGAGTCAGATAAATGTATTTAATAATAGTTAGTAAAATTATATATGTTTTTAAGAGTAATATGATGAAAATATGTGACAAATTTAGTGAGGTATCAATATGGCAAATGTAAATTGTTATAATTGAATTGTGTTGGATGAAAGAAAATTTGTTAAGTCTAAATTTATATTTAATAGAACACACGTCAAAGAGAAAGATCCTGTAAAAAAGTCTAATTTTATATTTAAGAAGATACACATCAAAAAGTCTAATTTTATATTTAATCACATACAGATCAAAGAGAGAGAACCTGTAATATTTAAAGAAGTATAATTTTGTATTCAATAAAATAAACATCAATATTGTCACGACACAAATAGCCAACCCCGTACCAGAGATAAAAAATATACGCGTATTTATAATTGTAAAAAATACCTCTTATCAAATGAACTGATTGATTTTAAATAAAAATATAAGGAATATGACACGACAATACAACGACTATAACCCAACCCAAGTGATTGAGACAAAAACACAAACATAAAGAAGGGAACCACAGAACATACTTAGTAAAATGTAAATATTTTAAAGTGATTGAGACAACAACCCAAACATAAAGAAGGGAACCACAAATAAACAACGAGGATAAGAAAATAATAAACCTAAGCCACAAGGAAACAAGTTTATGGGTTTAAATGACCCCAAAATGTCCCAAGAAACGGATGAAAGGACCTAATATATTAAACAAACAAGGAAAATGAAGAAGGAGAGAGACGAGCAAAAGTGAAATCCAAGAATGATTCACCAACACAAGTAAAATAGCACTCAACAAGAACATTGAAACCAAAACAAGGGTTATCAGGAGGAAGGAGAGATAACGGTTACTACCCATTAAAAAGGCAACCAGAAACCACAAATTAGAATTGTTATTAGTCAGTAAGTATTAGTTATTAAGTATTAATTGTCATTAGGATTAAGTCATGAAAGAGAAATAAGTATAGGGGTCACCCACTATCAAACAAATGATATAAACAGTGATATAGTGTAATAGTGTAGGTGTAAGAACCCCAAAGTGAAGTGTGACACTAGTGAAATTGTAATTAACAATAAGTGATTTACAAGTGAAGGTAAGGTAAAAGTTGGAAATAAACAGTGCATAGATAACTGATAAATAAGTAGTATTAAGAGTGAATTATAGTATAAGGGATAGAAAAACACTAGAAGTGATAATGACTTTTTATTTAAAAAGATGTTCAATAGAGTTAAGTTAACTATAGCCAGTAGTAAGTAAAAAGGGAGGATTCCAGAATAGAATAAATTGAAGGTGTTACCATGGAGGGAATATAAAAATTGTTTAGAGATTGAGAAGTCAAAAAACTAACAAAGATACCTAATTTATAAAGGACTATTATTAATTTAATAACAAGTGATGTTGTTTATCACAACACAGATAATATGTGTTATAAACTAAAAAATTAGCAAATAAGGATAAGTTAGGAGTGAGTGATGATATCACTTAATCAAAACAATAACTCTAATAACTTATAAAAAATTGTGTTCATGTTATTGTTAGAAGAGGATATGGCTGAATGCAATGTGCAGTCCATAAACCTAATGCTATATTTTTAAGATTGAAATAAGGAGAGCAATATTGAATAATAAACAAAACACCTACAGACTCTAAACACAACACAACTAATAAAAATAACAAAGTAAGCCCAATAGGCTGAAACAAAATGTGATTTGAACGAAATAAGTAAATTATTATAATGGCTACTTAGACCTAGAAAAAAACATAACTGTCAGAACCAAACATACAAAGATTATAACAAATTGAATCAGAATTTAGAAAATCTGAGGTGAAGGAATCACCAAGGATAAATTGTAGATCATTTATAACACAAAATATTGTAATAGGCATTATTATATAAAAAGAAATGTAATTAACAAGCATTAACATAATTGTAAAAACTTAAAATCTGAAAATACCCAAGCTTGTGGGGTATCAAAATAATCTATGAACGAGAATAAATACTATAGTGACAATATTTATTAACCAGGAAGGAAGATGGAGGAATAACAGTAATCAGAAGATATACGAAGGATTCGAAGTTTCGATAACAATACATCAACTCAAAATAAGCCTATTCGAAAAATACCGTTACTATGGAAACAGCGGTTGTTGACAGAAAAATACCGTTAGAAATTAGTAGAGAGAGAAAAAAAGAAGCGAAGCGTCATCAAGCCCTACAGATGCAGAAGTCCGGAAGAAAGTTTTTTCAGTGTAAATCATGAAAATAATAGTATAAAGTTGCTGAAAACTAATCGTCAAAGAAGCAGATGACCACTACAACCAATATTACAAGACCCAAGACCTGAATAAACGGAAATTATCCATAAATGGAACGTCCAAACACAAGACGAAAGGACGCCACAATTTAATAAAGCCCAAAATCCAAGAAAACTGATTTTATGCAGCCAATTCCTATCTCGAACCAACTACCGAGGCCTATACACGTCGAATTGTTAAGTAATATCCAATTATTTATTTTCCACCAACCCTAATCACTTTAAATAATTTTGAAAGGTAAAATTACCACACTATAAAGATAGTATTTCTCTTTCATAGAGTATTTAAGCAAATTAAAACATAATGAAACATTGTTAACGTAAAATAACCTAAGAATTGAACACGAACTTACAGAACACCTTTACAACACTACACAACAGATTGTAACAGCACACCTTATATTTCTTGTACACTTAGATTAAGGTAATTTGTATTTTTATTGTAACCATTGTAGTTCTCTAACCCATAGTCAAAAGAATCCACGGATTTTGAAACCAAAACATTGTAATACGCCTAACGTAAACAGACGCTAGGTTAAATGGTTTCTAAATTAATTCGCCGCCCTGAAAATAAGATCTCATGTAATCAAACGATAATTATTTTGTTGTAATTGTAAATGTTTCCAGTTATCACCATTAAAAAATATTAATTACAGGGAGTAACAAGCGTTATCATTTCTTAGGGAGTGCTATATAATAATTACTTGTATTGAAGAGTAAATCGTAGCAGTAAGCTAGTTGCCAGTTATTCGTCAGAAGCGACGATTGAGACGGCTGTGCGAGCGGGAACGATTTGAATACACCAACCCGCTACGCTGATAATTTGTTCAAACACAGTTTTTAGTTGTTTTGTAAAAACGACTTGGCGCCACCCGGGATTATTACACCCCCTAAGAATAACAGGTAAGGTTACTGCCGTAATACACAGGTGATCAGAACTACGCTACAAACATCGCTAGCCACTAAATTACTGTAACGACCCGGTGCGAGGCGAACGCACTAATCATCCAAAACACATTATTTTATGTACACATTTTGCAGGTACGCAACAACCGTCTTTACTCGTTACAGATTGGCGACCAACCGGTGAGGCTGTAAAAGAAGGCCCACGGCGGCTATGAAGAGACATTCAATGTTTACCAGACAGGATAAAAAGAAAGAAATTGAAAGTGAAGGCCAGCCAGAAGAGATGGAAGAAATTGAAGAAATAATCGGGGAGTTAGTCGAAGAGGACGTTCAGGAAAACCAACCTGAGAATCCAGTTCAACCAGAACCGGAAGTGGAAGTAATGATAGGGGACCAACCACTAAAACCAACGGAAGAAACGAAGTTAGATCAAATGCTGAACTTCATGATGGAACAATTTGGACAATTGAATAATAAATTAGAGTCAAACAAGGAAGAATTGAATAATAAATTGGAGTCAACCAACACAAAATTAGAGTCAACCAATACAAAACTAGAATCATTGCAAGAGGGAAGGAAGCAAGATAGAGAAGAATTGAATAAAAAATTAGAGTCATTGAGAAGGGAAGACAGGGAATTCCTGAACGAAAAACTGAACCAAAACAATGAAGAATTGAATAACAAACTGGACCAAAATAAGGAAGAATTGAAGAAGCAATTCAAGGAGGACTTAGAGATCCTGAATAACAAAATGGAAAACAACCGAGAGGCGTTAGAAAAGAAGAGTGAGGAGTTGAAGAAACAAATAAAAAAGGATCTTGAAGTGTTAAATAACAAGATTGAAAATAATTGTGAGACACTCCTACAGCAAATAAAGGAAGATGGTGAGAAGAACAGAGAAGAATTAAGATTCATGCTAGTAGAGTTTTGTGAAGAAGTTAAACCGGCAAAAACAGGGATGAATAAGAGATGGGAAGAAACAAATTACCCAGTAAATCACCTTCAAGAAACTTTAGATAGTGATTTCAACCAATTGAGTGAAACACTAGACACCACTTCTGAAAGTATCAAAGAAACGTTGGATGAGAACATGGAACCAGGGAATCGGAAAATAACACAGAAGGAGATGGAAATTGTAGAAGAAACAAATATATTGTTTTCTGAACATACAGATAACAATGACACCAAGAAAATCAAACACATAAAAACCAACCACAGAAGAGGAAGAAAGAAGAACCGAATAATTAAGAAAATTAAGAAAACAGAGGAATTAAGAAAGGTATATAAGAGGAAACTCATCAAAACACGAGAAGAAGTGGAGATGATGAAGAACGGACTGATCGATGTGTTTAATTTGCCCATTACCTACCAAAGCAAATTAATAAAGTACAAAGATTGTAGGAGGACTCTGAGGGAAATTATAAAAGGAATTCAGAACCAAACAGCGAATGAAAAATTCAACAAATCAATACTTGGATGGAAGATGCCAGAAATAGAAATGACTGACAACAAAACAGAGTATAACAGATCAAGAAGGTCAATAAAATACTGGAGCACACCAGAAATGGAAATACCAAATAAAAAAGCAAAGATAATATTAATGAGAGATGCACAATTAACTTCTCTGATTAATGGACAAAATAATCAAATGTTTGCGGTAAACATAAAGACTACAGAACATATGGTATTAGAGGAATTATGGTACAAGACGGAGGAGACCTATTTCACCAGTAAGAAAACAGTTCTACACTCCAGAGTTATCCGAACCATAAGGGCAGAGGAACTGATGGACCATGGGTAAACTAAGTGAAGATACCACAAACCAAGAAAAGGGACGGATCTTCAAGTTACCAGCCGAGCAACCCAAGGGAATAGAAGAAAAAATTAAACTATAACAGACTTAAAATAACCATTATCCAGAATAAATGTCATCCATCAGACATTTGAAGGAGAAGAGGAGCAAGACAACAAAGAGTGTAATAAGAAAGAGAAGGCAATAACAAGGAGAGAAAAGGAGTAGATCAACATATAATTAACAAGGTCCAACGTATAATAATAAATGGACCATATGTCATCACAAAGGACAATGGAAACAACACTTACGAGATAAGTAATATAACCACCAAAAAAGTAAAAGGAGTGTACAACCAAGCTTCCATAAAGAAGTTCTATGAAGAAAACTAAATAACTGGAATACGTTCATCCAGAATAAGTGTGACTATCATACACTTGAAGGAGAAGAGGTGAATAATAACGAAGTGTCGAACAAAAAGGAGAAGGCTATAATATGGAATGGAAATGATAATATAATAAATCCACAACCGTGAGAATTGAATTGATACCAAAATAAAATTATATATTATAAAATGTACGGCCATATGTCATCACGAAGGACAAGTAACTGTAAATAAAATACAGATACCAAAATTTAAAAATTATGTGTACACAACTTGCAACAACAGATCGATGACTTATGAGGTCTAAAATAAAAAAATATCAAAACAAAGGAATGAGATACATAAATTCCTACTAAGTGAAATCAACTTACAATACATTAAAAGTTGATGTGTGAAGTATATGAAATAATTAAACAAAATGTACCAAAATAGGAATACGCTACACAAATTCCTATGGTGTAAGAAAATTAACTTACAAAGAATTAATACAAACTGAAATATACAAAAATAAAATCAGACCAAACCTGATAAGATAAGTACATGAAATTATAATAATGAATCAAAGATATTTATCTGTAAAATAAAAAATCTAAACTGGTACAAAGAAAGAGAGAAGTTGTGTATGAATCAAATATACAAGCTATGGCTAAAGCAAAATATTGCTAATTAACTGAGAAAAGTATACCAATGTCTAAGATAATTAAAATGATCACAATGAGAATTGAAAACCGAAAAATGAAAAGTTAATGATGAAATTAACATATAAATAAATAAAAAACAATCAATGTATGAGCAAATGATAGTATATAGTCAAGGTACAGCGGAAGGAAGAATGAGTAAAAGGCCAAAGTGATCTAAAAACAAACCACAAGGTGGACAATCCCAAAATATATTATTATTATTAAGTCACAAGTTGACAAAAAAGGTATTTATGATTGACTGTTGAAAAGTCCAGCAATCAAATAAACTGAGCAGAGATGACGTGCCTCTGGTCTCAGAAAAATGAGTAGTAATGGGAGAAACCAGCTACTAAAGTTAGGGAAAAAATTGTGTATAAGGGAGAACACACCAATGGAAATAAAAAGAAAAACAGATCCAAATAAAATGGAATGAATTCAGTAAGAAGAGAAATAAAGAATGGAGAAACGATCAAGAAAGAAAAGGAAAAAGGTTATGTATAACTGATAATTTCATAAAAAACTATACTAGTGTTTTATCAAAATGATCAATTTTAAAGGAGAGGCATTATGTCACGACACAAATAGCCAACCCCGTACCAGAGATAAAAAATATATTTATAATTGTAAAAAATACCTCTTATCAAATGAACTGATTGATTTTAAATAAAAATATAAGGAATATGACACGACAATACAACGACTATAACCCAACCCAAGTGATTGAGACAAAAACACAAACATAAAGAAGGGAACCACAGAACATACTTAGTAAAATGTAAATATTTTAAAGTGATTGAGACAACAACCCAAACATAAAGAAGGGAACCACAAATAAACAACGAGGATAAGAAAATAATAAACCTAAGCCACAAGGAAACAAGTTTATGGGTTTAAATGACCCCAAAATGTCCCAAGAAACGGATGAAAGGACCTAATATATTAAACAAACAAGGAAAATGAAGAAGGAGGGAGACGAGCAAAAGTGAAATCCAAGAATGATTCACCAACACAAGTAAAATAGCACTCAACAAGAACATTGAAACCAAAACAAGGGTTATCAGGAGGAAGGAGAGATAACGGTTACTACCCATTAAAAAGGCAACCAGAAACCACAAATTAGAATTGTTATTAGTCAGTAAGTATTAGTTATTAAGTATTAATTGTCATTAGGATTAAGTCATGAAAGAGAAATAAGTATAGGGGTCACCCACTATCAAACAAATGATATAAACAGTGATATAGTGTAATAGTGTAGGTGTAAGAACCCCAAAGTGAAGTGTGACACTAGTGAAATTGTAATTAACAATAAGTGATTTACAAGTGAAGGTAAGGTAAAAGTTGGAAATAAACAGTGCATAGATAACTGATAAATAAGTAGTATTAAGAGTGAATTATAGTATAAGGGATAGAAAAACACTAGAAGTGATAATGACTTTTTATTTAAAAAGATGTTCAATAGAGTTAAGTTAACTATAGCCAGTAGTAAGTAAAAAGGGAGGATTCCAGAATAGAATAAATTGAAGGTGTTACCATGGAGGGAATATAAAAATTGTTTAGAGATTGAGAAGTCAAAAAACTAACAAAGATACCTAATTTATAAAGGACTATTATTAATTTAATAACAAGTGATGTTGTTTATCACAACACAGATAATATGTGTTATAAACTAAAAAATTAGCAAATAAGGATAAGTTAGGAGTGAGTGATGATATCTCTTAATCAAAACAATAACTCTAATAACTTATAAAAAATTGTGTTCATGTTATTGTTAGAAGAGGATATGGCTGAATGCAATGTGCAGTCCATAAACCTAATGCTATATTTTTAAGATTGAAATAAGGAGAGCAATATTGAATAATAAACAAAACACCTACAGACTCTAAACACAACACAACTAATAAAAATAACAAAGTAAGCCCAATAGGCTGAAACAAAATGTGATTTGAACGAAATAAGTAAATTATTATAATGGCTACTTAGACCTAGAAAAAAACATAACTGTCAGAACCAAACATACAAAGATTATAACAAATTGAATCAGAATTTAGAAAATCTGAGGTGAAGGAATCACCAAGGATAAATTGTAGATCATTTATAACACAAAATATTGTAATAGGCATTATTATATAAAAAGAAATGTAATTAACAAGCATTAACATAATTGTAAAAACTTAAAATCTGAAAATACCCAAGCTTGTGGGGTATCAAAATAATCTATGAACGAGAATAAATACTATAGTGACAATATTTATTAACCAGGAAGGAAGATGGAGGAATAACAGTAATCAGAAGATATACGAAGGATTCGAAGTTTCGATAACAATACATCAACTCAAAATAGCCTATTCGAAAAATACCGTTACTATGGAAACAGCGGTTGTTGACAGAAAAATACCGTTAGAAATTAGTAGAGAGAGAAAAAAAGAAGCGAAGCGTCATCAAGCCCTACAGATGCAGAAGTCCGGAAGAAAGTTTTTTCAGTGTAAATCATGAAAATAATAGTATAAAGTTGCTGAAAACTAATCGTCAAAGAAGCAGATGACCACTACAACCAATATTACAAGACCCAAGACCTGAATAAACGGAAATTATCCATAAATGGAACGTCCAAACACAAGACGAAAGGACGCCACAATTTAATAAAGCCCAAAATCCAAGAAAACTGATTTTATGCAGCCAATTCCTATCTCGAACCAACTACCGAGGCCTATACACGTCGAATTGTTAAGTAATATCCAATTATTTATTTTCCACCAACCCTAATCACTTTAAATAATTTTGAAAGGTAAAATTACCACACTATAAAGATAGTATTTCTCTTTCATAGAGTATTTAAGCAAATTAAAACATAATGAAACATTGTTAACGTAAAATAACCTAAGAATTGAACACGAACTTACAGAACACCTTTACAACACTACACAACAGATTGTAACAGCACACCTTATATTTCTTGTACACTTAGATTAAGGTAATTTGTATTTTTATTGTAACCATTGTAGTTCTCTAACCCATAGTCAAAAGAATCCACGGATTTTGAAACCAAAACATTGTAATACGCCTAACGTAAACAGACGCTAGGTTAAATGGTTTCTAAATTAATTCGCCGCCCTGAAAATAAGATCTCATGTAATCAAACGATAATTATTTTGTTGTAATTGTAAATGTTTCCAGTTATCACCATTAAAAAATATTCATTACAGGGAGTAACAAGCGTTATCATTTCTTAGGGAGTGCTATATAATAATTACTTGTATTGAAGAGTAAATCGTAGCAGTAAGCTAGTTGCCAGTTATTCGTCAGAAGCGACGATTGAGACGGCTGTGCGAGCGGGAACGATTTGAATACACCAACCCGCTACGCTGATAATTTGTTCAAACACAGTTTTTAGTTGTTTTGTAAAAACGACTTGGCGCCACCCGGGATTATTACACCCCCTAAGAATAACAGGTAAGGTTACTGCCGTAATACACAGGTGATCAGAACTACGCTACAAACATCGCTAGCCATTAAATTACTGTAACGACCCGGTGCGAGGCGAACGCACTAATCATCCAAAACACATTATTTTATGTACACATTTTGCAGGTACGCAACCATTTTACTCGTTACAATATTTAAAAGAAGTCTAAATATATATTTTATAGAACACATATCAAAAAGGGGGAGCCTGTAAAGGAGTATAATTTTATATTGAATATGATAAACATCTATATTTAAAGGAGTTTAATTTTAATACTCAAAAAAGAATGTCTAATTCTACATTTAATTTGATAAAGATCAAAGAGAAGGAGCAAGTAAAGAAGCCTAAAATTATATTTAAGATGATAAACATCAGAGAGAATTGAACCCATTGCAGTTTTGAAGAGCTAATATTCAAACTATTCGCATTTACACGGTATATATTATTCCACTGTTATTTCTTAAAAATGTATGAACTAACATTATTTGGTACAGATTATAGAAAGTAATTAATTATTTCCAAGATTAAATAATATAAATAGAAAGATTAGTTGTCTACCCTGAGATAGAGTTTTCATGAACATATGTTTAACATAAACAACATTTCAAATATTAAAAAAAAATACTAAAATATATAGACAACGCGTACTGATCACCCAAATAAAGGGGCAATTACTATAGCAGACAGAAATAAATATAACTAAGAAAATGTAACAGTACATTAAATGGCGTCCACAACGTGGGGCTAGTTATATCTTAATTTTATGAAATACAACTCAATACTTAAATAATAAATTAATTAATTATATAAAATAGAGGAGAAGAATATATCAGTGTAATATATACACATTGCTTCTTCTACTTCTTCTTCTTCTTCTTCTTCTTCTTCTTCTTCTTCTTCAAGGATTATGCTTATAGCCTGTTCCGTCTTCACAGCCGCCGTTTCCTTGGTCTGCCTCTACTCGTTCTCCAAGAGGCTTATACCGGACTATCTTTTTTGGTATTCTCGAGTCACCAATTCTGTTTATGTGTTGTATCAAGTTTTCTTTATCTTATTTTATTTTATCGTTTATCGAGTACATATTCAGCTCTTGCCTTATGTCTGCATTTCTTATGTGATCTCTTAGGGTGCACCCTTTGACTCTCCTTAAGAATTTAATTTCAGCAGCTTGAATTCGTTTTCTCTGATTTTGGGTGAGTGTCCACGATTCACTTCTGTACATCAGTACTTGTGCCACCATTATTTTACAAAATTTCATTATAAGTACAAAATTACTTTACATATATTTCTGAGTGTGTGTGTGTGTGTGTGTGTGTTTATTTTTTGCTAAAAATATTACTTTTTCGAACAACCGAAGTCAGTTGATGGTCAGCGTATTTTGATAGATTTCTCTATTAACTAAAAACACAGTCGGGCGATATTCGAAATTTTTTCAATAGGTCCATGTAGTTTTTATTGAAGAATTGTGTATTTCTTTATTGATATTTACAGTCCCCTCTCTCTAAGAGGATTCGGTACCCCCTACGCTGTCCATGTTAATTTTAGCGATTTCAATGTACCTTTTCTCATCAACTACTAATGATATGGTCATGAATTTTTTTCTATATTATTACTGTAACCATACGTAAAATTTGAACACTGGTATTTTGAAAAATTTGAATTTTTACAATTGTTATATCAAAAACTATCTGCTACCCGCGGCTTCGCGGCTTGTCAAGCGAATACTTGACTTTTAATAAGTATTTTAATATAATTTTTATTGTCTATGTCTATATGGTGTTCTGTCAGCTTGTACAACAATTTTGTACTCATTAGTAAAATTCTCTCCAAAGCTGTTTTCAACACTTTTACTATTTCAATTTGTACTAAATTATTATGTTGATGCAACAGCCTTTGGAGATTTAAAAGTACCCGTTTATAAAGCCTTTGGAGATATTTATAAAGTACCTGTTAAATCAAAAACGGTCATTTTTTAATTTTAAGTATTACTGTATTAGAAGCATTGTATAACACATTAAACGTTATGCTTTCCTCAACCATGGATTTTGTTTATTTCAACAGTAAACTAAAACTTAAAAACCGTTGTCACCTAACCTCACAAATGAAAACAACACGTATTTTCGCTTTGCATTATGGAATAGGACAATTTACAATTAGTACACTTCTTCTTTTCCACATCGTAATATATCGATACAATCCCATATTATATAAAACGTCGAAAATTTACTGCAGGAATGGATAAACGTACAGTTCTGATACCGCTAAATATCATTTGTTCATTTACTTGTTACTATGGTAAATAATTCTGGTCTCCACGGTGTTGCTGACATCTTTATACGCGTCAACGAAAGGGCATAATTAAAAGGGCCTAAATCGTGCAAATGGGGCAAAATATCAAAATTCCAAGTTAGACAGTATTTTCCGTCTTGTGTCAAAGGTTACCTGTGTAAAATTTGGTGGCAATCGGTGTAACGGTATGGATTTGTATTCAGTACATATAAATCCTTAGACTTTGATTTTCATATATATAGATAAAACACAAAATAAAATTATCCTATTTTTGTAAGCATCCAATTTTTTCACAGCTGTTTTGACAGTAAGTACCAGATGGCTATGTTAAAGTCTGCAAAAATTTTTATCACCCGTGGAAAAATTAAAACTCTGACTTTAATAAGTCCTGTAAGAAGCTGTATTGAGTAAATCAAAATAAAACTTTTGGAAAACTGGTTTTTCTAAACTTACCCACTGTCAGAACTACAGTCTACAGTTTCGTGAAATATCTACCCTTCAGCAGACAGACAGTCTCTTGATCCACCACATATCCTCTTCGTCCTTGTATCTTATCCATGTACTCCTGTGTGAGCCTTCCTCTCCCACTACGCTCCTCGATCAGGGCTTGAGGTGAACCAGTGTGAATGCCGTAGCTGGTGACCAGTATCACGGCTTCTCCTTTCCAATATGGCTCCAGTCAGTATCCTTCTTTCACCCACTCTTTTAGAAACCTCATCATTAGGCGCTGTTTCCGTCTACGACATTCTCAAGTCCCTCTTTCAGCACCACATCCAAAAAGCTTCAGAGGTAATTTTTTTTTTGAGGGTTCACGTTTGTTAGTGAACGAATCTCGGGTAGGCCTAAGCTTGTATTTAATTTACTAGGTTAACCACTGGAGTGTCTAGGAAATACCACTATGGTCCTAGACCTGATGAAGGGAAAGGGAAGGGACCTGACCATAGTGGCATTTCCTAGACCTGATGAAGGGAAAATCCCGATGTTCACCTCCCCGGGGTAGAGAGGGGGCAACGTTTGCATATCAAGCGGCTAATGAACACAGGGACCGAATATCACCCGGGATAAAGTGATCCCCTCTATCAAGTGCCAATGGCCTCCTTGGAGGGCAGATGAGCGGATAGAGGATAAGGCAGCCTATTGTCCTAGGGATGAGAAATCACTTCTAGAACGGGTATACGTTAACGCCATAGGGCAAGGGGAAACCACTGCATTAAAGATCTGTTTAATATATTCCTTGTATCAGCAGCTGTAACAAACAGAAAAACATCTTCACTTCAAACACTATCAGCCTAAAAATAAGGAAGAATCTAGTAGAGACATACGTGTGGAGTGCTGCCCTATACGGGAGTGAATCTGGGACAATTGGAGAAAGTGACAAGAAAAGGCTCCAAGCATTTGAGACCTGGTGGTACAGAAGAAGATTTAAGATAAGCCGGAGGGAGAAGATAACGAAAGAGCTCAGGAGGAGAAGAGCTTTCTACGAAATTTAAAAGGCAGACTGGCTAAGTTTATAGGGCATAGGCTATACTACGATACAATGGGTTGGTTACGAGAATAATAGGAGGACCAATTGAAGGGAAGAATCACAGAGGTCGACCCCGTTTAGACTACATGAAACAGCTTATGGTCGATATGAACTGCACATCATACTGTGAGTTGAAAAGAGAAGCAGAGAAGCGTGAAGAATGGCGAGCTGCTGCCAATCAGCCTACGGGCTGCTAACCTAGAAGAAAGAGGTTAACCACAGATTTTCTGAAGGCGACCACCTTTGGGGGTCAGTTTTTCTAAAAAATATTTTCTAATCCTTTTTTCCAAACAAAACGCGATTTCTACTAACGATGCTTTTCTAAAATTAATTTTTTTAATAATTTCTAATTTCTAAAAAATATTTTTTCTAATAAATTTGAAAATCTAAAAATTATTTTTCTAATACCTTTTTATTCCTAAAAATTTGTACATAAAAGCAAAGTACGTCTTAGAAAAGGTTTGATTATTGGAAGTAATTTACATTGTGGCCTATGCTCCGTAAATACGTAAGTATATTGTTGTGTTCAAAGAAATTTTCATAATTTTTCACTATATTATAGATACGTTCATCCGCATGCTTATGTTTCGGGTTGGTGCTATTTTTCACTCTCTGTCCTAATTCCAATTGTCGCAACATACTTTCTGTATCTGCCTGCTCGTTTATAATTTCACTGGAAAAGGCATACAGACTTGGATGTTTACGTCCCACGATGACTTGAAGGCGATTGTGCCACCCTTCAGACAGATTATTCGTTCTCGCCGTACGTTGCAACACAGCATCGTACTGACTCCATGATGCTGGAAGACAGCGTGGAGGAATGGCTCTACGTTGAAAAATAATCCACGTTCAAAAACATTTTAAATGTACCTGATGGAACCTCATGAAGCTCATTTCTCAATACTTGTGCTGGCGGTGCTTCAGGGTGTTCAGTAGCAACTCGCTTTAACTTATTCACGATTTCCACGCATTTACTGCTTCTAAATCAGGTGCATGAATATGTGGCGACTTATCTGGTCCTTTATGAACAATTATTTCTGCATCGGAACACTTTTTACATTTCCAATAAGTCCGTCCTTTACTTTCTCTTCGGTAACAGTATAGGAACCCATCAATGTGTAGAAAATTTGGTTTTCGGGATGCTACTAATTCAACCACCATCGTACAAACTGTACTTGATAATTTTGTTTTCCAAAAGCCTTGTTGACGTCAAAGGTTACGTTTGAAAGCAACGAATTTTTGTTGTTTAATAAAGCGAAGTTCACAACGTATTCGAAAACATATCCATAGAAATGGTTTTTAGAAATCACGTATTGTTAGAAAATGATTTTTTAGAAATCACTTATTTATAGAAGATAATATTTTAGAAATCACTTATTATTAGAAAATAAAATTTTAGAAAATTTATTTTAGAAAAACTGTACCCCAATCGACGACCACAGCCCAGTGGTCGAAACGTTGTGTGGTAAATTTTATAACGATAGGAATTGTCCGACCTAACCCTTCTGTTAATCTGTACCTAAGGCTTTCTCGGCCGCCCCGTCAACTGTGTTAGAAACAAACTGCTTACGGGCCGTCAGGCCGCGGTCTACTCTTGAAGTTTCAAGGAACGTTTCGATCTCGTCTCTGGAGGCCATCTTCAGGGTGCAAACGATTCGCTAACTGACACGGTCTTTGGCAGTTAATCACAGTACTGTGGCAAAAGAAGATCGTGTCGGAACTAATAGCCCGGAGATACGTCAGTTTGTTTCTAATATCTTCTTTATAATATTCACATACCTTTGAAAGTTAGGTTTAAAGGTCATCATCATCATCATCATCATAATCATCATCACAACTCCAAGTACTAGGCCTTAGACCTGTTCTGGGACCCATCTCCTCCTCGGTCTACCGACATCTCTCTTCGCAGTTAGGTGATAACCCAAGGCAGCCAAAGGTAGACGGTAATCAGACATGCAATTCAAGTGTTCTGTGGTCTTCAATCTTCTGATGCAAATTATGCTATGTTTAAATCGCGTCTAATATCCTCCTTCCTTCTCCGATCCAAGAGACAACAACCTTTCATCTCTGTCAGTAAATTTCATTTCGGCTGCGTGAATCCCCTTTTACCGAGAGTCCATGTATCACTAGCATGTGGTCTCACTAGCAATGTGGGGACAGTCACAGTTTTATAAAATTTTATTATATAAAAATGCAAGTTCCATGTCTTGAAGAAATGGTCAAAAGTTGAAGCCCTCCACCAAAATTTTGAGGCAAAACATTTTGTCATGTATTAACGTACGAAGAGTATACTTCAGCAGACCATGGACCACGGATGCTATGTTAGCATAAATTAACATTAACACAAGATATGAGGTACTTCTCGAAACAATGTTGAAAATATATATTCTTTTAGTGGACGTTATATTTGGCATTAATTATTAGAAAAGTGATTTGAAATTTGGTATGAAAATTTGGGTAGATAAGTCCTATAAGTGTACAAATTTTCATTCATTTATACCCATTACTTTAAAAATAACATTAATTTGTTTACAATCGCCTGTTGATAACTTTACGAGCGATTTGAAATAAACAAATATTTATCGCATATTTATTTTTTCACTTTTATTAGAAATTTTCTCCTGAACAATTCTTAACATTTTATCCTGCATAAGTTCAACCTTTCCTATCCAAGAGAGAACAACCTTGCGTCCCTCTTAGAAATTTCATTGCGGCTGCCTGAATCCTCTGCACGTCCCTTTCACCAATAGTCCATGTCTCAGTAGCATACAGGAATGTGGGGACAGCCTCAGTTTTATAAAATTTCATTCGGGTATTCTTCCGTGTTTTCATCACCACCACCACCACCACCACCACCACCACCACCACCACCACCACCACCACCACCACCACCACCACCACCATCATCATCATCATCATCATCATCATCATCATCACTCCAAGGACTAGACCAGGTCTACCGTCATTTCTGTTCCCAGTAGGGTGATAACCCAAGGCAGCCAAAGGTAGACAGATATCAGGCATGCGATTGAAGTGTTCACACCATCTCCTTCTCCTCCGAAGGAGCGGCGAGGAGGAGGAGGAGGAGGAGGTTTAAAGGTTGTAAATATAATTTCTTTTCTTAATGTAAAACCCTCATAAACGTATACAAGCGAAAAGTATTCTATGTTAAAATTAATGAAACAACACCACTATGGACGTGTGTCAAGGACGTAATAGGAAAGAATGCTCATTGTACCTGAGCGTGTTACACAGTTTCGGACGGGTGAGTGCTTGCAGTGAAACCGTTACACAGAGCCACGTGCAACAGCAGCTGTGCCGCGCGCGCGTACATACACACACACAGCACCGTTACACGTCGGGCTGGCTGCGAAATAAAGCAATTATTTATTGTGCATAGATTCCAGTTGTGTGTATAGATTGAATGTGAAGATTGCACTCTGGTGTGCTTGCTGCAGTCTAGACTTACCTTCCACCCTACAGTATAGCTACACTGCTGAAATTATTACCTCCTTGTTTCAATCCGTAAGTAGTGTGTTCAACGTGGTTTCTTCTTTTTAAACTCCCACTTGCTACGTTAATTATTATTTTTAAGCCTTAGGTCTGTGTAAAGTATGTTCACCACATAGTTACTTCTTCTTCTTCTTCTTCTTCTCCTCCTCCTCCTCCTCCTCCTCCTCCTCCTCCTCCTCCTCCTCCTCCTCCTCCTCCTCCTCCTCCTCCTCCTCCTCCTCCTCCTCCTCCTCCTCCTCCTCGTCTTTCCTCTGTCACTCTTATTACCCCATCACCTTCTACCCCAGCTTTTTTCCCTATCCGTATATACTTTTCTATACTATTATTAATAATAAAAAACTTTTTACAGGAATATATTTTTTAGTTTGTAAATTACAAATGTTTCGATAGTAATATAACTACCATCATCGGATATAATTATAAATTCAAAATTTTTAAATCGATTGTTCAAAACAGCTGTTGTATATGTAGACTAAATTTAATGTTGTTATATGTGTATATAAAATATGTTATATAATTAATTGTAAAATATAATATAAATATTTATAATTGTATTAAATTATTAATTTTGAAAATATTATCATTTTTTGTATTAATCTGAATTCGTTCTGGTATTAATTTATTACTTGTTTTATTTTGAAATACTTCCAAAATTTTCCGGTAACGTCATTTTTGGACCTTTGGAAATGTGTTGTAATAAACTGATATTATTTAAATTTGGAAACGTGTGTTTCTTTTTTTAAGTGTGTAGCTAAATCTGATCTCTATATATATCTGGTTTTAAATATGAATTACAGTGTTGTATATATCTTTCTTTTAAACATTTTTTAGTTTGGCCAACATAAAATTTGTTACAGTCAGGGCATTCAATTTTATACACTCCATTTAAATTAGGAATTAATGTATCTGTTTTAGGTTTGATTTAATCGAAATTTGTTTTATTACTGTTCTAGGTATACGTTTTATTACTTTTGTATACGTATTTATGGTGTTGCTGCTTAGTAATATTTTCTTCAGGTTTGTGTTGACACGGAGGAATATTTTCAATATGGTCACAGATTGATACCTTCTGTTGACTTTAGTTGAACGTTCTAATTCTGTTTCAGGTATTTTTTTTTTTTTTTTTGTAATCCGTTAAGTAATTCTTAATTTTTGAATGACCCTTTTTAATCCATTACCCTTTTTATATCTATATCACTTCTTTCATTACTTCTTCTTCTTCTTATCTTTCTCCTCCTCCTCCCCTCCCCCTCCTCCCCTTCTCCTACCCTCCTCCTCCTTCTTCTTCCATTCCCTCTTCTTCTCATTCTTCTTCGTCTTCCTCTTATCCTCTTCCTACTCCTCCTCCTACTCCTCCTCCTCTTTCTCATTCGTTGCTTCAACTCGTCTTTTCGCTGTCACTCTTATTACCCCACCTCTTTTCTCATCACCTTTTTTCCCTATCCGTATATACTTTTGTATCTTTATATTGTTGCTGCTTAGTAATATTTTCTTTAAGTTTGTGTTAACATGGAGGAATATTTTCGATATGGTCACAGATTGACGCCTTCTACTGTCTTTAGTCAAACTTTCTAATTCTGTTTCAGGTAATTTTTGTTGTTTTATGGGAATCCGTTAAATATTTCTTAATTTCTGAATGATGTTTTTAAATTCATTACCCTTTTTATATTTATATCACTTCCTTCACTACTTCTCCTTCTTCTTCTTATTCTTCTTTGTCCTCTTATCCTCCTCTTCCTCCTCTTTTTCTTCCGTTTCTTCTTCTCGTCTTCTCGTTGTCCTTCTTACGACACCACCTCCTCCCTCTTCACCTTTTTTCGTATCTGTTTTCGTCTTCCACCTCCTGCTTCTCGCTGTTGTCGCCGTCGTCGTCCTACTCAACTTCATCATCTCCTCTTCCTTCTTCTCCTCCTCCTTCTCCTCCTCCTCTTTCTTTGTTTCTCCGCCTCCCCGATCTCCATCTCCATCTTTTTTCCTCCCCTCATTCTTCTCATCCCCTTTCGTTTCTTTTCTTCCTCTTCCTCTTCCTCTATCCCTATCACCTTCTTATTCCCCCACTCCTTCTACTCATCACCCTCCTCCTCATTCCTCTTGTTCTTGTCTACTCTTTCTCAACCTTCGTAGCCTTCTTCTTTCTGCTGCTTCTCCACCTCCCCTGCTTTGCCTTGTTGTTGTTGTTGTTCTTCTTCCTCTCCTTTTAAGATGTTCTGTACACTTTAAAAAAACTTTGAAAAACTAAACGTTTTATAAAGATAAGAGATTTTCCGTACGTCGAAAGCAGTGTATTCTTTCTATATACGGCTTATTAAAAACTTCCGACCAAATTAAGAAGCAACAACATGACTTTCTCGGTCGGCTCCTCGCTTTTATATTATTATAATGTTCTGCGTACAAAAAAAAAATTGTTGTTTTTTTCCTACAGACAGACGTGTAAAACTTTTTCTCCAAAACTCTAATGTAGTTTGTGTTATTATTCTTTAATATTAAAATTCACGGCGCTGAAATCCGCCACTGCCTACCGCATCTATTTCTTCGTTACTATGTATGTTTTGTTTTTAGTTTATTTTTTTATTGTTTTTTGTTTCAGTACGTTCTACCTCAGGGTAAAGAATACGCCTATATTTTTTTTTTTACTACACAGAATGCTAATGTGTTCTCCGTGTTGGGGGAAGAAAACTTTTTCAAAAGACAATATTCTGCTTTACAGTAATTTTTTCTTTTTCTTCTTCTTTATTTTCTGCGCAACCTTAAAAAACAAAGTGTATAAACTAGCTTTAATAGCGTGTAACATTTGGTAACATTGACAAGCCGAGCGAGCAGTGCGCTCTGTTGGCCGACTTCATAACTTCGTACAGCGGCTCTGAGTTCGATTCAAGCGTCTCGCAACTGTGTTGTTTTGATAAAACCAAATACACGTGTTTTTTTGTCGCAAATTTAATAAAATTTCTGACATTATCAAAAATAGACAAAATAACTTATCAATGCGTATACATGTGTTTCCTATAAGTAATGCGTTTACTTATTGTTAAAAGGGTATATTTGGCATTTGACAACATTTTTAAGAAAGTGGAAAAAGTGAAAAAATCGGTATTGAAAACGATACATGATTTCCATGTTCTAATATTTATGTTTAAAATTATTTACTTGAATTCGATTCGATAATTAAACAAAAAAATAAAATCTAAAATTTTCACTGTTTATAGATACTTTTGTTTTATAGGGTAGTCGTTTAATATAATGTTATTTTCGAATCACTTTATCTATCAAAATTAAGTACTTTATTCTTATAAAGAAACTGAACTACGCAGATAATCACGCTTTAATTACATATTTATAATTACGTAATTATGTGGCCTGCCGGGCCGTGGTTGCGAATCGTCACCCATAAACGATTTATTAAAAAAATTATAATTTTATTGCCTGGCAACCAAATTACTTTATTTTTAACAATTACGCATAAAAAAGGACACGCGTGTTAAAAACCAAATTCTTTGTTTAAAAAAATCGCTATGGAAAACTATACATGACTTCCATGTTCTAATTAATAATAAAATGATTTTTAATATGTACGCTCAGAACGAAATTATATGTTATCAGCATGCTTTTGGTGAAGACAATCATGCTGGGAAAGACAATCAAAATACAAATTGTAGGGCCTACATAGTTGTTAATATTTTAAAAATAAAGAATTCATTTGATTAAATTATCTTTTATTTAAACAACGTGAAAGAAAGCGAATATCACCACAGTCTTTGTAATCTGTGAATTTCTGAAAATGATAAATTATTTTGTTTACGTATCCGTGGTTACGATATTTTGTTTATATGGAACGATATCAATTGTTAATATTGTATTGAAATTTTTTTTACCTTTTTGGTCGAATAAATTTCTAACACCAATACAAAAAAAATTACAGCCTTCCCCTTCAACTACCCTTTTCATTTATAGATATTTCATCTACCTTTTTACAGTGGATTATTATCACCTTCTTTTCAGGATAGGGTTTTCATTAAGTACTTTACTCTTGTTAAAACATAAAACGTTGCAGGTAAACTACCCCTTTCCCGTAACCGATCTTCACCAAAATCAATAGACCTTGAGTCCTCTACAACTAGGGCACATATGCAAAAATTTATTTGATTCTGTTTAACAGAGACTGCTATTCAAATAACACGATGAATTTTTATGAAGTAGGTATTAAAAAACTGCGGCGAAAATCTGTATAGAAAAAAAGATTTTTCTTTATTTTTACATATATTAACCTAATAAAAAGTTTCTGGGAAATGTCTTTTATTATATTTGGTCGATCCTCGCATTTGTAACGTATTTCTACTTCAAGTAAAGGATTGTAGCAAAAAGTGTTTTATATTAAAATTTGTTTACTTAAATGTGTAGCGTTTCTAACTCAATGGGTACGTATAACGTCGCTTCCGGATGTTTGTTGTTCTAGAAAGCGCCGAGATAACGGTGGCAGTGGACGCGAGAGGCGAAACGCACTTCCACAGATAGTGGCAACGGACGCGCGGGACCAACACCTGTCCGCACTTTTCATTAACGTCACGACACAGTGTTTCATACAATTTCGCCCCTCCCAATCACACACACGCGCGCGCGCGCACGAAAATATAAATAGAAATAACTTTATGTCGGCACAGAATACAACGAAAAATGCTGTTAAGGGTGTCGGCAGGCCCACATTTAGGCACATTTTTCTCCGTAACCTAATGAGATATAGTCTAGAAATTTTTGTAATCGTTTTACGTATATGTTTTGTGTTTTCTTCTTCTTTTTTCTGGCACTACGGTCACTGTAGAACCGTGGCCTGCACAATGATTTTCCTCCATTCTTCTCGGTTCAGAGCCTTACTCCTCCAATCTGCCACTCGCATCTCCCTCAAATCCGCTTCCACATCTTCATACCATTTCCTTCTCGGACGTCTCCTCCGCCTTACTCCCTCCGGCATCCTTTCCAATGCCACTTTTGAGCCTCGATCACTTCTCATTCTCACCACTTGCCCCAACCATCTCAACCTTTGCGATGTTAATGCTAGTGTTATTAATTAGAAGATCTCTCTCGCTCTCCTCTGGCACTACGGTCCCTGTAGAACCCTGACCTACTCAATGATTCTCCTCCATTCTTCTCTGTCCAGAACCTCACTCCTTCAACCTGCCATCTCCCTGAAATTCACTTCCGAATCTTCAAACTATCTCATTCTCACCACGTGCCCCAACCATCTCAACCTTTGCACCTTCACTGCCGCCACTATGCCCGCTTCTCCATAGAGGTCTCCTAGCTCACGATTGTTTCTTGTCCTCCACATCTCTCCGTTCCACACTGGTCCATAAATTCTTCTCTGAATTTTCCTCTCGAAAACATGGTTTTTCATATCTTCCAACTTCAGCACGTATGTCTCGCTTGCATATGTTACTACAGGTCTGATTACCGTGGTGTATACTTTCTTTTTGAGATTTTTTGTTACATTCCTGGATTCTCTCTCTCTCTCTCTCTCTCCTATGGCGCTACAGCCCAAATCGGGCCCTGGCCTCCACCAATCTCCGCCTCCAATCCACTCTATCCACTGCAACCCTCCTCCAGTTTCTTATCCCCATGTCTCTCGCGTCCTCTGCAACGCCATCTTCCCACCTCTTCCTCGGTCTATCTCTAGGTCTCGTTCCCTCCCATGTACCCAGCAAAGCCCTCTTAGGGTTCCTGCCATCCTCCATTCTCATAACATGTCCGGCCAAACGAAATCTTTGAATTCTTATAAATTTTGAGACTGGTATGTCTTTATATATTTGATACAGTTCGTTGTTGTATCTCAGTCTCCATGAGCCATTTTCTTGTATTGGGCCTATAATGCGTCTTAGGATTTTCCTTTCAACATTCCTGGATTGGAATATATTATTTAATGCCTAGTAGCTTCTGTTTCCTGTTGTTATTCTTGCTTTGATTTCTTCGCTTGTTTCATTATTCACTGTAATTGTGCTTCCGAGATATTTAAATTCTTGGACCTCCTCAAAGCTATGGTTGCCTATTCTTATTCTTCCTTTCTCTCTTCTCTCATTCCTTGAAAATTGCAAGATTGATTTGGAAATACTAGTCATCACCACTCCAAGAACTAGGTCTTAGAACTCTTCCGGAGCCCATCTCCTCCTCGGTCTACCGACATCTCTCTTCCCAGTAGGGTGAGAACGAACGCAAGGCAGCCACAGGCAGACGGATATCAGGCATGCAATTGAATTGTTCACACTATCTCCTTCTGAGGTCTTCAATCTTCTGGTGCTATGATATAATGTTTAAATCGCGTGTAATATCCTTGTTCCTTTTCCAACTCAAAAGAGAACAATCTTGCGTCCCTCTTAGAAATTTAATTTCGGGTGCCTGAATCTTCTGAACGTCCCTTTTACTAGCCTGAATCCATGTCTCACTAGCATACAGGAATGTGGGGACAGCCACAGTTTTATACAATTTCATTCGGGTATCCTTCCGAGTTTTATTTTTCAGGTACCTATGAATCGTTCTAGAGAGGTGTCTGAATTTTGTTAGCTTACTATCGCAATCAATATCAGTTCCATACGAGATATAACAACCCAGGTAATTAAAATGACTAACATGATAACAAAAACTCATTATTCACGACTATCTTAGTTTTTATAGGATACCTGCCCTGAAATGCCATCTTTTTAGATTCTGTAGCAGAGATCTGTAGCCCCTGTAAAGACCGAATTGTGTACCACATTTATCAGTGTAAATAATGGATAAAAGATTGAATATTGAATCGGGGGCGGGGCACCAGTCTGATGGCAGCATAGCGCACACCACGTGTTTTTAATCCACGCGTGTTTACAGCGTTCTTCCCTAGGATTATGATTTTTATATTCAGGCCGTCTGTTTCTCTCCCGACTAAAAAAATCATGCAACTAGTCTAAATTACAGATGAGTCAAAATTTTGTTAGCTTACTATCCCAATCAATATTGAAAATATTAGTTTTACCGCTAAACTATACATGTTGCTCTGACAAAATTTCAACTGACCCTTGTAAAGTGGCCGACTTGCTTTACGGCTTTTTCTGTCAACAATTATGTTTCATCAAAACGGTTTCGGTTCACGGAAATGCGTGACATTTTAACTTGGAACAGTGTTACGCCACCAAGTATTGTAGAAGTTTTATACGCCACCATTGGGTTTGTAGAAGTTTTAAATCGTCGCACTCAGAGTGAGAGTGCGCTCGCAACACGATAGCGAGGTGAACAGCTGACAGGTGCCGTGTCCAACGGTTGGCGTGCTGTACTGTACAACATCGCCCAGTCCGCTGTATTCCCAGAAAAATTATTTGCAATCAACTGTTTTAAGTTGCACTTTCGTGTCAGTCTTATCAGTGTGCAATAAATTACAAAAAAAGTCGACAAACTCGTTTTGTTGTCCTGTTAAAAACGTCTATGGGATAGTTTCGTTTTAATCTGCACGTTTTGTGATTTTATTTAATCGTTCTCGCTTAATCCAACTGTTCTTGTAACGACAAGGTTTTCAGTAAACATTTTACATTATATCATCGTCCGTCATCATCATTATCATAATAGTCATCGTCGCAACCATCAGCGTCGGCATTATCATGTTTCATTGTTGCAGTATAACAATTCTTCTTCTTCTTCTTCTTCTTCTTCTTCTTCTTCTTCTTCTTCTTCTTCTTCTTCTTCTTCTTCTTCTTCTTCTTCTTCTTCTTCTTCAGTCCAACGTGAGTCCTGGCCTCTAACGCTAATCTTCTTTAACGTCTCCTATTCGTGGCCATCACAGAGTAACCCTTCACGTCCTTTCTTCTGAGATCTTACAGGTCAACTTTAAGATCTCTTATACTAAGACAAATGTAATGGCTTACCTAGAGAAGAACCCTGTAAGAAAAAAAATTGTAATTGATAATAGTGTTTTGGGGCGGGTATCACATTTTAATTATTTGGGATGTGATGTCCCACATAGGAAGGATAACGATGTCGAGAGAAAGTAAAATGAATTTAGTTATACCTGTGGAACAACAAGACGACTGTTAAAGAACAAAACGCAGAGGAAGACACACCTAAAGTTCTATAAGGTCGTGGCTGTGCCGACTTTAATGTATATGGATGTGGAACGTGGACTCTACAGCAAAAAGATATTTTTAAAATGCAGGCCTCGTAAATGAAATTTTTAAAAGCAGTTAAGGGATGTAGTTTGAGAGATTGTCTACGAAACGACGACATAAGAAAAGACCTGAAGTTACAGTCGGTTCTGTAGAGAATAAAGGAATACAGGCAGAATTGGAAGTCCCGTGTGGAACGCGTGGTAGACACGCGTATTATGCTAAACTATTTTTATTTCAAATTTTTTCAGGTGTAAAACAAGTAGCTAAATATAAAAGATATCAGAAAGATATTATTGAACTATAGTATTTTTATTTTTATTCATAGCTGTGGTCAGCAACTTTTGATCCGTCCGGCTAGTCCTTATTTGAGGCAATTTAGTAGTGAATGTCCCCTGGATATGTTACTAGCATATCGCAGGGTAAGACGTATGGTGGGGCCTTCAGGCTTAACGTCCAGCCCAATTTTCTGTCTGGGTGTTCTCCCATAAACTGGCTATCTTACCAGAGTAAAGAGACCAGTTTTCCTTGTTGAGATATCCAAAAGGATCTTTAATATGGTGGTTTCTCCTTGCCTCCCACATCCTACCAATGGAAGGTCATCAGTCTTTAGAGGCAATTTTTCACTCCAAGGGCAAGAGGCTGTCCTAACGTCTACCTGGCAATGACAAGTAGAGGAGAGGCAGCTTGTACGAGTAGTCTCCAGAGCCGCGTTAGCCACCTGTAGGTTGCCCACCCTCAAGACTTGAAGGTGTGGCTGGATATTCCCCTTTATCAAGGAATGAGACAATAAAGGTTTTTTTAAAATTACATTTGTTAAATCGAACCTACAAAGGCTCTCGATTACAAATATCTACACCTGAGACAAAGGTGATGACTTTTCGTGAAACTGATCCCGTACGGGCCAAAATTGTTATAGATAGTACTGTCCTGGAACAAGTCAGCAATTTTGAATATCTTGGCTTCAGTATGACTTACAAGCAACAACTTGGTGAATAAGTTCAACCTTATGTGCGGGACCATTAGACAAACTCTTAAGTCAGCAAGTAAAGAAACACGCCTAAAATTCTACAAGGTTGATGGTCCTCCCCACACTTTGTTTATGGGTATAAGAATTGGACTTTTACGAAACGCCAGGTCAGTCGCATCCAAGCGGCTGAAAAGAAGTATCTCAGGCACGTAGTTGGGTATACTCTGCATGATCATAGAAGAAACACATACATACGGCAGGATCTGAATATTTTTAGTATACTCGACAGCATTGTCCAGTATCGGATGAATTGGTGGGAACACTTTGCCGAACAGATGACTGCCGCATCCACAAACGACTATGGAACTAAAAGCCGAGGGGACGGAGAGGTGTGGGACGCGCTGGAGTGACCAGCTGTAATCTTTGGCTGTTTGAGACCGGAACAAGCCATCCTTGGTGTAATCCTTGAAGATCATGATGATGATAGTTTGTTTTACCAATAATAAAATACAGTGGTAGTAGCTATAGTGATTATTTATGTGAACCATTTACCGCTGTATTCAACAGTGTACTTTGGTTAAGAAAACGACAAAACTTTAGTTTGATAACTACTGTTCCGAGTTTTTTCGTCTTGCGATTACTCCGGTTAGAGTGATTAAAGTTTTCTCAGACTTACCGTAGAGTGCTCTGAGTACGCTAAAATCAAAGCGTTGAATTTTACGACTAGTTTAAACAGACAGTAAATGATAAAGGCTAAAGTTGTTATCACAACTAACGAACTAATTGTCGTTGTTCATGCAGAGCTGATAACAGTGTAGTTTTATTAGACAAAAGGATCTAATTATTATGAACTGATCACACACACACACACACACACACACACACACACACACACACACACACACACACACACACACACACACACACACACACACACACACACACACACACACACACACACACACACACACACACACACACACACACACACACACACACACACACACACACACACACACACACACACACACACACACACACACACACACACACACACACACACACACACACACACACACACACACACACACACACACACACACAGAGTCAACTCCAGACGAATTTGGGTACAACTGAATTCACCGCAGAGAGGATACTACAATCATCATTAAAAATGTTCCAAACTTGACCGTATAATGAATTCGGGCATAAGAGAATAGATACAAGGTTTTAACTTGAATGAAAGACTTCTTCTTCAGCGGCGCAACAACCCATTACTGAGTCAAGGCCTCCTTTAACAGCCTCCGCCAGTTGTCCCGGTACAAACTGGTTGGCGAAAGAAGCTGACAGGTTTCTGCACATAAAAGTTTTACAGATGGGCTATGTGAATTCTCCGATCCAACCCCCAATCTGGAGGACCAGGAACTTTGATTCGGGGTGCTCTTCCCCTAGAGAGTTGTTTTCACTTCAGCTGACGAGCTCTCTCTGCCCGCTCGCAGTAGGTTAACTGACTCAGCCCATGTGTGCAGCCGTTGGACTACTATAGCTTCCTCCGCCTCCACACTAGATGCACACCCTGCTGCCTATGTTCACCACCCTGCCCGGCCAGGACCCAGGATACCCCAAGGCTGTCCTAACAGAACCCCCATCTCTCGTTTGCTTACCGATCCACTCCGCCGAAGGGATTGGTTACCACAACCTTGAAGTGGATTGCTCGGCGTAACAGGGCCCACCGACGTGTAGGTGAGAGTGGAGTTGGGGTGCAGAGACTGGCGCATTTCTCTTCTATCAATGCATATATTCGCATCACACCCCCATTTGTACCCCTGAATGAAAGACTAAAAGCTTATAATAGACTGTAAGCGAAGAGCCACTTGAATTTGAATTATTTTGGGAAACGGTGTTGGCTATAATAGGAATTATGATACTGATGTAAGTTCGTTAGGTAAGTTCCAGACGATCTGCGGGACAATCAACGTTATTTTAGAAACAAGGTACGTCGAGTACACAATAACAGATTTACAAAGTTATGACAGTTCCTGTACTGTCCTATGGGTGTGAATTATGGACAACAACTACATTGCAAATTCCATGTGGGATATCAAATTAAAGATGAATTTAAACAAAATCTGCATATAATGTACAGTTTTGGAACTTTCAAAATTTATTGACCCCAAAGCACAAAAATCGGATGAAAAAAAAATATAATAACCCACGTAGTCAGACTAAAGAGAATTTTAACAGAAATCTTTTTTTGTTGTTGAAATTTTAGCGTTTTTTTTTAATGATTGCTATACAATTGTTACTTAACTAAACAAAAAATAATTGGGCAATCGTGATTTTTATAATTTTCCTGTAATTCTAATAACTATCTAATATCAAAACTAAAGTTTTACAAAGTTATGGAAGTCGCTTTACTGTTCTACGGGTTCAAATTATTGACGTCGAAAAGAAACAAGACAGTAAAATGCAGGCCTCGGAAATGATGGCGTTCTTAATAGGAGTTACAAAAGTGTTCTAAACTTAACCGTATAAGTAATGAGGCCATAAGAGAAGAGTTACAAGTTTTTAACTTGAATGAAAATTAAAAGATTACAAACAACGGTGGAAAGAACACATAGAAAGAATGTCGACCGTTCAAGACTGGCCAAAAAAGTCTGGAAATATGAACCTAAAGGACACGTGTGTGTGGGTAGACCCAGGAAGAGATGGCTGGAGGATGTTTGAAGACGGAACAGGCAGCACCTTGCCTATACCGTGATGGCGAATCGTTTGTCGTACGTAGTCTGTTCACTGGATATTTGGGAGGCATTGAGGAACTCTATAATAACTTACATCTGTTCGCAATCTAGAATATACTGTTGCGACATTACAGAACAAACTACGTCTTTATCGAATGTTCTAGATGAGTCCAGTGGAATACGGCTAAATGCTGTGGCGTACGTGATTTAAACATGCGCTCGCGAGACTTTTCTGGGAGCCGCCAGCCGCGAGGACAGTGTCAAGGCCGCAATTAATTACGTCGTACACACTGGCGCTAACTCGTAGTTTGGAATCATCTGGTCTGTGAGCGCTGTATAAATACCAGTACTCAACGACGTTCAGTTTCAGTTATAGTTGCGACATATTACAGTGCGGTTCGAGTTATTATCGGGCGATATTACTGTATGCGTTCAAATGGTTATTAGTGAAGTGTTGTGTTTTATAGTCGGGCGGTATAATTGTAATACAATTGTGTTTAATATTAGTTGAGATTTTATTGCGTGTGGAGAATTTTTTATTTGGTTTGTTGTAAGAGAACTGTTCGTTGTTAATTACGAACTGTTTAACTGTGAAAATTAAAGCTGGTGATTAGTGACTTAATTGGTGTCTTGTATTTTGTTTTCCACTGTACCATACGACGATCAAGTAGACCGTCGTAACAATTTCGTAATCTGGACACTCGATATTTGGCTGGTAGTAAGGAAATCTGAAATAACTTATAACTGTTTAAAATTTGGAATGTAGGCAAGCTGAACACTGGAAATTTGGATAGCAGTCGGGAACTCTGAAATGATTCGTAACTGTTTGCAATCTGAACAAATTGTGACATGCACGCAATATGGACATAAACGGGGAATCTACATGCTTACGTAAGAGTTGGATAGACCTTTACGATAGAAGTTAACTTTTTTATATTAACAATTTTCAGCTTACAATCTACATCTTTTACAGAATATTAAGTAAATCTGATGAAAAAGTTAGGACTGTAAGGGAAACATCCAGTAACGTTTCTCTTTATAGAACAGTGTTTTTTTTTAAGGATGCAGTAAATCTTGAGGGCAAGCTCTGCGGACTCTTCTCTCGTCGGGACCATTGTTGTATAGCTGCTCTATTGGCTGGTTTTCATGGTCTGCTACTCACTGGCTATATTTTGTTGCAATCCTCTTGATTTCGTCCGTTATGAAAGGTATTTTTAGGTTGCTGTGAAGTGTCTGATTGTTGACGTACCATGGGGCATCCACTAAAGATTGCAGCACTTTTGATTAAAATCTTTGGATAGTTTAGGTGAAAAATGATTGTCAACAATAAGCCAATCGAACAAGTATAAAATTTTACATACTTGGGCTGCGACACAAGCTACACTTATGACAATGACATGGAAAATAAAATAAATAAGTTTCAGGCAATATGTGGAACAATAAATAGAACATTAAATAACAAAACACGAACAGACACAAGGATAAAATTTTATAAAACGTTGGCTGTACCTGTACTAATGTAAGGGAGTGAAAGTTGGATAAATACCAAAAAAGGAGGCAGCAAAATACAGGCAACAGAAATGAAATTTTTGAGACGGGTCAAAGGCTGCACAAGAAGAGATTTAGTAAGAAATAAAGACGTGCGAAACGAAGTTACTGTATATGCAACAAATGAAAAAATAACTGAATATAAATAAAGATGGAAACAACACGTAAATAGAATGGGAAATGGGAGAATACCCCAAAAAAATACTTAACTACAACCCAAGAGGGAAAGAGATATAGGAAGACCACGAAAACGGTGGCCGTAAGTTTATGAGGACGGAACAGGCAAATGCCTAATCCTTGTAGTGCAGAAGAAGAAGAAGAAGATCTTTGGATAGTTTTTATTCGTGTAGGTTTGGCATTTTCCCATAGCTGAAGTCCGTAGGATCATATACGTTTGAGCATTGTTCTGTAAAGTAGCAGTTGTGTTATTTAATGACAGCTTAGACTTTTGCCCAAGTAGCCAGAACATCTGTCGGAGCTTGAGATATAACTGCCTTCGTTTGATTTGGACATGCTTCTACCAGGTGAGTCGTTGATCAAGGTGAAGTCCATCCAAGTTATTTAGTTTCAGTCAGGTGTGTTATTAATTGTTACAGGTGAACAGATGTCACGCCGAGTAGTGAATGTGACCTGGGCAGATTTCGTTTCGTTGATTTGCGTTCACCATTTCTTGAACCATTCGCAGAGCAGATTTAGATGCACTTGTAGGTTGACAGAAGTAACTTTAGGATTTCCGTTAACTGATAGCACTGCAACATCATCGGCAAAAGATACAATGGTCGTGGCGTTTGTTTCAGGTAAGTCGGCTGTGTAGTTGAGAAAGAGTGGAGATCCGAGGCCGCTGCCGTGAGGAATACCTGATTCAACATAGCAGTAGGTGAATCTTGATGCATTGTATTCGACTGAGAAGGTTCTGTTAGTTAGGTACGACTTTAGCAGAAGATAGCAGAGAACATAAAGTCAGAAAGTATTGTTACGACATCATAGGACTATCTACGTGTTTATCGAACGATCCAGTGGAATTCGGTTAAATTTTGTGGTGTCCGTGATTTCAGTATGCGGTCGCGAGACGTTTCTGGAAGCCGCCAGCCGCGCGGACTGTGTCAAGGCCGCTATTAATTACGTCGTAATGTAGAGCTAACGCGTAGTATGGAATAATCTGGTATTTCGGAGGGGGGGTTAAATACCAGTACTCAACGACGTTCAGTTTCAGTTATAGTTGCGACAAATTACAGTGCGGTTCGAGTTATTATCGGGCGAGATTACTGTGTGCGTTCAAGTGGTTATTAATGAAGTGTTGTGTTTTATAATCGGGCGGTATAATTGTAATACAATTGTGTTTTATATTAGTTGGCATTTAGTTGCGTGTGAACAATTTTTATTTGATTTGTTGTAAGAGACTGTGTTGTTAATTACAAACCGTTTAACTGTGACAATTAAAGCTGGTGATTGGTGACTTAATTGGTGTCTTGTATTTAGTTTTCCACTGTACCTACGACGATCGAGTAGACCGTCGTAACAGCGCATTGCTATTGCAATGACCGCTTGGCAATGTTGGAAAAAATTAAAAGCGCACAGGAGTTCCGGACTAAGATATGTAAATAGAGGAAGAAAGAGAAGAACAAAGAGGATGATGATGAGGAGGAGAAGAAGAAGAAGATTTGAATAAAGTGTATTAATTTCAATTTAAACCATTGCCAACTGTATAAAATTCTATACTCTAGAGGGAGTATTTTCTTTGTCAGAAGTTACTGTAAGTTGAGAAGTGCACAACACTCTGGTTAAAATAAGTACTTTACATTTAAACTGTTTGCAGCATTAAGTATATACTTGAGATTTCATTATAACGTGAGTCAAGGTTTAAAATGTGTAGAGCGGATCTTAAATAGAAAATTAAAAGCGTAAATTAAATTAGAAACAGTGTTGGAAAGTTCCAAGAAATCTCACCGTCTCGACTGGAGATTCAACTAGTTGCCGGCACTTGTTACTGTACTGTTTTCATAAAGGCGATTAGAGTGGCGGATCTGTTTGCTAAGGTTCAGGAAAGCTTTGAAAGTCTTATGCAACTACTTGCCGCTTACCGAGCTGTACTGTGTACAGGCTGACGATGGAGTAGCGACTAATGAAAAACTCGCATAAACACTAATCTCCGGAGCCACTGATTTTATAAACTTTATTTGAGCGACGGGTAAACGAGGTGTGTTCAAAAAAAGACCGAACTGTTTGTGTAGCGCGTCAACCTGCACTTTGAGCGAGCTGCACAATTGCGTGGTGCTAGCGGCAGGTTTTGACGCCGGAATGCCGTTTTCTCCGTCCCGTGATGATCATCAGTCTTCGAGCTACACGCGCTGTAGTGGGCACGGGCACACACCGTCCGGCGGATTTATAACGAAGTGAGAGTGAAGATCTTACTCAAAGTGTGTTTATAATATTTTGCTGCTAACTGCGTAAAATCTTTACAGAACAATTTTTATCCCAAAGTTGTCATTACCATTTGCATTGGTACGCAGTTGGTGACCGATTTCAAAACGGGTCTCTTTCTGATCCTCGTCAACAAATGCAGTAAGACTTTTTCAGTGATATACATTAAAATGTTTCTGTCAAAATTTAATTTTACGATCTTATATGTATGCGCATTCTCTCAGAAAGTATTGGAAGTTGAACGATGATTTACAATTACCACATCACGAGCTCTCTTCCCTTGATCTTCGACATCGCTTTGATCTGCACCGACCATTGTTATTACCCTCTTTAAAATGACTTAAAATAATTGTTCTGCTCGTGCAGTCCTCCGCGTATGCTTAATTCAGAAACAGAATGCCTCTAAATATCACTATTACATTAACGACTCGGAACACTAGGTTTTTTATAAGTAAAAGCATAAAGTTTTACCTTACAGCCTGAACTGGTTTTCTCCTTTAAAAGGCTTCTTCAGAGGTTGCCGCTGGTAGCGCTGTCCGTCTTGTTGTGGGTGACGGAATCGAATTTCGAAAGATCGATGCTGTGTGTGTGGGGTGAGATATGTTCGAATAATGCGTGCGATTTGAATTGTGTCTGTTCGTTTAGGATGTCGTTTTTATTTGTTTTTGTGTGTTTGTATATTTCCAATTGTTCTAGAGTGTCTAGTTTTCGGCCTTTTGTGTGTACGTGTAGAATGTTCATGTTATTGTCGATGTTTTTATATGTGTGGTTTGCTTCAATGAGGTGGTTTGCAAAGGTGGATTATGTAGTGGAGTGGAGTGCCTTTGTGTGTTCAATGTATCTCTGTTTGAAGCTACGTCCTGTCTGGCCTATGTAGAATTTATTGCAATTTGAGCAATTTAGCTTGTAAACACCGGGTAGATCGAATTTGTTTTGTGCTTTGTGTGTGTGTTCTGTTTTGTTAGTAGTTTTGTAAGCGATTCTGTATCCTGCTTTTTTGAATTTGTGGGCTATTTTTTCAGTTTGTTTGTTGATGTATGTTAGTGTTATGAATTTGTTGTTTTCTGTCTTTGTCTGTTGTTTGTTTTGTGTAGGAGTTTACTGACTATTGTTCTGTCATATCCGTTAGATTCTGCTAGATATTTTATCGTCTTTAGTTCGTCTTTGTAGTCTTTTTCATCTAAGGGAAACCTTTTTTTTTAAAGGAGAAAACCGGTTCAGGCTGTAAGGTAAAACTTTATGCTTTTACTTATAAAAAACCTAGTGTTCCGAGTCGTTAAAGTAATAGTGATATTTAGTTAAGTAACGGACACGTCATGGACAACGAAATCCAAGAATGCCTCTGTAAAGTTTTAACCTCGTTCTGCCGCAAAATTTCGAAACGCTCACATTGTTATACGAGTGCTTCCTTAATAACCTTGCCACTAATCCAACGGCCAGCGTGCGCACGCCCCCACTCGATCTGGTATAGCTCAAAGAATAGTGTTGATAGCGGAACAGAACAAATGGCAGTTTGTTGTCAAAAACTGTCGCTAGGCGCGCATAAAGTCGCAGCGCGTTGTTTGTGCTGGTTCATATGGTATACAAAACGTTCCGTTTGTTTTTGAACACACCTCGTATATACTTATCTATTGTTATGCTGGTCTCACGGATCGTCGTATTGTACAATGGAAACATATTGGCTGACACCAGATGAAGACGCTAATATTACAAAATTTAATTAAAAAACAAAAGTTAGAAATCAACAAAAGCGCTCTTATGCAATAACTCTGAACGCACTTTACCAAACGCACAACCGTAAAATATAAATATATCATCACAATAAAAAAGAAAAGACAGAAGTCATGAAATATCCCAGAACAGGAAAACGGAAGACAGTTCTGGACGGTACGAAGCTAGTGCAAGTTGACGGCTTTACAACTGCGTCTTGGAAGCTGTATTGCATTAGATGCTAGGTGCACCAGTAATGTCATCATCATCAAAATCATCACTCCAAGACCTGTTACACCTGTTCCGGAACCCATCTCCTACTCGGTCTATCGACATCTCTCTTCCCAGTAGGGTGGTAACCCAATGCAGTCACAGGTAGACAGATATCAGGCATGCGATTCAAGTGTTCACACCATCTCCTTCTGATCCCTTCGGCGGAGTGGATCGGCAAGCAAACGAGAGATGGGGGTTCTGTCAGGGCAGCCTGGAGGTATCCTGGGTCCTGGCCCGGGAGGATGGTGCACATCGGCAGAGCAGGGTGTTCATCTAGTATAGAGGCGGAGGAGCCTACAGTAGGCCAACGGCTGCACACATGGGCTGAGTTAGTTAGTCCACTGCGATCGGGGAGAGAGTTGATCGTCAGCTGAGGTGAAAGCAACTCTCTAGGGGAAGAGCTGCTCGAAATCAAAGTTCCTGGTCCTCCAGGTTGGGGGTTTTACAGCGGCCAGTAACCTGCTTAAGTTAAAATATATATACTTACAGAACTCATACGAACCTCGGAAATCGGATAGGAAATACGGGAAAACGACCTAAGCTAACCAGTAATGTAGAAAGTAGAATTGCACAGGCAAGGCAGGTAGTTTTAAAGAAAAGATTTCTTCTGGTATTCAGAAAAGTGTCCCTTGAAAAAAAAAAAGTATAAAGAGCTAAATTTGGAGCATATGTATACATATCTTGTAAAACTGGACTTTGAGGAAAGTGGGAAGCAGCTACCTTGAAGCTTTTCAGATGTGGTGCTGGACGCGGACTTTAATAATATTGTGGACGGAAAACCTACCTAACGATGAGGTTTTAAAGAGTGTGGGTGGAAAAAGACCGTTGCTCGGATCCACTTTGGGAAAGTCACGTGCTATGCCCAAATCGAGGGCCCGTAGAGGGAGGGAAAGGCCCGGGCAGGAGTACGTGGATGTGGTAAACGAAGGAAGAAAGTGTGTGGTGATCAAGAGGAAGAAACTGCTAGTCTACCGACTTCTGTGTTGAGGAGAAGAATATGTAAGAGAAGATGAAGAGGTCATCATCATCATTTTCTTCAGCCCGGCATAGGCAAGATCTGCCTGATTCGCCTTCAAAGATCATCCAGTCATCTCTTCCTGGTTCTGCCCACACTCCTGTGTACTATAGGTTTGCATTTTCAGATTTGTTTGGCCAGTCTTCGATCTGACATTCTTTCTAAGTGTTCTTCCCACCGTTGGTTACAATGTTTTAGTCTTTCTTGTTAATTTAAGTCGTTCTTTATACGGTCAAGTTTAGAACACATTTAGCTCCTCTTAAGAACTCCATTTCCAAGACCTGCATTTCCCTTTCTTGTTTCTTGGTTGTCGTCCGTAAATCACATCAATAGAACAGTACAGCGTTTGCCACAACTTTGTAAAACTTTAATTTAGAATCTTAACGTACGTTATTTTTCTACAAAATACGTTTGATTGTCCCACAGATCGTCAGGAAATTTGGCTAACTTAACATCTACATCATTATTCTTATCCTAGCCAATACGGTTGATTGTACCACAGATCGTCAGGAAATTTGGCTAACTTAACATCTACATCATTATTCTTATCCTAGCCAATACGGTTGATTGTACCACAGATCGTCAGGAAATTTGGCTAACTTAACATCTACATCATTATTCTTATCCTAGCCAATACGGTTGATTGTCCCACAGGTCGTCTGGAATTTGGCTAACTTAACATCTACATCATTATTCTTAACCTAGCCAATACGGTTGATTGTACCACAAGTCGTCTGGAATTTGGCTAACTTACAATCTACATCATTATTCTTATCCTAGCCAATACGCTTGATTGTCCCACAGGTCGTCTGGAATTTGGCTAACTTAACATCTACATCATTATTCTTATCCTAGCCAATACGGTTGATTGTACCACAGGTCGTCTGGAATTTGGCTAACTTAACATCTACATCATTATTCTTAACCTAGCCAATACGGTTGATTGTACCACAAGTCGTCTGGAATTTGGCTAACTTACAATCTACATCATTATTCTTATCCTAGCCAATACGGTTGATTGTACCACAGATCGTCTAGAATTTGGCTAACTTAACATCTACATCATTATACTTATCCTAGCCAATACGGTTGATTGTACCACAGATCGTTTAGAATTTGGCTAACTTAACATCTACATCATTATTCTTATCCTAGCCAATACGGTTGAGTGTACCACAGGTCATTTGGAATTTGGCTAACTTAACATCTACATCCTTATTCTTATCCTAGCCAATACGATTGAGTGTACCACAGGTCGTCTGGAATTTGGCTAACTTAACATCTACATCCTTATTCTTATCCTAGCCAATTCCGGTGATTGTCCCACAGGTCGTCTGGAATTTGGCTAACTTAACATCTACATCCTTATTCTTATTCTAGCCAATATGGTTGATTGTACCACAGGTCGTCTGGAATTTGGCTAACTTAACATCTACATCATTATTCTTATCCTAGCCAATACGGTTGATTGTACCACAGGTCGTCTGGAATTTGGCTAACTTAACATCTACATCATTATTCTTATCCTAGCCAATACGGTTGATTGTACCACAGGTCGTCTGGAATTTGGCTAACTTAACATCTACATCATTATTCTTAACCTAGCCAATACGGTTGATTGTACCACAAGTCGTCTGGAATTTGGCTAACTTACAATCTACATCATTATTCTTATCCTAGCCAATACGGTTGATTGTACCACAGATCGTCTAGAATTTGGCTAACTTAACATCTACATCATTATACTTATCCTAGCCAATACGGTTGATTGTACCACAGATCGTTTAGAATTTGGCTAACTTAACATCTACATCATTATTCTTATCCTAGCCAATACGGTTGAGTGTACCACAGGTCATTTGGAATTTGGCTAACTTAACATCTACATCCTTATTCTTATCCTAGCCAATACGATTGAGTGTACCACAGGTCGTCTGGAATTTGGCTAACTTAACATCTACATCCTTATTCTTATCCTAGCCAATTCCGGTGATTGTCCCACAGGTCGTCTGGAATTTGGTTAACTTAACATCTACATCCTTATTCTTATTCTAGCCAATATGGTTGATTGTACCACAGGTCGTCTGGAATTTGGCTAACTTAACATCTACATCATTATTCTTATCCTAGCCAATACGGTTGATTGTACCACAGGTCGTCTGGAATTTGGCTAACTTAACATCTACATCATTATTCTTATCCTAGCCAATGTCATTTCTCAAATAGTTAAAATAGCTCACCTGTTCTATAGTTTGATCATTCACTATTATTTGGCATTTTTTCCTGGATCTACCGACACACCTATGTCCTGTAGGTTTGTATTTTTGCAGATTTCTTTGGCCAGTTTGGCATCTAACATTCTTTGTAAGCGTTCTCTCCACCGTCGTTTGTATAATCTTTTAATTTCTCATTGAAGTTAAAACTTGTAACTATTATCTTATGGCCTCATTCCTTATACAGTCGAGTTTAGAACACCTTTCAACTCCTCTTAAGAACGCCATTTCCGTGGCGTGTATTTTACTGTCTTGTTTCGTGGTTGTCAGAGGCGTACGCAAGGGGGTGGGTTACCGGGTTTGAACCCCCCCTCGAACGTTTAACCACTTTTTTTAATATTATATAAAATAAAAATAAAAATTGACATATTTATATTTGAGTATCTTTTTAAAAATCCATAATCGTTTTCTCTCCTCTGATTTCTCACTGTCAGAGTAACAAAATCTATCGACATAAGGTGGCTGTCGTCCATAATTCACATCCATAAGACAGTACAGGGACTGCCATAACTTTGTAAAACCTTAATTTTGTATCTCGACGTACCTTGTTCCAAAAATTCTGTTGATTGTTCCACAGATCGTCTGGAACTCACCTGACTTACATCAATATCATAATTCTTATCGTAGCTAATATCATTTCCCAAATAATTAAATGTTCTATAATTCGATCATTAATTATTATTTTTGTTCTTATTTGTTCCTTGCCTTGGAATGTTGTTACCTTTATTTTTGTATTGAAGATTTTCATATTGTACTGTTTGAAAATCTGATGAAGCTTGAAAACAGTTTTTTCTCAAGCAGCTTCTGTATGTTTAATTACTAACAAGTCGCCAGAAAACAACAGCGCATTCACATATCTGTCTCGTAACACCTTATTACCAAGAGGTTCACTACACGTTTCAAGTTAAACAAGTTTTCAGCGATTTACGTAACTATTTTAAAAGGGTACTAGAGAAGAAGACGAAAAGGAAAATACAGATGGAATTTTATTAAGTATTTCTGAGCTGACCCTCTTAAATGGTTAGGAGGCGTGGGTATTAACCGGAAAGATTATAAGTCACATACAGACAATGGAGATGAGATGTAATTGACTTGTGTCCGAGGCTATTAGGCTGTCGTCCACTCCTCATTCTATGAACTGACGTTTCGGCCTCTGCGCAGGAGTCCATCTTCAGTGTAAAAACGATTCAGTAACTGGCAAGGGTCTTCGCCAGTTAACTACAGTGGTGTGGTAAAAGATGACAGCAGTGGGTCAGCACACCACAGTAGCGTGACAAAAGTAACCACAGTACTGTGGCCGAGGAGAAGCCGAAACGTGTGTTCAAGTGGACTACAGCCTAACAGCACGGAGACAAGTCAGTTACATTTCATCACAGCTGACGCCGACCTTAAAAGTCTTATGTATTGATTATGGAGATGAGATTTCTCAGACATGGTGTGAAACGGTATGCGCTGACAGTCAGAGCTAGGAACCATAACTTCATATCATATTGTAGCGGCATAGGCTAAGTAACATTCAGATACGCACTGTGTTTGTTTTTTCCAGGAGTAGAGAATTTAAACAGTTCAGTAACATGAGGAGACAAATTTATCTACATCGTTAAGGGAGCGTGCAAGATTAACTTTTATACAGTTTTCCAAGTTTTGATCGTTTATACGTGGCTTAAGAAACAACAGACAGCATATTATGTATTGTTTTATGAGCGTTGCAACTTTTACGAGTCTTCTTAACAACTACTTTCTTCTATTGCCACGCACTTACGGTCTGAAGGTCTACGTTAAGTAAATGACCGCTTGAAACGCTGGTCGTCGTTTTAACAATCTTTCCTGGTATACAAGTGAGTCAGGCAGTTAGTTTCACTTTTCTTGTATACAAGTGAGTCAGGCAGTTAGTTTCACTTGTTACAAGTGAGACAGGCAGTTAGTTTCACTTTCCTTGTATACAAGTGAGTAAGGCAGTTAGTTTCACTTCCCTTGTATACACGTGAGTCAGGCAGTTAGTTTCACTTGTATACAACTGAGTAAGGCAGTTAGTTTCACTTGTATACAAGTGAGACAGGCAGTTAGTTTCACTTTCCTTGTATACAAGTGAGTCAGGCAGTTAGTTTCACTTATATACAAGTGAGACAGGCAGTTAGTTTCACTTTGCTTGTATACAAGTGAGTCAGGCAGTTAGTTTCACTTGTATACAAGTGAGTCAGGCAGTTAGTTTCACTCGTATACAAGTGAGACAGGCAGTTAGTTTCACTTTCCTTGTATACGAGTGAGTCAGGCAGTTAGTTTCATTGTATACAAGTGAGTCAGGCAGTTAGTTTCACTTGTATACAAGTGAGACAGGCAGTTTGTTTCACTTTCCTTGTATACAAGTGAGTCAGGCAGTTAGATTCACTTTCCTTGTATACAAGTGAGTCAGGAAGTTAGTTTCACTGGTATACAAGTGAGTCAGGCAGTTAGTTTCACTTGTATACAAGTGAGTCAGGCAGTTAGTTTCACTTTCCTTGTATACAAGTGAGCCAGGCAGTTAGTTTAACTTGTATACAAGTGAGTCAGGTAGTTAGTTTCACTTGTATACAAGTGAGTCAGGCAGTTAGTTTCACTTGTATACAAGTGAGTCAGGCAGTTAGTTTCCTGGAGTGTCCAGCTCTAGTCAATCTGCTTGAGACCGGAACAAACCGTTATAAGCCGAAAGGAGGACGGAGAGGCGTGGGACGTCCGAGGAAGCGCTGGAATGGCCAGCTCTAGTCAATCTGCTTGAGACCGGAACAAACCGTTATAAGCCGAAAGGAGGACGGAGAGGCGTGGGAAGTCCGAGGAAGCGCTGGAATAGCCAGCTCTACTCAATCTGCTTGAGACCGGAACAAACCGTTATAAGCCGAAAGGAGGACGGATAGGCGTGGGACGTCCGAGGAAGCGCTGGAATGGCCAGCTCTAGTCAATCTGCTTGAGACCGGAACAAACCATTTTGGTTTGATCCTTGCTAAAGATGACGACGATGATGATACAGGTTTTGCACTTGGAGCCCGAAAGGGGGTGTGACGCAAACATACGCTTCCATTGGAGAGAAGTACACTAGCGTCTCCACCCCAACTCCACTCCCACCTACACGGTGGTGGGCCCTGTTACGCCGAGCAATCCACTCCAAGGTTGTGGTAGCCAATCCCTTTGGCGGAGTGGATCGGTAAGCAAACGAGAGATGGGGGTTCTGTCAGGTCCGCCTGCGGGTATCCTGGGTCCTAGCCTGGCAGGATGGTGCACATCAGCAGCAGGGACGGAGACGGAGGTGCCATCTAGTGTGGAGACGGAGGTGCCTACAGTAGGCCAACGGCTGCACATATGGGCTAAGTTAGTTGAGGTGAAAGCAACTCTCTTGGGGAAGAGCACCCCGAAATCAAAGTTTCTGGTGTTCCAGGTTGGGAGTTTTACATCACTCCAGTAACCTGTTTAAGTAAAAATGTTTGTACTTAGAGAACTCATCCGAGCGTCGGAAATTGGATGTAAAATACGGTACAATGACGTAAGCTAACGCAAAAGACAAAGGTAAACGTAAATGGCTGCCTTGTGTTATCGCCCTACTGGGAAGAGAGATGTCGGTAGACCGAGGAAGAGATGGGTTCCGGAACAGGTGTAACAGGTCTTGGAGTGATGATTTTGATGATGATGATGACATTACTGGTGCATCTAGCATCTAATGCAATACAGGTTCCAAGACGCAGTTGTAAAAGCGTCAACTTGCACTAGCTTAGTACCGTCCAGAACTGTCTTCCGTTTTCCTGTTCTGAGATATTTCATGACTTCTGTTTTTTCTTTTTTATTGTGATGATATATTTATATTTTACGGTTGTGCATTTGGTAAAGTGCGTTCAGAGTTATTGCATAAGAGCGCTTTTGTTGATTTCTAACTATTGTTTTTTAATTAAATTTTGTAATATTAGCGTTTCATCTGGTGTCAGTCAATATGTTTCCATTGTACAATACGACGATCCGTGAGACCAGCATAACAATAGATAAGTATATACGAGGTGTGTTCAAAAACAGACGGAACGTTTTGTATACCGTATCAACCCGCACAAACAACGCGCTGCGACTTTATGCGCGCCTAGCGACAGTTTTTGACAACAAACTGCCATTTGTTCTGTTCCGCTATCAGCACTAGTCTTTGAGCTATATCAGATCGAGTGGGGGCGTGCGCACGCTGGCCGTTGGATTAGGAGTGGTGGTGGTGATGATGATGATGATGATGATGATGAGGTTTTGCACTTTTACTAGTAATCGAAAGGTAGAGTTTTTGTTCATAGACATGAAAACAAATACCCATTTATTAATATCAGATAATGCATTTAATATGAACTGGAATTTTTGTCACAGTAAATAATAATAAAGCAAGAAAAATATTTTTATTATTGCAGTAAAATCAGCTGTGTCTGGGATTATATTATCAAATTGGTTTAGTGCACCGTCGTCGTCCGCATAATTACTTGTTATGCTCAGATTGCCCGCTCTATTCAACAGCGTACTTTACTTCATTAGATGGCAAAAGTTTAGTTTAATAATATTGTTCCGAGTTTTGTCGACTTGCGATTACTTTGTACAACGCGATTAAAGTTGTCTCAGACTTATGGTAAAGTCATATTAAGACCCACTAGAAATTAGTGTATTTCTTCTTCTTCTTCTTCTTCTTCTTCTTCTTCTTCTTCTTCTTCTTCTTCTTCTTCTTCTTCTTCTTCTTCTTCTTCTTCTTCTTCTTCTTCTTCTTCTTCTTCTTCTTCTTCTTCTTCTTCTTCTTCTTCTTCGTGTTATTATTATGATTATTATTATTATTTAAATGTATAGACTCTGCAATGAAGCCATATACAAAGAGTTGAACATTTTTAATATTGAAGATTGATGATTGTGTTGCAGAAAACAAAGAAGATGGACTGCTCATGGCAAACTGCCTAAGGAAGTTTGGAAATACAAGCCTATTGGACAACGAAGTATAAGAAGACCCAGGAAGCATTGGGTGTATTCCTTTGGGGCCGGAGCAGATGATTCGCCTAGTCTGTGACAAAAGTAGAAGAATGAAGAGAAGACGACAAGAAAACGAAGTAAGGTGCATGCCAAATAGTAATTAAATTTTACTCAACTCTAGGGGTATCACAATATCCAGAGAGGTTATTAAACTATCGTCTACTGGCTGACGTTTCGGCGGTGCAAGACGTCGAAGAAAGTAATTAAACGGAGACCAGGGTTATAACACAAAACTTTACAACGATGCAGTGAAATGTTTATAAGTAAATCTCTGTTTATATATATATAATAGGGTTGCTACAGCTAGAACCGTCTCCCTTCCTTCAACCTGGCTTTCCAATTCTCCCGATGTTCCCATTGTCCTTCCTCAAGTCCTATACGTTGCATAGATTCATCCACTTCGTCCCTCCAAGATCTTCTCGGTCTTCCCCTTTTTTCCCTTCCTAATGGACTCCATTCCGTCACTTTGTTGATCCACCTATTTTGGGCTCTCCGGACATGACCGTACCACACCAATCTTTTTTCTTCGATATAGTCAATTACACGTTGTTCCGTTTCCATTCTTCTTCTGACCTCCTCGTTTGTTATACGGTCTGCTCTCGTTATTCCACAGCACCTCCTCCAATATTCTATCTCTGTTGCAAGAATCTTTCTTCCATTCTTTTTGTTAATAACCCATACTTCTGCTGCATACGTCAAAATGCTTTGAACTATGGTCTGATATATCATTTTTTAAGTGCTTTTTCTAATATTTTTGTCCCATATAACACTGTGTAATTGTCTAATCCTTGTTCTAGTCTGCCCTAATCTACTTTTTATTTCTTCTTCGGTTGTGCCTTGTTTACTCAGTGTGAATCCTAGGTACTTGAATTTGTCTGTTCCTCTAATTTTAAAATATTCGTCCACTTCTAAATCTGTTGTTTCTTCATCACTAATTGCCAAGTATTCAGTCTTTTTTATGTTTATTTCAAATCCCATCTTTGTGTATTCTTCATTCACCTTTCTGACCATGTAACTTAGATCTTCTTCATCCTGGGCTATAACTACCTGGTCATCGGCGAAGCTAGACATGTGTACAGGTGTTCGTTTCGTATCGGTATTCCCATTCCATGGCATATTTGTTTCCACAAGGTTAATGCATATTCTAAAAATATCTTAAACAGCGTGGGTGATGTTGGGCAGCCTTGCAATAACCCTTTGGATGTTTTAAACCTACAGACAATTTTCTTACCTACTTTAATTTGTACGTTATTGTTTTTATATCGATTTTTTACTCCTTGCGTCAGGACTTTCGATATTTCCAATTGTGATAGAGCTTTAAACATTTCTTGTCTGGGTACTGTATCATATGCTTTTCTAAGGTCGATAAACGCTAGATGTACTTCCCTGTTCTTCGCTTGTTTCTTTTCTATGATCTGTTGGAGTGTATATATCTGGTCTACGCACGATCTCCCGGCTGTAAAACCTGCTTGTTCTTCTCCAATCTTTCCCTCTATATTTTCCTCGATTTTATTTCTTAGCACCCTACCATTCAGCTTTCCCATTGTTGCTATAACACTTTGCCTCTATAGTTTTCGCAGTCTTTTCTATCGTCCTTTTTAAATATCGATGTAATTCGTGCCTCTTTCCATTCTGCCGGTAAATCTTCCCCATTTATAACCTTCTCGAACATTCTTCCTATCATTCTCATAGGTTTTTCAGTTCCGTACTTTATTAGTTCCGCTACTAACCCTCCTGGGCCTGATGATTTGTTGTTTTTCATTGAGTTTACTGCTTTCTTTATTTCTGCTGCCGTTATAGTAATTCTATTTTCTGCTTCTGTCTCTATTTCTTCTTCATCGTTATTTAGGAATTCTTGTCTACGCTCCGTAAGTAGGTTTTTATAGTGCGTCTCCTATTCATTGTCTTGTATGTATTGAATATAGGTTTTATCCTTTCAATTAGTTCGTAATGATTTAATTACATTCCATGCTTCTGAACTCCTAGCTCCTCCTATGTATTGGTCTACATTTCTACACCTGTTTTCCCATGCTTCATTTTTCTCTTTTCTGACCATTTACTTCACTTCCTTGTTCTTCTCTCTGTAGTTTCTGTAATCTTCTTCTTTTTTCGTGGACATCCATTTGTTATATAGTTTTTTCTTTCCTTTTATCTCTTCTATCGTCTCTTTCTTTATGTCCCATTTGTGTTTATTATTGGCCCGTTCAATCTCTCCTAGGGCGTCTAGTGCTGCTTGCAGCATAGCTTCTTTTATGTGTTCATATGTAATGTTTACTTCTTCATCATACCTAAATTCTATTAACTTTTGATCTACACGTTGCTGGTATAGGTTCCTTACCGATTCGTCCTGTAATAATTGAATTTTTATTTTTTTCCTTACTTATTTGTGTTGTCGTAATTGTCTCTTCGTCTTTGTTGATATTTTGGCTCCTTTCCATGGGAATTTCATTTTTGCTATCAATAGTTTATGATCTGTTCCACACTCCGCTCCTCTCTGAACTCTGACGTCGTTTATTATAATTGTTGTTCTGTTCCTTATTATTACATAGTCAATTATGGACCTCAGCTTTCTTGTTTCCTGTGTCCAAATATATTTATGTATGTTTTTGTGTTCAAAGAATCCGTTTGTAATTTTTAAGTCATTTAGTTCACACAGGTCTATTAGTCTTTCTCCATTATCATTCGATATCTGTTCTCCAAATCTTCCTACAGTTTTGTCATTTTCCCTCTTCCCAACGCTTCCATTAAGATCACCAGCTATTATAATTTCGTAGTTTTGTTTCATTTTTGTAATTTCGTCTTGTACCGTGTTCATAAAGCAATTTTTTTCTGCATCAGAGCTGTCATCCGTTGGACCACAAACAGCTAGTATTGTTATTTATCTACCATACAAAGTCAGGTTTAGTTTTACTATTCTTTCGTTCACTCAGTTAAAAATTACATCAGTTAAATGCTGCCCATTTTGCCGTACACATTCAGTAAGTCGTTTCTGTAGGTTTTGCATAGCGTGGCGCAATGTGTCACCTGGGATTTTGGCGATTTCCTCTTCAATCTGTGTCTTGAGCTGAGCAAGAGTTCTTGGTCTAGTCTGGTACACGATGCTCTTCAGATGTCCCCATAAAAAGAAGTCACAGACTGAAAGGTCTGGAGATCGGGGTGGCCAAGCGATGTTACCATTCCTTGAAATTATGCGATCCCCAAACAAACGTTTCACTGCTGCCATAGACTCTGGCAGTGTGTGAGGTGGCTCCATCCTGTTGAAACCAGGTGTGCTGAATGTCAAGATTTGGAAAAGTATGGAGTCTTGGAGCCAAAAATGTCTCTAGCATGTTGACATAACGTTCAGACGTCACAGTGACAGCAGTGCCTCGTTTATCTTCAAAAAAGTAAGGGCCTATCACCCCATGACACGACACTGCATACCATACGGTAACTTTTGTACTGTGTAATGGACGCTGGTGAAGCTGAGCAGGGTTTCCTTGAGCTCAGTAATGGAAGTTCTGCTTATTCACGTATCCATTTAAGTGAAAATGGGCTTCATCGGACATCCAAAGATTTTGAATGAAGTTAGCATCCTCATTCATTTTAGCCAACAATTGTTCACAAATTTGCAGGCGCAATACACAATCATTAGTTGTTGCACAATCTGAAGTTTGTACGGATGAAATTGAAGTTCATGGAGTATTCTTTGAACGCTCCGACGTCCGAGCTGCAATGACGACACAATTTTTCGCACCGAACGACGAGGACTCCTTAAGATGGCAGCTCGCACGGCATCAATGTTTTCTGGGGTACGTACAGACCGTACACCCCCACTAGGCTTTTTCTTCAAAGCTGAACCAGTGTCTTAAAAATTACGAACCCACGTTTCGGTTGCGTGTAACGAAGGAACTTGACCGCGGGGCGGGATCTGATAGTGGCGCCGAAACTCTCGTTGTGCAGCTGTCAAACTGTCACCATATCGGTAAAACGCCCTCACGGCGACCGCACACTCTGCACCGTTCCACTGCTCCATGGTAACTAAATGCCCGTTACTGCTAGACAGACATTTTCACTTCTGCTACATCTACAGGGCTGCCAACATCAACTTCAAACTTTCCCGTTTCCCTGCGCCACCCTGTATAAAGCAATCTATTTATTTTTTATCTGTTTATTTTATTTATTTGTTTATTTATTTATTTATAATCTATTTATTTATTTATAATCTATTTATTTATATAAAGCAATTAACCAGTTAGACGTTTGATTATCAGCTTGCGGTCTCGACGTTGATTCACGACACAAAGTTGAACAACAAAGTAGGCATCGGTTAGTGTGCCATATGGCAGGTTGCCTAAGGACGTTTAGCAATACAAACCAATTGGGCAAAGAAATATAGGAAGACCTAGGAAGCGTTGGTGATGTGGATGTATTCCTTTGGGACTGGAACTGGTGATATAAAAAGAAGAAGAAGAAGAAGAAGAAGAAGAAGAAGAAGAAGAAGAAGAAGAAAAATACTAAAAAACAACACAAGAAAACGCACCAACAAGGTAACGCTGCTCATTAACATCAGCTAGATTCAAGACTTTCAGAATCTAAGTTAGATTGAAAACTTTCAGAAAACTTTACACTTCCGACTCTTCGTCATATGGTTAAGAATAGCGATTAGTATACGCAGTCCTGTATCTTACGTTGCCAGCGTCATAAAGTTTTATACAACCTCCGCTGTAATTCTTAATCACTGACAATTAAGCCCCTTAAATTCAGGAAACGTTGACATAATAACTCAAAGAAACTTTGAAATTTAACCTACTTTCAGTGTGTACTCTCATATAGTGATAATATAACGACTGTTGAGTAGGTAAGAGATTTAGAAAGAAGCCAAGATATCGGCCACCCTGAATATAATTATATTAACGTAACAATACGAAGTTTGTTCAAAGATTTCATTGCAATTCTTATTTATTTTAAAAATTATGCCTTCATTCTTCGAAACTTATTCTTCCCCCTTCACAATAGTCTCAGTCGAATGTAACACGATTAAGTTAACAAGTAAGCTAAACAACTGCTGAATATATAATTTCGGAAAACTTAATAAGCTCTCTGAGCTGCAGAGGGCTGTCACTATTTTGAATAAAATACATTCATTTTTACACAAATTTTGATGTTACGAGGTTTTATCAAAACGTTCGTGCAATTTTCTAGTTTCCACCATAACAAGTGTCCGATTCAAAATCTGTTATGTTAGAAGAAGAAGAAGAAGAAGAAGAAGAAGAAGAAGAAGAAGAAGAAGACGACCAAAAAACAAACAAGAAAACGCACCAATAAGGTAACGCTGCTCATTAACATCAGCTAGATTCAAGACTTTCAGAATCTAAGTTAGATTGAAAACTTTCAGAAAACTTTACACTTCCGACTCTTCGTAATATGGTTAAGAACAGCGATTAGTATACACTGTGGTGTATCTTACATTGCCAGCGTCATAAGGTTTTATACAACCTCCGCTATAATTCTTAATCACTGACAATTAAGCCCCTTAAGTTAGTACAAATGTTAGTGACGACCGCCTAAAATGTTAGCTCTATTTGATGCATAGTTTGGATTTCACAGCTAATTGAGTAAGACGTCCTTAGGTGTATTACGCGATTTTTTTGTCATTCAATGCAAGATTAAAGAACATAGATTAAATTTTGTGTAAAGTGTGAGTTAAACTGCTCTGTCCTGGTAAACGTGTTTATACGGCTTCTGGCAAGACTGCTGTGCGTGAAAAATGAGTAGAAGATCGTGGTTGTCAGATGAAGATTATGTTTTTGTGTTCCGCAAAATTCCATCGCTAGGCGCAGTGGTAAATAAACAGCGACAAATAAAATTCGGACCCTTTCGTCACATGTATGAAGCTATTGTTAGATTCGTAGGAAACGACAAGATTTACGAAACAATAATTTATGAAAATTGCAACCTGATAATGCGCCTGGACGCACGTCACTGCTTGTTAAGAATTTTGCCCGGCTGGGCTAAAGAAAACGTCATAATGACGACACGGCAACTGCCGTAATCACCAGGTGTATCCCAACGCGGTTTTCCTCCTCCCAATAGTGATAATTTCCATGAAAGGACAACGTTTCGCGACCGTTGAAGACGCAAAACGAAAATCGCTAAGCAAGCTCAAGGCTGTACCAAAAAGTGTATGCTTAAAATATTTTAAAGACTACAAAAGGGCTGGCTTAATCGTGTTCCATTTGACTGAGACTACTTTTAAGGGGGCAGTATGAGTGTCAATGAATGAAGGCATAGTTTTTAAAATAAACAAGAATGGCATAAAATTTTTGAACAAACTTCGTATTATTACGTTAATTAAACGATGTTCATAATGACCAATGTCTCGCCTTCATTCTAAATTGCTTACGTTATCAATGTTGTTATGTTATCATTATATCAGAGTACACACGGTGAAAGTAGGTTAAATTTTAAAATTTCTTTGAGTTATTAAGTCAACATTTCCTGAACTTAAAGAGCTTAATTGACGGTGATTAAGAAGTATAGCGGAGGTTGTATAAAACTTTATGACGCTGGCAATGTAAGTACAGCACAGTATAGACTAATCGCTGTTCTTAATCATATTATGTAGAGTTGGAAGTGTAAAGTTTTCTGAAAGTTTTCAATCTAATCTTACTTGGATCTCGCTTATGTTAATCAGCAGCGTCCCCTTATTGTCACTTCTTCTTCTTCTTCTTCTTCTTCTTCTTCTATCACCTGTTCCGTTCCCAAAGCAATACATCCACTTCACCAACGCTTCCTAGGTTTTCCTGGACTTTATTGCCGAATTGGTTTGTATTGCCAAACATGATTAGGCAACCTGCCATCTGGCATACTAGCAGATTCCTGTGTTGTTGTTCAACACCATGTCGTGAATCAAAGCCGAGACCGCAAGCTGACAATCAAAATGAGACCGATCTACAAACACATTTCTAAAAGTCACATGCTTGAAATACAGGGCGTAGTACTGAATCCACGATGTTGGGAGAAGGTTGTGGTTGGGCTCGTTCTCCTCCCAACGAGACGCCATTTTAGCAGCAATTGAGCAGTGTACCTTGTTGCAACATCGGCTGTTCGCGCATGTCAGTTTTGTTCGAAGTGGTGACTCTATCACAGCTACACAGCAAGTCTTTCGCTGTAATTCAATGTTGGTCGACGAGGGACCGTTCCGAGTCGGAACACAATCTTTAGATGTGTAGAAACTTACAGATCAACGGGGAACATTATGAAGAAGAAGCCGCCATGCTCTAGACGCACTGTAACACCACGGAAGAACGTAGGAAGGGTTAGAGAATCACTGATTAGGTGCCCAATACGATCGGCTAAACGACGAGACCTAGAGGTACACCGAGGAAGAGGTGGGAAGATGGCGTTGCAGAGGACGCGAGAGACATGGGGATAAGAAACTGGAGGAGGGTTGCAGTGGATTGGAGGCGGAGATTGGTGGAGGCCAGGGCCCGATTTGGGCTGTAGCGCCATAGGAGAGAGAGAGAGAGAGAGAGAGAGAGAGAGAGAGAGAGAGAGAGAGAGAGAAACGACATGCAAGTGAGTTAGCAATCTACCGTGAAACGGTCAGGAGAATTTCACACAACGATTTGAAATTCCACCCATACAAAATTCAAGTTGTGCATCAGCTGAAGACGGTAGATTACGGACAACGTGAGGAATTCGCTGTGAGAATGGAAGTGATATTACATTAAGATGGGCGTCACCGTGCCGACAATATTAAGCTAGACATTAACATAACTCAAATGACGTGTATGAAGCTGTAATTTTGTGTCAAAAAAATCTACTTGAAATTGAAAGTTTACTGAGTATTGGTTATTTAAAAACTGTCCGATTCGCGTGTGTCACACTATATTTTGAAGACTGCAAAACGGCTCGTTTAAACGTGATACACTGACTACTGAGTTCAGTAGTCGTTTATCGTGTTTAAACGACTGAGAGTACTTTGAAGGGGGCAGTATAAATGTCGATGAATGAAGGCATAAGTTTTTGAAATAAATCAGAACTACACGAATCAAACCTGGTGTATGCATGTATGTATGCGGTGTTACAGATCACGTTGCGTGCACGAAATGCAAAAGACACTGACAGCCGCGGCGACACGCGGCAAGTAGGACACGGTGTACAGTACAAACAATGAGAGAGAGCGCGCGCGTGCGGTAATTATCCCAGTGCCGTCTAGACGCGTCGTCCTCTTTACCGTGCCTGCTCGCCGAGTCGCCTTTTGTTTCACGTCAGCGCTACCAACACCGCGGCGTGTATTTTACTCCGTCGCCTCCCGATTGTATAAAAACATTGAAGGAATATGTTTTAGGCAACAAACCGTTTTTGTCTCTCTTCAAAAAATAAAATAAATAATACATTAACCATATAGGCTAATCAGCCAGGGATATTATCCATCACATATATTATCCATTATTATATATTATTATCCGTGATTATATATAACTAACATATAATATTATCCCATATGTCAGTCAAGGAAAACGCATAGAAGCTTCGGGAATTTTTGGAATCTTCGCCTCAATGAAAGGGAGGTAATGGGTAACGAAGACAAAAACGCATGTCTTTGAATTAATGGTGTAGTGAAGATAAGTCAGATGGATGATGCACCAGTTACATAAAAGGTCAAATTGAATGAACCAGAGGAGCATACGGCTTTAAAACTAACGGTCTGTCCAGCGAGGTTAGGTAGTAAGTAACGGTTCTTTTTTATATATAGTTTTTCTATAGTTGCGTTTAACATTATTTCTGACGGTACACGCTTGTTAGTAAACGAATACCTAGGCTTAAGGTGGGCTTAAGTTTTTATTTAATTTATTAGGTTAACTTACACCTAAAGATGACCGGACATTGATTACTGGTCGAAATGTCATCATCATCATCATCATCATCATCATCATCATCATCATCTTCACCACCCCAAAGACTAGGCCTTAGACCTGTTTCGGAACCCATCTCCTCCTCGGTCTACCGACATCTCTCTTCCCAGTAGGGTGATAACCCAAGCCACCACAGGTAGACGGATATCAGGCATGCGATTCAAGTATTCACACCATCCCCTTCTGTAACCTTCAATCTTCTGGTCCAATGATACAATGTTTCAATCGCGTCTAATATCCTCGTTCCTTCTCCGATACAAGAGAGAACAACCTTGCATCTCTCTTAGAAATTTCATTTCGGCTGCCTGAATCTTCTGTATCCTCTAAAAAACAAATGAATATGTAGAAAATAAATGAATGTAAAAAATTTAAATTAAATAAACAATGAAAAGTTGATAACCATTTAACATATAATAAGAAATAAATGTCCATTAATGCCAAACGTAGGCACTACTCAACAGTAATTCGCCCGGAAGCACTTTATGCAGCTGAGTTTTTGACTCTGAACAAGAAAACGATGATCGAAATAACTGGAAGTTACGGAAAGAAAAATATTAAGAAAAATCTAGGGATCAATAAAAGGTGGAAAACAGTACAAAAGACGCCACAATAATGAACCGTGTACACATGTTGAGGAAATCACAGACGTAATTAGATAAAACAATAATTACTTTCTACGGACATATTTAAAGAGGCTGCTTTGGGTACTACAAGTATTATAAAGTTTTAAATGAACAGGTTACTGGCCTGTTGCACAACCCCTTACCAGAGGATCAGAGACTCTTCTGTCAGGGTTACCATACCTTAGCCGAAAGGTTTCTGTTCTGGGGCGCAGGAGATTCGCCCTCACCCTTCTCTTTCTCAGGTAGAATTGGGTGGCTTTGTATTACGTATTCTGATACTATACTATTATCAAATACGGAGTGCGGCTGGGCGAGGGTCAGGCTCACTCACAAACACGCAGCCCGCACACACACAAGCGCAGGGGATTAGGAGCGGCCGGATTCTCGCCGCATTAGTCACCTAGTGGACTTCAGTTCATCAAACTTTGATTTATTTTATTTGACATTTTATCTTAAAATGTTTAATATATATAAATTCTACACACCATTACAAGAAAAACGATACCAAACAATCTATAATTTACTGAAATGTAGCCCAAAATATCAGCTATGTTTGGTACAAAATTATTGACTGTAAGATGATTCATAGGTGTGAATCATAAAGACCTTATCCATTTTGTATCTGCTTGTGTTGTGCGGGCTGCGTGTTTGTGAGTGAGCCTGACCCTCGCCCAGCCGCACTCCCTATTTGATAATAGTATAAACGTTCCTTAGTATTTCCAGTGCTCACCTATCGGCATCGGTGAGCATTATAACATCCTAAGCCATCCAAAATTGCGAAATTAGATGCGTATCGCGTCGAGATACAAAATTTAAGTTCTACAAAGTTGTGGCAGTCCCTGTACTGTCCTGTAGGTGTGAATAATAGACAAAACCTAAAAACACAGCAGTAAAATACAGACCTTGGAAAAGGCGCTCTTAAGAGCAGGTAAAAGGTGTTCTAACCTTGACCGTATGAAGAATGAGTCCATAAGAGAAGAATTACAAGTTTTTAATTTGAATAAAAGACTGAAGATTATAAACAACAATCTTTATTTTATAAAGATTGTAAAAATTATAAATGCAAAGAACCCTTAGAAAGATGAAGAATGTAAGATTCAATAAGGGCTAAACACGTCTGGAAATATAAACGTGTAGGACACAGTGTGTGAGTAGAAATAGATGGAGGCTATTTGATGACAGAACAGGCAGCACCTTGAAGATGATGCTGTAAAGATCTGCAATTAGGAACTTTTTCTAATAGCCTTTATATTATCAGTTATGTCTCACTGCATTAAACGCAACAGGTTAAGTCAACAGTTGCTGACTACATAGCTTAATTGCCAGTGACTGAGGAGTATAGCGGTAGTTGTAGAAAACTTTATAGCGGCGGAAGTGTAAGATGCATTACAGGGCATGCCAATCGCTGTTCTTAATCGCATGATGTAGAGTTTTCTGAAAGTTTTCAATCTAATCTTACTTCAGTCTCACTAACTTATGTTAATCACACCCGTTCCCTTATCCGTGCTTGTTGCTGTTCTGTTTTTACTTCAATGTTCCGTAAGGAAGTAGAAGTATGGTGATCGCAAAAAAATCGTGTTCGAGGTAAGGGCTGATTTCGATTATACTACCCTCAAAACATGAAGAAAAGTCATTTTCCAAAAAGTGCCTGTGTGTAGTATTTTTTCTATGGCGAACGATAACTGCCGCAAATTCAAACAGAATAAAATAAATTTTTCCACATGTGCCCGCGTTGTAGAAGACTACAAGATTTCGGTGAAGATCGCTTAAGAAGAAAAGGTAGTTTATTTCCAACGTTTTACGTTTTAACAAGAGAAAGTGTCCTGAAAAGGTCATAATAATCCATTGTAGAAAGGTAGATGAAATACCTATAAATGAAAAGGGTAGTTGAAGAGGGAGGGGGTATGTTTTGTATTAACGTTATAAATTTATTCGACCGAAAACTTAAAAATTTCAACAAAATATTAACAATTTATACCGTTTCATGCTAAGTCACCATGGATACGTAAACAAAATAATTTTTTGTTTTCCGAAATTCGCAGATAACAAACGCTGGGCTGTATTTATTTTCTTTCGTGTTGTTTAAATAAAATATAATTTAATTAAATTAATTCTTTATTTTTAAAATATTAAATACTAGGTACGATTAGTATTTTGATAATCTTTCTCAGCGTTTTTACCAAAAGAATACTGATGACATATTTAGTTTTGTTATGAGTGTACTTCCACATACCGATATTTTATACGTGTACTACATTATCGGCAAAAAAGATGTAGTTTCTATAGAAATATTTTATTTCAATTTGTAAAAATTTGATATTTTTTTAGAAATTATCGAACCGAATTCAAGTAAATGATTTTATGTATAAATCTTAGAATATGGAAGTCTTGTATGGTTCTCCATGCCGACTTTTTTTAGTGAACGTTGAAGAATCTTGTCTTTTCTTTTGCGGTCTCATTTGTCAGTAGACAAACTTCACCTTCTGACAGCTTTTTGGTATTATTAGTTTTTATATCCACGTATTGTTACAGATCTCTCAGCAGTTCAGACAATTGTAGGGAATATCTTGATTTTTTTATACACTGTGAAGTTGATCATTTATGACATCTCCAAAATATTGGTATATTCATAAGACTTATATTCTTAATCATTTTTGAAATGAATTACTTCCATAGAAACTACTTCGTTTGTTGCCACATATAAAAAATTATCCCCTCCCCCTTCAACTATCATTTTCATTTATAGAAAATTACTCCCACCCACTTCAACTACCCTTTTCATTTACAGATATTTCATAGATATTTATATTTATTTTATAGATGTGTATGGATTTTATTTTATTTATTTATTTTATGATGTGATGTGTGTAATCCTTTCTACAGTGGATTATTATGACCTTCTTTTCAGGATACTTTATTTATCAAAATTAAGTACTTTACTCTTGTTAAACCTAAAACGTTGCAGGTAAACTACCCCTTCCTCTCAACAGATCTTCACCAAAGTTAACAGACGTTGAGTACTCTACAATGCAGAGATGTATGTAAAAAATTATTTGATTCAGCTTGAATTTGCGGCAGTTATCGTTCGCCATAGAAAAAATTCTACACACAGACATTTTTCAAAAAATTGAATTTTCTTCATGTTCTGAGGCTGGTACAATCAGAATCAGCCCTTATCTCGAACACGATTTTTTTCGCCATCACCATACTTCCATTTCCTTATGGAACATGGGAATAGAAACGTTTCCGTGGCCCAAGGCGCTCGTCACTATGATTAAGGAAAATTTACATAATGGATCGAAAAGAACATTAACCGGTAACCAAATATGACAATTAGAAGCTGCCTGGCCGTTGGGCCGCGGGGTCGATTGCTTAAAGCTTGGTTTATATTGTTACGACAGTCTCAATGATCATCGTATTATACAGTGGAAACAAATTACAGACACCAATTGAGTCACTAATCACCTGCTTCAATTAATCACAAATAACAGTTTGTAATCAACTTGTACTGTAATCCAAGTTAGATATGTCCACACGCGATAACCATATCAAATAATAGAGTTCCACACTAATTATAACACGGTAACACTTGGCTACAATGCTTCAACCGACACTCGGAGAGTACCAAGTGCTTCAACCTTTCCGCAATAAGGATAATCGCGTAACAAACTGAACTGACTAAGTCAGACTCTGTCCCTTTTATACGTAGCACACCTGTTCCAGAATTTTCTATCTTTAATTTGGTGAGCCAGCTAATGGTATTTCGAGTGTACTCTGGAATATTCTGGAGCGTGACCTTGACTGAGGCTACACCTGCTCAACTATTGGAGGGACGGGGTGGAGAACATTCTAGGCCGTTCGATAGGGTTATCGTTACAATACTTTCTTCTGAACGTTTTGGCCACCCATGGAAGTCTTTTTCGGTAGCGACGCGTCAACAAAGGATAGCAGGCCCAAACGCGCTTCACAGCAGATCTATACGCAATAAGCAATACTGAGAATGCGAGGTCCCCTATATAGCTTACAATGAACTAGGAGACCCAATCACAACAGCAGTAAACTATTTTTTAGGTGTCCAACTTGAGCCACACGCAGTGCAGATTTACTCCGACAGGGTCGGTAAAGCAGCCTGCCAGACTCTATGTTTATCAAATACTTCTAAAGTACAAAGGGTTTTAAAAAATATATAAACACTTTGTATGTTTCACAGTTTTTATTTAACTGTGACAGCTGTTTCAGCTTATTAAGCTATTGTCAAAGAGATGAGTGAACAAGTAAACTAAACAAAGGATGTTAGTGTGGTGAACATATGTTTAGGGCGTGTGTATCCGGACATGTTTGGGGTGTGATGATGTAGGGGGGATTGGACAAGCTAAGGGAAGGTCAAGTGTCTGTAAAAATTAAATATAATCTGAATGCAAAATATAAAAATTAACTAAACTAAATAACAACTTTTAGTAAAGAGGATACACGGAATTCAGTTTGTTCGTTTGTTAAATTTTTGTCACTTTTTATTGCATTTTTAATTTCTGATAATTCCATTTTTTTTTACCTTTTTCTATGTTGTGCAGTAGCGTTACGTTTTTGTATCTATGAAGTGGTTGTGTTGTAGGCAATGGTCTGCAAAACCTGTATTGGCTGTATTAGTTAAAATTGCCTTCTTATGTTCAGAAATGCGATGTCTCAGATCACGGCCAGATTGTTCGATATAAATAGCATCGCATTCTGCACAGTGTATTTAATAAACTCCATTTTTCTCCAGTGTGTTTGATTTTTCTTTATTGGTTACTATTAATGAAAAATGTTTTCGTTTGTGTACTGATACCATGTTAAGACCATGCCTTTTTAACCTATTATTAATCATATCTAAAATATCGTAAAGATTATTATGACCTTCTTTTCAGGATACTTTATTTATCAAAATTAAGTACTTTAGTCTTGTTAAAACATAAAACGTTGCCGATAAACTACCCCTTTCCCATTAACCAATGTTCACCAAAATCGATAGACCTTTAGTACTCTACAACTCGGGAATATATGAAAAAAATTATTTATTTGTGTTTGAATTTGTGGCAGTTATCGTTCGCCATAGAAACAAATTCCACACACACACACACACGCGCGCGCGCGCGCGCGCGCACGCACACACACATTTCGGAAAATGACTTTTCTTCATGTTTTGAAGGTAGTACAATCAGAATCAGTCCTTATCTCGAACACAATTTTTTTCACCATAACAACAAATTTTTTGTTCCATAACCTTATGGAAAATGGAAGTAGAAAATAATAATTTTGATCAATCAGATGACCACAGGTTTCCCGACTGGAAAATTAGCTTCAGAGTGAATGCTTTATGTCTATTTTGGTTATTATCAACAAAGAAAAGGATAACAATAACTCACGTGATAGAAAGGTGTTTTGTATTATTTCCTGCAGTTCATTCATGACGATAAAGGTTTGGCTGTGCCACTGTTATTTTGCGGTGCTGAAACTTGGGTTCCGGGGAAAGAACCTCTGAATATGACACAGACATCGGAGATGAGATGCTTGCGATCTGTTAAATGGTGAACACGAAGAAGTAGACTCTAAACTACGTTCTACGAAGGTGTGAAGACAGTCGCTGTAAAGAGTTGAACGTTTTTAATATCAAAGATCGTATTGCAGAAACAAAGAGAGGTGGATAGCCTTTCTGAGTAGGATGCTAGATGGCAGGTTGCCTAAGGAAGTTTGGAAATACAAGTAGGAAGCGTTGGTGATGTGGATGTATTCATTTTGGACAGATGATTCGCCTAATCCTTGACAGCAGAAGAAGAAGAAGAAGAAGAAGAAGAAGAAGAAGAAGAAGAAGAAGAAGAAGAAGAAGAAGAAGAAATCAGTCCAAATGTAGTCCTTTCTTGAGTTAATAATGAACGAATAAAGTATTTTTGCATTCGGTTATAAATTACATTGGACTAGGTATAAAATAAAACTAACTAGTTGATATTGTTTTTATTTCTTCTGTTTGAGAAAGACAGAAAAACTTTTTAATCGTTAATAAGTTTCCAAGAAGTTTGACGTCAAGGTTCCTGCAATTGCTGCGCCGGACACAGACACGCGACGCATTTGACGCAACAAATGCTGTCTTGACTTTTTTTTTCTTTCGCGTCTGGAAAGAAGAAGAAAAAAAAAACAACAAACTGTTACAATCGATTGTGACCAGGTAAAGCTCTGCCGTTTTGTTTCTTTTACAAAGTGTTAAAGTCAAGCTAAGAGAATATCACGCAACAGCAGCGACATCTACCGTGAATAAAGGGAAACAATAAATAGTCAATTCCATTAACTGATTCCACTTATTGCACACGTTATAGCGGTAAAATAATAACACAAGACGATTCTCACAAAATTTATTTATTTACTTATTTATTTAAAATCTCTTTGTTCAAAGTGATGTCCAGCCAGGGGCGTATTCACGGGAGGGGACGCACGGTACCCCTCCCAGAGGGTCGAATCAAGTTGACGAGGAATTCTGTTAACCTCTTAATTTTTAGGCTGTTTTATTTATTTTTTTCGGGCTGTGTACGCTAATATAGTATTTTCTATTTTTTTAAATACACACAGAATTTGCGTATACGTTTCAAATATGAAATTAAAGGAAAATGTACTATTCTCACGTAAGCTTCCGCGGCCGGTGTCCGTTGTGTTTTTGAAGTCTTCCTCCGGTACGGACGGCGTCAAAAATGTCTTATATGACAACGTTCTATTCATATTACAATGAGTATCCTCAGGTCTACGTGACGACCTGAGGATGTCACATAGACCTGAGGGCACTCATTGGTTGTCACGTAGATCTGAGGATACTCATTGTTATATGAGTGAAACGTTGTCATACAAGACGTTTTTGACGCGGTCCTTACCGGAAGAAGACTTCAGAGTCATACAGGGAAATCGGTTCAGTCGATTAATATCTTGTAAACGACATTTTAATAACGTGTATTTTTGTTGTTTCATTACCTTTTACTTTAAAGGGAATGATTTCAGATAGTTACAACATGTTTTTCAGCCACTTTAAAGATAGTAATATTGACTAGTCTTAACTTTTCGTTTAACATGACATTGTTTTTAGACTGGGGGTCATTCCACAAAAATCGTCATCGAAAAACGTAACGCTTCCACACTTTCGATTCCCCACAGTCTAGAAATTTGATATGTAAACGCATCAAGACAGAAATAATCGCTGCTGACATTGAGTTTAGCAAACGTTTTGGTGAGAATAAATTTGGTTTTACATGCTCTGTTTGTGATCGTCTGTGGTTTGGAAATGATTTACGTAATCCACCAAACGTAATCCACATTATACGTTTCAAAAGCCTAAAAACATTATCATGCTTTGATGTTTCGGTTTCGTCGAAATTCTTTGAATGCTTAGGTGCATAAATAGAGAGAGAAAGAGAGAGAGAGATTTTTTTAATTGTCCTCAAATTACGATCTATTCCTATTTCTTAATATTATTTATTTCTTTTTCTAATCCTTACTTCCGTCAATCGTCGGAGTCCTCCAGGCACTTCCTTTACTCCGTTCTGTAATGCGTTTCGTGCCTTCCAACCTGGTCTTCCCGTTATATTATTATTTTGTATAAAGGCAACCTCCCTCCCCACCAGGCCAAATTCTAGATATGCTACTGTGTCCTTAGAGAATTGATACTTAAGTACTCAGATTAGCATTTCATCATCATCATCATCATCATCATCATCATCATCATCATCATCATCATCATCATCATCATAATCATCATCATCATCATCATCTTCACAACACGGCAGAGGCAAGGTGCTCCCTGTTCCGCCTTCAAAAATCCTCCAGCCACCTCTTCCTGGGTCTACCCACACAACTGTCTCCTGTAGGCTTGTATTTTCAGGCTTGTTTAGCCCAGTCTGGAATCTGACATTCTTTCTAAGTGATCTTTCTACTGTTGTTTGTAATCTTTTAATTTTTTTTTCAAGGTAAAAACTTGTAACTTTTCTCTTATGGGCTCATTGTTTATACGGTCAAGTTTAGAACACCTTTTAATTTCTCTTAATAACTTTATAAAACTTTAATTTTCTATCTTGTCGTACTTTGTTTCTAAAAATACTGTTGATTGTTCCAGCGATCGTCACAACATCAATATCTGGATTTCTATCATAGCCAATATCATTTCCCAAAAAGTAAAAGTGACTCAACTGTTCTATAATTGCCAATTTTAAGTTGCAAAAGATACTGTACATTATTTTTGTAGCTAAGATAAATTTTTGTTTTTAAAATGACAATAAGGCACAAAATTAGAAATACAAAAAAAAAAAAATTAAATAGAAATCTAAACGCAGTGTACAACAATGAGCACATCTTTATAGGATTCGAACACCAAGTTAAAAACAAAATAATTACTACACTATAAATATGGTAAACCGAGCTGGATACACTTCGGGCCGGATAAAAATTCGAACGCTAACACTTTTTCCACTTGCTGAGAGGATGTAACCTCAAAAACGGGGACAAAAATTTGAACTATCAGACAACTAGCAATGTTTATACTATTAGGGTTGCACTGGCCAAGTATTACTTCAGAAATGGTTTGCCAGTTCGGGACAAACAGGCTTAAATAGGGGACACTGTTACGCATTACAGAACATTCTACGTGTTTCTCGGCTATTACAGTGGAACCCAGCCATAAAGTGTGTGTGCGTACATGCTACTGCTACTTTGAGACAAAGGACAATTACGTGACACTTGTCACGCGTCGGCAACGAAGCTATTCCAGACCATACCGGCCCGCGGGCATTGTGTTCAAGGCCGCAATCATTTATGCTCTAGTGTTTTCTAGTAGTTAGCGCGTATTATGGATTATTCTGCAATCTCAGCGGGGTATAAATGCAGGCATTCAGCAACGGCTTAGTTTAGTTTAAATCGGAATTTATTCAAGTGAGGTTCGAGTTTACTTCGGGCGATTACCCAGTGCGTCGCAAGTGGTGTATTAGTGAAAAGTGATTATTGTGTGGGACTGTATTAGTTGACATTATTATGTATGTGGACAGTTTAACTTGAATTATTGTACGAGTATAATCTTGTTGAATAACTTGATGATTACAAACTGTTAAATTGTGACTTTAATTGTACCGTTCAGTTCTGTGAATGGTTACGCGATTCTGTTTGTATATCACGGAGTCTACGCTCTGCCTGACACATCTCATCTCTGTAACTTGTATGTGATTCATAATCTTATTCAGTTGTGTAACTACGGTGGGGGGGGGGTCAAAAAATCAATCGCCGTCTACAGAGCGATTAAAAAATTTTAGAGAAATTCCATAACCACGTAGGACTAATTCTAAGCCAGTTGCTGTGTGTTAAGGTTTTGTCACCGGACAAAAGGCTTGCCGCATGACAAATGACTCCAAGCGTACAAATATTCGTTATTTTGGTGACCCTAAAAAGGGCCGGCGAAGGGTGGCGGAGACGCTGTGATGGATGTTGCGCCCGAGCCGCGCTGAGATGGTCGGCGGCTGCGCCCGCTGTTCGTGGCGTACTGCAGTCCTCCTCTTCTTCGACATCGGTTGCGTCGAGTCGGCTGCCGGCCCAGTGAATCCGATCACTGGTGCGGTACAGGGCAAAGAATGCCAAGAACGTCCGTTCTACTCTTCGGCTGTTCCTTCCGGCTGGCTCCGCGTCGATGTCGTCCGAGAGAGGAGAGGAGATGAAGTGCGTCCGGTGGCGTGGCGATGGAGTGCGCCAAAAACGCTGCCAGAGCTGTTGGGATGCGCGTCGTGAGACGTCCCAATGGTTTTCTAGTTCCGAGCCTCCGGAAGGGGCTCCTGCCTAGTGGTCCTGTCCAGACGGAATGTATTAATTAATTGTGGCCGCTACAACGGCATGCTCTTACTAGGCCGTTCTAGTACAGTATTTGCCGAGGCCGTTTTCAAGAATCACCTGGACGTGGTCGGTACTTACCAAGGCAGGCTATGAGTGGGTTTGCCTGGGTCCTCGCAGCTTGGACGTAAAATTTACGTGCAAGTCGCCTTACGGTGTCACCCAAGGAGCGAACACCGAGTCCTCTTCTCAAAAGTCGAGAAGGGAACCGATAGGGGGCTTTGGCCGCTAGCCGAAGACCCCTATCGCGAACGCTTTGCAACTTTCTTTTATGAACGGTTGCGAGGTAACCCCAGACGGGAATAGCGTAGGTAATGATCGGCAACAGGTACGCGTTGACAATCAACTTACCCAGCTTGCGGGTCATAGCCTTGTTGGCGAGTATCGGAAACAGTTGCGCGAGACGAGCGGACGCTCTCTGACGCATCGTCTCAGCGTGGGCACGCCAGGTGAGCCGACGATCAAGGTGGACACCGAGGCATTTAACTTCTGTCGACCAGGTACGGTACCAGAACGTACCGTTCTACCGAGTCTCACTCGGCCTCGTGGTTCTTTCCGGCGCTTTGAGAATAGCACAGCGGAGCTCTTGGTTTCGTTGACGGCAACTTTCCAGCTTTCCGTTCACGTCGCATACGCACCGAGTGCGCGCTGGAGTCGTGGGATTGCCCTGTCAGCGTTCCGATCGGCAGTTTATACCGCCGTGTCGTCGGCAAACAGGGCCATCTGGACTCCAGGCTCTCTGGGTGCGTCGTTGACGAGGAGAGGAGAGCCCCTAGCACGCTACCTCGAGGTACCCCGGCTGTAATGCGTCTCTCGGAAGAGACATGGTCATCTATTCTCACGCAGAAAGTCCTCTCCGTCAGAAAGCTAGCAATCAAGTGAAGGTAGCAATCTGGGAGCTGGATTTCCCGGAGCTTGAACAAGAGCCCGTTGTGCCAGATACTATCAAAGGCCTTCTCCATATCTAGAAAACAGGCGACAGTCTGCTCTTTCCGACACCCGGAGCCCGTGATGTATTCCACCAGTCGCATTAGCTGATGAGCGGTGGAATGCCCCACACGAAAACCGAACTGTTCGGGGACCAGTACATCGAAGTTTCTTAGATGGTCTAGGACTCTCCGTTGTACAAGACGTTCGAGGACCTTTGACATGGCCGACAGTAGACTAATGGGCCGGAGGTTGCCGGAACGGGAAGCGTCTTTTCCCTGCTTCGGGATCACTATGACCGTCGCTTCCCGCTATTTCTTGAGAAAATAGGCCAGTCTTAGACACGCGTTGAACAGCGCAACCAAGAAAAGTATTCCTTGCTCCGGGAGTCGAATTAGAGCTGCGTTCGTGACACCGTCCGGGCAAGGAGATTTTCTCGGTACGAGTTCAACGAGCCGATCTGAGACCTCTTCTCTAGTAATGGGTTCGGGCTCCGCAGTGATCGGAAGAGACAGAAAGTCTTCCAGTTTGTTCTTGACTTCTTTGTCGAAGTCACAGTCCACGGGCGGGTTTGGAGCGAACTGACGCTCGAAACACGCGACCAAGTACTCGGCCTTCGCCTCCGGCCGAGCCAGGATTTGACCGAAAGGTCCAGCAATGGCTGGGATGTGAGGTCGGTGCCTCTTCCCTACCAAAGCCGAAGGTATCCGGTAAGGCAAACTCTCGTCCGATCCGTCCCCAGCTTGGGCCACGGCGAGTTCCCAACAGCGACTCCGTTAGGCCTGCATTTCACGACGTAAAATGCCGGTCGCCCGGTTGTACGCTGCCTTGTCGGCCGGATCACGGGTCCGCTGCCAGCGTCTCCGGAGGCGATTTCTCTCGCAAGGGAGAGCACTCGTCTCCTCTGGGATCCGCTGCCAGTGGAGCGTGACGCCTGGCTTTATCCTGGAAGACGCGTGAATCGCAGATACGACAGCGTCGTCAAACGCGGCAACTGCCTCGTCGACTAGGCGGACGGTTTCGAGTGGTCACGCCTCTGTCAATCGGTGACTTAACGCCGGGCCATAGCGGTCCCATTCTACCACCTTCCTGACATCTCTGCGAACGACGTGCTGGGTAGCGACGTGTATCAAGATAAGGAGATTATCGGACTATATTTCCGTTAGCGCGGACACATGGACCGGGCAGTCAATTCCTTGGATCACCGCTATGTTAAAGACATCGGGAGCCGTGCGTAGTTGTAAGGGGTAGAACGTAGGTTGGGCAGGCCCAATCACCGTCACCCTGCGAGAATCTGCAAACCTGAGTAAGCGCTTCCTGTTTGGGACAGCCAAGCGACTGTTCCAATCGCGATGCTTACAATTCAGGTCACCGGCCATGATGACCCTCTTGTGTGCATCGAACGCGACCGCTAAATCGGGGTGACGGAGATCTTTGTTGGGGGGGTTGTACGCCGAGACCACGGGGAGACCGCCCAGAGTGTTTAACATCTCGACAGCAGTACCGCTAGGTGAGTCATTTGCGGCAAGATAACGCGGTGATGATCAAGACTGAGCCACCAGCAGTGCCCGGCCTGTCGTTTCGATAGCACACATAGTTGGCTATTCGGAACCGGTTCGCGGGGGTCAATTGGGTCTCATTGAGAAGCACTACGTCGGGTTTGAGTCGGGCCAGTAATTCTTGGAGTTCCTGGATTTTGTTAGCCAAACCGTTGGCGTTCCAGGAAAAAATTGAGAGGTCTAGTTTGAGGACCCGACTCATAGAAGTCCTACAGAAGTGGCGGCTTCCACCAACAGCATGAACCTCTTGGTTATGTCGGCAGTCTCCAAGTGGGAGCGGATGGACCTGAAGGTCTGGGCAACTTTGCGGAGGTCAATTTCCGCAACGAAGTCTTGGACGACCTGAAAGTCGCCAGAAACGATTTCCGAGGCAGAATGCCCGGAGACTGTTTGCGCATAAGAGCGCCGAGGCTTTACAATCGGGGAATTGGTGGAAGTCAAGGGTGCAACAGGGCCAGGTGTAGCACCTTTGGCGGAGGCGCTAGGAAGAGGGACAGATGCGATTGAGTCGGTATTGTGTACGCGTTGCGCAGGCTGTCTGGACTGCACGGCTGGGTTGGCAGCAGCCCGGGAGCGAGCGCCACGGGACTTGCGATGCCGCTTCTTTTTGCCTGCTTGAGGAAACCGCGGGCGTGGGAGGTCAGGCGAGGCTGCTTCTACAGCAGGGTCAGGGTTCTCCGGTGTTGGGGAGGATTGAGTTGTCTCAGGCTCTACAACCGAGATGATTTCTTGGGTCTTGTCAGTTTCACTTACTGAAGCCACGAACTTTCGGGGCTTTTTCGCCTTAGGTGGGGCAGGGGCCTGGGAAGGAGCCTGAGTTGAGGCTGTGTGCCTGTACCACACAGGTGGGGTGGTTGCTTCGGGCCTTTGCTTTTATTCTGTTGCTTAGATTTTACAACAGTGGCGACAGTCACGGCAGCCGTAGCAGGAGTCGAAAGACCTGGCTGCTCGGTTGCAGGTCTGGAACCAACTTCCGGATGCCTCGGAGGTGGCAGGGGCCCTTTTGGCTTTCGCCGCTCGAGCTCCTGCTTGTACACCGGGCAGGACCGGTAATTGGCGGGGTGGCTTCCGCCACAGTTAATGCACCGTTTGAAAGCCGGCGCGTCACAATGCTTAGTGAGGTGCGGCAAAGAGCACCTCACGCACGCTGGAGCGTTGGAACAAGTATCAGTGTGCTGCCCTAAGCGTTGGCACCGGTAGCATTGGGGCAGAGCCCCGGGAGCACTGCTTCGTTCCACCTTAACGCCGAACCCAAAAAGCCGCGTTAGAGAAAGTAGGCTTTCTCCTGCCTCCCTTTTCTCCGCCAGGATACGGACCACGGGGAGTGGACGCTTTGGTCCAGCTGGGGCGTATACCCGATGAACCGAGCGAACTGGATAGTCCAGCTCACGCAGTTCGTCGAGGATTTCCCGAGAGCTGATTCCACGTCCAAGCCTCTGAGTACGAATGACAGAGGATTCACGTGCTTAGGGGAGAAGGTGTAGAACTGCAACTAGGCGGATTCCACAGATGCCATGATGCTACGATGCACGTCCATTCCGCGGACAACGATCTTGACTGTGTCGCCCCCAAGGAGCTTTATGTCAACGTTGGCCGGGGAATGTCCGGGCGCCGCTATTAGTCGCCGGTAAAAACCGGTGAAGTTGCTCACGCCGTGTACGAACACGGGCGGGATGCGACCAGAGGCCGGCGGTGCTTGGGCATCGCCGGACACAGTCGGCCCATGCTGGATGCGTCATCGGCGGGGACAACTTCCATGGCGGACGCCGAGGAAGAGGTAGAGGAGGACCGGTTCCGCCTCGGTTTCTTAACCGGGCGCCCACGTGGCCCAACCGCCACGAAAATGTCGGTCTCGTCTCCAGGTAGCGGGACCATCCGGGGATCAACGGGATCCGTAGCCATCGGCGGAGAACTCGGCAAGTCGCTCGAGTGGGGCAGTGCAGAGGCGAGCGACTGCGTCCGAGTTGACTCGCCCGTACCGGGCATGGGCGTCAACGAGTGGGAAGTTCGCCGGCCAGAGACAGCAAGGCCGCCTCTGCTGGTAACCAGGGACCTAGGGTCCGGCCCGAGCCGGACCTCGACTAGCTGGATGGGAACGCTCAGGCTATCTGACAGAGCTGGGCCAATGACCGGCTTCGTTGAATACCTCCCCTTACCAAGAGAGGTGTCCACCGGCCTCTTTACCCCGGCGATATCCAAGTTCGCTTACCACCGGTGGGGGCTCACAAGGATCGTCCGGGGCAGGGCTACCTAAGAGCCTGAGAGTCAGCGGAACAGATGCGCTGCGCAAAAATAGCTTGCAGGCTAGTGCTTCCTCCTCTTCGACAGGCGAGATGACGTTGCCTGGTCCTGAGAAGAGTCGCTCGAACTGGTGGTCCTGACAAGGCCCGACGAGACTCAGCTGTACTTGAGCCAGCTACTTAGGTCACCAGCCAGCTGAGTCTTGGTCTTCATTCTTCTTGTTGACTTCCTGTTGATGAATCAGCAGAGGGCCAGCAGATGTTGACTGTCCTTGACGCCGAAGGCAGCAGGGCAGCAGTTGAGAACACAGCGACAAGCGTCCAGAACGTGCAGATGGGTTGCTTCGCTGCCGTCACAGTTTATAAGCAATTATATGGGAAGAATCATGAATATATCACTTTTTATTTCCATGTCCATAAGAAAATAAAAGTATGGTGATGGCGAAAAAATCGTGTTCGAGATAAGGGCTGATTCTGATTGTACTACACTCAAAACATGAAGAAAAGTCACTTTCCGAAATGTGTCTGTGTGTAAAATGTTTTCTATGGCGAATGACAACTGCGACAGAATCAATGAGGATCAAACACTTTTTTGTATATTGTAGCATGAGAGATATTCCACCAATAATTAATTCATTTAAGATCATAAAAAATAATTAAATTACATATACTAAAAGAATATCAAATGAAATTCAAATAAACTTCAAAGGATAACACCACTATAAAAGAAAAACAATAATCAAATAATAAAAAATACAACCATAAAAGTCACAGAAAGAATTAAAGAAAACTCATATTAAACAACCAGGAGATTACCCAGGAGGTTAGGAGCAGTAAATAAACAACATACCCCAAACACAAGAAGAAAAAAGAGTAAGGTTTATTATCAGGAGATAAACAAGATACCCTGAAACCAGGAAGGAAGAGTAAAGTCAGTATCAGATAACAAAGAAGATACTCCGAACCAACCATCAGACAAGATAACACTGAGTACCTTGGTTTACCCAAGAGTGAACACCAGAAGGAAGACGAGAAGGAAGAAATAGGATGGAAGAAACACCATAAAAAACCTATTATTAACTACCATTGACCCCAAACCAATAGATACAATTAAAGAAAGTATAACATCCCGAAACCCTATAAAATTGTAATTATTGATAAACAAAAGTGTTATGTAGTATGATAAGAAGGGCACCAACTAAAGTTATTATGTGATGAAAAATAAACAAATCTTCACAGTCCATTCTGACTAAAGGTCTGGTCTGAGAATAATAAGACTCAATATAAGTCAGAACCACCAGTGAAAGTGTACTAGTGTAAGTGTTTTGAAATATAATAAACTTGAAGTTGTAGTGTTACTATAACTTAAACTATATGCTATAAAACAACTTTTATATTTGATAATTAACAAATCATGAAATAATAAAATGGAAGATATTTCCAATATTTCATTATTTTAGGTCACTTTGTTATCTCAAGACATTCATAGGAATGACAATAACAAAGAAAGTATGGGTAGAAATGTTTACTATATAAGGGGATGTTAAATAATAATAGTAAAAACAGAAAGGAATGGAATTAGTTTAAGTGTTCATAGAATGTAGAAATTTAAATGGCTAATATTGTTCAAAGCCATGAACTCCATATTTTAAAAGAGTTCTTATACAATAAGGTTTATATATTTGAGTAAGTTATATTAGTTAAATCACAGCATACATCCAAATTAAAATGTTTCATTATGGATGCTGTAGTAATTAACAAAATGAGTTAAATGTATGTTAAAAACAATTTCAGCAAACATGTCCAACTTTACAGAATGCTGAGTAATGTTAATTATTATTTTTATAACAGTAGCATGAATTAGATGCTACACATCTCAATAAGTTTGTAAACAATTTGATTTTATGTCATGTTAACTATTAAGAGTCAGAGGAGGAGTAGAAGTAAATTTATTTGAAAAAACCATACATGTAAAATACTAAACTTTAGGCCAAATAATGAAACCAAATACACTGTTACTCACCGTCTATGGCCTTTCCGTAATGTTTTCTCGTGTTTACATGTTTCGAGGCACTTGCCTCATCATCAGAACTTGTAAAAACTAATCTATGTCATAAATGATGACATTTGTCAAAATATTAAAAACACAATACGGCAACTAAACTATGTACATAACTTGTTTTAAAAATGTTAGGTGTGCCTTGCAAGACAACACGCGCCGTACTGACGAAATCTAAGCCTTATCTCGACCATATCGCATAGCGGTATCGTACAGTATATTTTTGATTTATATTGTAATTGGTCGTTCAACCGTTCAATTGAGTTCTGATGATGAGGCAAGTGCCTCGAAACATGTAAACACGAGAAAATAGTTCTGATGATGAGGCAAGTGCCTCGAAACATGTAAACACGAGAAAACATTACGGAAAGGCCATAGACGGTGAGTAACAGTGTATTTGGTTAACAAACACGTGGCTTGGGACTACAATAGGATTTATTCCATTTAAATCAAAACAAATAATGAATTCATAAAAATCAATATAAACCAGTTAATCATGAATCATAATAAACATGTAATCATGTAAACTGGCAAGATTTAGGTAAGGTAGGTCAATTAACAACTACTGTAAATGAACCTATGAGTTAAAAGAGTAATATAGAAAAATACCTTAAATTATTGAAAATTTTTGAAATGTGTAAATTAACTATTTTTAAAGAGGAATGTTAAATTCACAAATTATCACTAAAAAACAGTTCAAATGTTAAATGCATAAGTAATTAAGGAAAAGAAAGGATTTATGACCATTTGAAATTTATTATAATTATATTAATAACACTTAAAATGGCAGTAAAAGTGTGGAAAGGCGGAAACAAAGTTTTGGGCCTAGATTTCCAAAAAGACAGAAATTTGGTAATTTTAACAAAAATCTCAACAAATATGGACTATGTCATATCAAATTAAACAGAATGAGATAAATAAACCAATTATATGGTTAATAGTTCATGAAAGCGAACAATAAACTAAAATTATTCCATGTATAATGTACTTTGTAATTATGTATATGGGAAGTGACAATTATTTTAACAATACTTTTCCAATATTAACTTGGCAAGATTTTTACTAAAGTGGAGGAAGTTAGTTAGTTCTTTGTTAACGTTCAAACTGAACAGTCTATGCGGAATTGCGTTCTTTAAAACGGTATAATAAAGTGCTAAAGTTAAGGCCTACAATCCGTGAGAAACGAGAGTTACTTAAATAAACACTTTTCCAGTCAAAACATATAAAAACTTCAACGACAACAGTGAAAACGAACACCACACTACATAATACAAGTGTAATAAAACATCAAAACTACATATTATGAATAATTCAAGCTACCACAGAATAACAATTTTTTGTAACGAACAGACATAAGTGAACACCTCTAATATCAAACAATTAACACCAGTGGACACTGAACACTCCTCCAGACTACCCCAAACAACATACTAGACAGTTTACACAAGTTCGGGGATCTTTAAAACAATTATAAAGTGGATTTTATTGTGAGATTTTCTCGCGACGAATATTGCGAACAACCTCTTCAATTCAACTCGCGGCCATGATGGAAAAACGAGGCACTGCCACCAACGTTGACTGACGTCATAGCCTACAGCATTGGTTCGAAACTCAACTATATTAAACATTTTATATAAATTATTAACAATTGTTAGATATTAGTTATTTAAAATTATTTATTGTAAATGTTATACTTTCTCGTCCTGCCCTTCTCTGACTATTATAAAATAATCGCTTCAAGAACCTTTTATAATAATTATATGAATTTTTAACCTGTATTAACATATCGATTTATCCCTGAGACGGAGTCGAAAATTGCTCGAAATCGATTTAATATCGATTATTATTTATAAATGTTAATAAATCAATTCATTTCAATTGTGTGGATTAGAAAATTATTTCACATTGTAATTTAAGGTTTTAATTAAGCACGAGACTTCCTGAAAGAAGAAAATATTAACGAAAGGTGAGATACTGGAGCAGCACGGAAAGTCGTTAATCGATTGCTGACAGGAGTTAATCTGATTAACTCCGGATTTTGTTAATATCTTCCAGAAGTGCGAATTAAACAAAAAATACCTTTCAGAATTTTAGAAATTTGATTAAAACAATAAACCAGAATTAAACAAATTATATACACCATAAACAAACATAAATTTTTTTTTCAGAAAATTTTTTTTTAAATAAAATTTTTTCTTTCTTTTATTTTGTAACTACAGTGACAGGTCTGATTACAATATACGACTGATTTATAGTGGACTCAAAGCCTGTTGATTTTGGTCAAGATCGGTTAATGGGAAGGGGTAGTTTACCTGCAACGTTTTATGTTTAACAAGAGTAAAGTACTTAATTTTGATAAATTATTTATCATGAAAAGAAGGTCATATTAATCGACTGTAGAAAGGTAAATGAAATGTTATAAATGAAAATGCTAGTTGAAGGGGAGGGGATAATTTTAAATAAATAAAAATTATAGTTGAAAGGGGAGGGTATAATGTTTATACGTGTACTACGTTATCGGTAACAAATACGTAGTTTGTTGTTAGAATTACTTCCCCGGCTGTTTGGCAGTAGTCCAATGTTTTCAGCAAAACCAGACGTCTCGACAGTGCCATCGACTGCCATCATCAGTGAAAATCGGATGCGCTAACGTCAGTGACCACAGTACTGTGGTTAAGGCTGAAGAAAGAAGTAGTTTCTGTGGAAATATTTCATTTCGAGAAAGACTTTAAATATAAATCTTAGAACATGGAAGTCACGTATGGTTCTCCATATGATTTTTTCTGAGGAATATAGGGAGTGCAACCGTTGAGTCTCATCCCTCCTCATAAACTAATCTCACCCTCCCTGTCTAGTTACGCCACTGGACGTAGGAGTTAACTCTCTATCTTCCTGACCTGCTCAAGAGGGCGGTGAGTACACCCACAAATCTATATAATTTTTTCTGTGTTTTGTTTCTCGTATAATATCCTTTTTATTAATTACGCAAATCGCCAGAAGCTGTTTAACTTTCTCTAGATGTGCTAGTCAAATACATACGAAACGTCTCAGGTCCCAGGTATGCGATATGAAAGGCTTCCGCTAATATTTTGTCGTTAATTACTCTTTCTGGCCTTGTGGATATTTTCACGACATTAGAGAACATTCTACGTGTTTCTCGGCTATTCTAGTAGAACCAGCTGTAATGTTGTGTGCGTACGTGACTCTTGACAAGCGTTAACGAAACTGTCCCAGACTCAAGGCCGCAGTCAGTTACGCTCTAGTGTAGTGTTGACGCGTATTATGGATTATTCTGGAATATCAGCGGGGTATAAATATGGGCCAGCGACGGTCATTTAAGTTTAAGTGGCGATTTATTCCAGTGCGGTTCGAAGTATTGTGGCGAAGTGTTATGTGTTTTATAATTGTGCGGGACTCTATTAGGTGACATTTTTACTGCGTGTGGACAATTTTTATTGATTTGTTGTAAGAGATAATCTTGTTGATTACAAACTGTTTCATTGTGATAATTGAAGCTGGTGATTAGTGACTTAATTGGTGTCTTGTATTTTGTTTTCCGCTGTACCATACGACGATCAAGGAGACGGCCGTAACGATATTTTCTTCTGAGACCGTTACTTTGATCTTATTGATGGACATATTCAAATTGCGCTGAGTACCACACGCTGATTAAGAACATACTTATTTCTTCTTCATGTTTAAAATTATCTCGGTGATGACACGGCAGTAAAAAAGAATTTACGATGTAACATAATAATGTGCTTTCCTATTTTCGACTTTGACGTCTAGCATGCTGATGCGCCTGCATAAAAAATTAAAAAAGCTTTCCACGCCAGTTTCTTATTAAATGATTTCAATTAATTATTACTGCGAAGATCACAAAAAGCTGAAAAAAAAGAAACTCCGTCTGGCGTGTGTCATCAGACAGACTTGGCTTTGCATAATTAATGATCGCCGATCACGACACAACGCGTGTTACACGAAAACTATGAAAAGTTCATTACCTGCATTTTACATGTGGATGTACACACGCGCGCGCGCGCGCGCGCACGAACACGGTAGCACGCCTTCACACACATATGCTCACATTTCTTCTTCTTCTTCTTCTTCTTCTTCTTCTTCTTCTTCTTCTTCTTCTTCTTCTTCTTCTTCTTCTTCTTCTTCTTCTTCTTCTTCTTCTTCTTCTTTGCAACCCACAGTATGATCAGTTTGGTGGGCTTGCTATTTCTTCCTTTCCATAAATAGCCTCGTGATCACCTTCTTCCGTAGACATACCTTCTACCTTCTCTTATAGTTTTAATTTGAGCAGTTTTAATAACATCTAATTAGCCGGATATTGGAAATGAGTCAAAAATTTGTTTTTGGTGTATACATTCATTTTAACTTGTGAAGAACCGACCATACCCTATCACAAGTGAAATGATTCTTCTTCTTCTTCTCCTTCTTCTTCTTCTTCTTCTTCTTCTTCTTCTTCTTCTTCTTCTTCTTCTTCTTCTTCTTCTTCTTCTTCTTCTTCTTCTTCTTCTTCTTCTTCTTTGCAACCCACAGTATGATCAGTTTGGTGGGCTTGCTATTTCTTCCTTTCCGTAAACAGCCTCGTGATCACCTTCTTCCCTAGACATACCTTCTACCTTCTCTTATAGTTTTAATTTGAGCAGTTTTAATAACATCTAATTAGCCGGATACTGGAAATGAGTCAAAAAATTAGTTTTTGGTGTATACATTCATTTTAACTTGTAACGAACCGACCATACCCTATCACAAGTGAAATGATTCTTTCTTCTTCTTCTTCTTCTTCTTCTTCTCCTCCTCCTCAATCAAGAGACTGGTAGGCTTGCAATGTTCTCCCTTCCGAAGACAGTCTGTTAATCAGGGGCGTATGTACGGGGCGACGAACAGAAGGTCGAAAAAGTTGACGAATTTTGTTAATATCTTAATTTTTAGGTTGTTTTCTTTTTTTTTTTTAGCTGTGTACTCTAATACAGTTGTAGCTCATTTTTAAATATACCAAAACGTTTATTACAAGCATTAGGGTATACGTTTGAAATATGAAATACGGGGAAATCAGTTCAGCCAATAAGTATTTTGTAACAATGTTTCTATGAAGGGTTTGTTAATTGTGTTATTACCATTTACTTCAATGGGATTGATTTCAGGATGTTATCACGCTTTGTTCAGCCACTTTAAAGATACCAATGTTGATTAGTCTCAACTTGATGTTTCTTTTGTATGAACCCGACCCGACCTCGGACCCCCCCCCCCAACACCGCGAAGCCAAATTCTAGATACGCCACTGCTCTTCATCGTAGCATACCTTCTTCCCTTTCTTTTTTGTCTCTCGTCTATGAAATCTTGCCAGTGCCTTCTCCAGTTTAAACATATTCATGGACGTGTACAAATTGATTATCGTGTTCTAATAGAAAGAACTCTTAGATCAAATAGCTTCGAAGTTAAACTTTTGAATGAAGCTGATATACCAGTAGCGGAACTAGAGTATACCTCTATGTACATAGTCCGAGGAAACGATGCACACGGAATCAGTTGTGGTGAGCCTAAAGTAGACAAAGAGAAGAAGAAGGAATTTTCTTTTAAACCAGTCTTGTTACTTCACTTACGGTCTTGTAATTTATACGAACGTTGTTCAATATCTATAGCGGGTTACTAACGTGTAAAATGCTATTTCTCCATTCCTAAGCTCTGTTGCAAAGCACACAATGTTTAACTGCAAACACTATTCCTTTGTGTGCAGAATTTCACACATTTCAGGGATCTCATCTGCCATGCCTGTGTTGTTGTTTAACTTTTTGTCGTAATTCAAAGTCGAGACTACGAGCTGATAATCAAACGCCTACAGAGACCGATCAACAAACACATTTCTAAATGGTTAATTGCTTTATCTAAATAAACAGAGAGTTACTTATAAACATTTTAAAATATTCTAACGTGTTAACATTTTAAAACGTTTTATGGTTTTAATAAGAAAAAAACTCTTAGATCAAAACCGCTTCAAAGTTAAACTTTTGAATTAAGCTACTACACCATTAGCAGCACTAAAATATATATCTGTGCACATAGTCCAGTCCGAGGAAACAATGTGTACAAAGCACACTTGTTGTCAGCCTAATTCTTGGAAGTGGACAAACAGAAGAAGAAGAAGAAATTTTCTTTCTAACCAGTCTCGTTACTTCACTTACGGTCTTGTAATTTACACGAAGGTTCTTCATCTTCGGCACTACAGCCCTACAGCCCTGGCTTCCAACACCAAAGTCGTCTATCCATTGCGATCTCAGTGTAACCCCTCACATTCATTCGTATGAAATCTCCCTAGCACATCATCCAACAATTTCATCCTAGATTTTATCCCTCTTTTTGCTTTTATAGACTTGCGCTCTCAAGATTTTCTTTGGCATACGCTGATCATTTATCCGCTCTAGGTGCCCTAGTCATTGTATTCGTTGACCCTTTATGAATCTTACAATGTCCTCATGATTCAGCAGCTCATCTATCTCGTGCTTATTTCTTATTCTCCATTCATCGTCTTCTTTAACCGGGCCATAAACACGTCTTACGATCTTTCTTGCAAACCTTCTTAGTGTTACTTGTTCATTTTTTTGTCAATGTCTACGCTCACCTCCATAAGTAACAACCGGTCTGATAAGTGTCTTATTTGTTTTTATTATTGTGTTGCTACTAATGAGTTTGTTTCTCAATACACTGCTGTTGGCATAATATGCACTAATTTCTATTTGTATCCTGTCATGTATTATCGTATTTATCGACCGTTCATTATCTATCATGTTACCCAGGTATCTGAACTTAACTGGATCAAATGAATTATCCTCTATGCATGAATCATATAGATTTCCTCTCCTTTCTTATGCGGAAGTCAGCATGTATTTAGTTTTGCTGACACTTACATTGAGTCCCCCCATTCCATCGGATTTTTGATTCAGCTCCTTGTATACCTCATCCAGCCGTTGTCTTGATCTGGCTAATTTACACAAAGGTTGCACAATCTGTGGTGGGTTACTATAACGTGTAATGCTGTTTCTCCATTTCTGAGCTCTGTTGCAAAGCGTTTCATTGTAGACTCTATCTCTTTGTGTGCAATCTTTCACACATCGCAGGGATCTCAAATTCAAGGCCTGTATTGTTGTTTAATATTATGTCGTGAATCAACGCCGAGACCGCAATCTGATAATCAAACGTCTAACGAGATCGTTCAACAAACACGTTTATACTTGGTTAATTGCGTTATACAAATAAACACAGAGTTACTTATAAACATTTTACTGCATCGTCTAAGATACTAGTTGCCGTATATAAAAAGAAACCAGCAACATTACAGAACAAAGCTGATTAAGGAAAATGTTAAGCAGAAACAACTCACAGCTTTATGGCAACTGCGCGGACTTTGGAGTTTAGTTAACGACCAGCGATTAGCGGGACTGTATCTTAATTTACTTTACTTTGGTTGTAAAGTTTTGTGTTATAACCCCGGTCTTCGTTTAATTACTTTCTTCGACGTCTTGCACCGCCGAAACTTCAGCCAGTAGACGATAGTTTAATAACCTCTTTGGATATTTTGATACCCGTAGAGTTGGTAAAATTTAATTACTATTTGGCATGCACCTCACTTTATTTTCTTATCGTTTTCTCTTCACTCTTCCATCAGGGAATAGGCGAAGAAACCGTTCCCGTTAAATGAGTACATCCACTTCATCAATGCTTCCTAGATCTTCCTATACTTCTTTTATAATAGTAGAAATAATAATAATAGCTTATTCAATAAAGTCATATGCCACATTTGGACTGACTTTTTCTTCTTCTTTTTCCTCGTCGTCCTCCTCCAACTCCTCTTCTTCTTCTTCTTCTTCTCCTTCTTCTTCTTCTTCATCTATCAGGGACTAGGCGAATCAGCTGTTCCACTTCCAAAGGAATAGATCCACTTCACCAACGCTTCCTAAACTTCGTTACCCAACAAGCCTGGATTGCCAAAGTTCCTTAGAGAACCTGCCACGCGGTATCCTATTCACATGAGTATTCTAGCTCTATTTGTTTTTGCAATACAAACTTGCATATTAAAAATGTTCAGAATGTCTTCTTTGTAGAGTCTATCTCTTCGTGTGCAAGAATCCAATGCCTGTATATCCTAATTGGATGTTTTTCCACTGGAACCCGAGTTTCAGAACCACACAACAACACTGGTACAGCCAAAATTTTATCGTTAGGTAAAATTTAATTACCGTTTTGCATACACCTTATTTCATTGTATTGCGTTCTTCTTCTTCTTCTTCTTCTTCTTCTTCTTCTTCTTCTTCTTCTTCTTCTTCTTCTTCTTCTTCTTCTTCTTCTTCTTCTGCTCCTCCTCCTCCTCCTCCTCCTCCTCCTCCTCCTCCTCCTCCTCCTCCTCCTCCTCCTCCTCCTCCTCCTCCTCCTCCTCCTCCTCCTCCTTTTTCTCTTCCTCTTCCTCTCCCTCTTCCTCCACCTCTTCCTCCTCCTCTTCCTCCTCCTCCTCCTCCTCCTCCTCCTCCTCCTCCTTCTCCTCCTCCTCCTCCTCCTCCTCCTCCTCCTCCTCCTCCTCCTCTCCCTCTTCCTCTTCCTCGTCCTCCACCTCCTCCTCCTTCTTCTTCTTCCTCTTCTTCTTCTTATTCTTCTTTCATCAGGGATTAGTCAAATCACCTATTCCGGTACTAACGGAAAACACCCACTTCATCGCCTTTACTTCTTTGCCAATAGGTTTGTACAGTAGAGTTATATCCTTCATTTGGACTAATTTCGTCGTCTCCTCCTTCTCCTTCTCCTTCACCTGTTCCTGTCTCACAGTAATAGTCTACGTATATCCACTTCACTAACGTTTCATAGGTCTCCCTATACTTCTTCGTCCAACAGGCTTCTATTGGGAAACTTTCTCAGGTAATTTTCCACCTGGCCGCTCTATTCAGGTAGGCAATCCACCTCCCTTTGTTTTCTCCAATACAATCTTGGATATTAAAAATGCTCAACTCATTACGAATGCTTTCATTGTAGAGTCTATCCCTTTAACAGGTCGCAAGAGTCTCAGGCCTGTATCCTACCCACATGTTTCTCCAACGGAACACACTTTTCAGGGTTGTACAGCATTGCCTTATACAATTTTAGTCGAGTCTCTTTCTTTGTTTTTCTTGACAGTAAATTGTGTCACATGTTGATTGAAACTTGGCCAACATGTGGTCAACATCTCATAATCCACGTAATAAGCAGTGGCGAAGTTACATGGAGGCAATTGAGGCAATGCCTACCCTGAAAAATTCTGTAGAATAAAAATTATAAATACGTATGAACTACATAACGTAAAGATTATACATTGTTACCGCGACTGTCGAATTTATTAGGCCGAAACGTGCTTTACTGAGCTACCGCTAGACGGTGACAGGTGAGACTCGGCATAGCTCGTTTAAAGCGAATGAGGCAACCTGAACTTGCCTCAGCGTTTTTTGTATACATCGTATGTAAGCAATGTGCCGGAGAGTAGGGAAGTGAAGGGAGGGGGGATTGTCCCGTGCTGTACACATAGAGCGTTGAGGCATGCCTCATTTCTGTGGTCCAAACATTCAAGTTAAAGCGCGCTGTGTTGTTTATAAGTGTGTTTATTTTATGCGGTTATTAAAAGTGTCCCTGTTATTCCACTGAACTAACAGATGATCAAGATTGTTATTTGAATTATTTGTAACATTAAACATATATATAGAAACTAATCAAGTTTAAAATTTGAAGTTTAATCAGTTGTATTATTGTGTATGACTAATACAAGGATTGTTCAATAGAAACACGTATAGAGCTGTAAAGCATTTTTTATTAAACGATTTTAAAAGAAGTCTCCATTAACATTAAGACATGAGTTCCACTGTTGCACCAACCTGTAGATTCCCTGCTAGTAAAATTCTTACGGCTGTTTGCGGAACCATTCGCTTACAGCAAACTCTACCTCAGCGTCCGATTTGAACCACCATCCTTTTAGTGATTCCTTAAAAAAAATTTAAGATAAGATTTTTACCTACCCATTCATTAACTACTAGCTTCGCCACTGGTCATAAGTGATGCTACAGCCAAAGTAGCGGAAATCTGGCACCTGCTCTATATTCTTATTATCCGATAAAATCTTAGTCCGTAAACAACATGGCTTTAGTCTTCTGCACAGACGTTTCATGTTGTAATTCGAACAGACTTGCTGTAAAGTGAAACATCGATCTCTTGGGCACGCATTCATCGTTTGCATGATTACATGATCATAATATGGATTCTCTCTATACATGGTAATTCACAAAGATATACAGAGACTTTAGGAGCTCATTCTACATGTAAAAATAAAGAAAAAAGGTCATATAAATATAGGTCCGCAAACGCTTCGTTAGCGAGTTATATTTTACCCTGATTTCAGCTCCTCTGGTCATATTAGGCCGTACGGAAGTTCTAGAAACCCAAATTAAGGGACAAACTTGATGGTTTCATATAGTTTTTGACCTGAAAAATTGAATAAAATAAGTCCCAGAATTGTAACTTTAATAGTTTTTGGGGAAAACTGGTGAAAAACGCAAAAAATCGTAGTCGAAAAACACACTTTTTTACGTTTGACGTACAATAACTTTGTTAAATTGCCAATAAGCAAATAAAACTTTTAATAAAACTGACAGGAAATTTAATTGTGAGAAAACTGGTGTAAGTAAAGTAAACAGAAAGTGAAGAAAAGTTAAATAAAATGGAGTTTTATTTAGAACGATACAAATCAAAATGTCACTGAAAACAATTTTTAACGAAAACCAAGTTAATAAAATTTACAATAACTTTTCGAAAACGTGTCCATCGACTTCAATGCATTTTACTGCACGATTGTGGATTGCTCGTGTTGGTCTTCGCAGTCCAGCGGCTGTTCTTTATTTCTCGCAAAAGCATCAATAATGCGGGCAAGTAACGCCTCACGGGTATTTACTTTCACCTTGTAAACATTATCCTTCATCCATCCCCATACACAAAAATCCAACGACGTACGTAAGATCTGGTGATCTGGGTGGCCAGGATTGTGGACCGCCACGACCAATCCATTTATCGAGGAATTGCTGATTTAAATAGGTGGAAACAGCACGAGAGAAATGTGGAGGCGCGCCGTCGTGTTGGAAGTACATCCGGCGTCGTGTTGCAAGAGGAACGTCTTCAAGCAGTGTCGGCAATTCTTCTTGAAGAAACTGTAAGTACGCCTCACCTGTTAAGCGCTCTTGGAAAATAAACGGTCCAAACAACTGATTATGAATAATCCCACACGACACATTAAAGCAAAATCACTGTTGAAAGTTACGTTCCACCGTTGTATGAGGGTTCACTTCTGCCCATGAGTGTTCGCTTCGTAAGTTGTTTATGCCATCACGACTGAAGTGTGACTCATCGGTACATAAAATGTATTTGTAGAGTTGCCGATGACTATTTAACCAATTGCAGAACTCCAAGCGAAGGGCAGGGTCTCCTGGATGTAGATTTTGTACTTTTTGTTTATGGTAGGGATAAAGGTTGTTATGATTAAGTGTCCTCCATACTTTAGATTGTGAAACTCTGAATCGCTTAGAAAAAGACGTCTTGTACTGACACCCGGAGTAAGTTGAACAGCAACAATAATCTTTTCATCAACATTAGTATCATGTTGGAGAGGACGGTCATACGGGATATGAATGCTAGGAAGTGAACCTGTTTCCCGTAACATACGAAATGCGCCACTAATAGTTCTTTGATTTGGGATCCTGCGGTAAGGGTAACGTTCTCCATATTCTTCAACAGCAGCCGCAGCATTGCCATCACACACACCGTAAGTAAACACCATATCGGCGTATTCCTCCGTCGTAAATAAGTATGGCATTACTACTTCAATAATACCTATAATATCACTTCAATAATATCAATGCAGTACAACTGTCTACTTGCAATACTGACAGGACAATACACACATAAACTGAAACTCAATTGTAAGCTTACGAAATGACTCAAATATTGTACAATTCAAAAAACTTAATTGTTGGACAGCTGTTATTATTGTATAGCCAACTTATGAAATAAAAATTCTCCAAATAAATTATTCCGTATTTATTGTTAAGGTTTTCTGCGTTTTTCACCAGTTTTCCCAAAAACTATTAAAGTTACAGTTCTGGGACTTATTTTATTCAATTTTTCAGGTCAAAACTATATGAAACCATCAAGTTTGTCTCTTAATTTGGGTTCCTAGAACTTCAGTACGGCCTAATATGACCAGAGGAGCTGGAATCAAGGTAAAATATTTGGCTAGCCATAACTCGCTAACGAAGCGTTTGCGGGCCTATATTTATATGAACTTTTTCTTTATTTTGACATGCAGAATGAGCTCCTAAAGTCTCAGCATATCTTCGTGAATCACCCTGTATATGTTCTATTATTTATTTTTATATCTGGAACCAGTCGTGATTTCCACACTTTAACTACATCATCAAAATAGTTTTTAAACAATGTTCATATAGGTATTAAACAATCAGCCTTGGCTCTTCCTCTGATTAATGTGAATCTCTTCTGTCAAAATTTTTTATCTACTTTTTAGTCCCCAGCGTCTCAAAATTTAAAAATTTTTAAAAATTAACATTATACTAATATTCTGGTTAAATGTACCTTTAATTTGATATCCCACACGTACTTTTGAGATTTTTACAAAATAGGGACGCCCTCGTATTTTTGCCTCGCTATAACATCTTAACTTGTGTTATAACCTAGGGAACCTGCATTAATTAGAAATGCCAATCATACAGCCTTCGTTGTGACGAGCTGAAAATTAATCACAACACCAAAACAATTAATATAAAAGGATTCTGGGAGGGGGAGACTGTTGATTTATGCACTCAGTTTAGTCGGTACTACAGATGACATCTCTTTATTACATATGGTATTAATTGTTCTACTTAAAATTCTCAACATATATGGTTCAACAGCTTACAGTTTACAAGATGATTAAATATTTTATTCTTTCACAAGGCCCCTCAAAATAAGATGTACATTAATTTAATTAATTCCACGGATCCGGGATTGAATATAATATGTTAATAATGGTCACCTCGCCATATACAATCTTTAAAATTGTGCCATTTGAAGAATGGACTTTATTAATCTTTTTAAAACAATAAAGCTTTCAGTTTAAACTTTACTAGAGTTTACTAGAGTAAACTTAGTTTAAATTTACTCTTTTACTACAAATAAGAATACAATTACTGTCAGTACTTAAAATGTCTTAATGTTGTTAATTTAATTGTCTTTTGTTGGATATAATATTTAGTATTTCATAACCACGGAAGGCTTGCCTCCGTGTCACCTTTTGGATATCCTCCAGCTCCTCGATATTCCAGTCCTCGGTCCTCGGTTGCAGCATGTTTGATGTAGGGCAGGTATCTCTCGTTATCTTAGTGTCCGAGGATGGTGTAGTCCTGAAGTCTTTTAGATCATTGCGGGTCCTGGTTCTCTGCTCTTGGCTAACGGGTAGTAATAGCTCGTTGATTTGAATGATTAACACAAAAGTTTTATTCACCTGTATCTACTTCACATGATTGTTTATTTGTTGCACTTCACTTTATGGTCTTACCACAGTTTTAATTACATAAGTTTTATATTTTAGGATTTTTGTAGAGATGTCATAGGCGCTAAATTTTCATTATTCTTTCTTACTCGTTTACAACATATTTATATGAATCGCGGTTCAACTATATTAACGCAACACATTGTTTAATAGTATAAAGAATGCCTCTGTGTCTTAACTGATGGATTAATCTCTTTAGGAAACAAACTATTTTTAACGTTCCACATTACTGCTGTGCGCAGCTTACGGGTTGACCGCTCCATTTCAAGTGGGTGAAAATAGTTTTTGGCGTGAGAGTAGTAATCTCGCGACATTTACCAATCAACATAAAAGTAGTTCCATGTTTCTTCTTTATTTAAAGGAATAAAGTTTGACTATTTAATTAAGTAGAGATATTCTTAGTTACAGACGTTATTAAAATACATTACAGTGGTCTTATTTAATTATTTAAATAATGTCAAAATTTACAAGTATATTTAGTTTGTTAAGGGGTCGGAAATCAAGTTAATTCTGGTTAGTGCCTGTCTATGCAGGATTAATTAACAAGCTTTACCCTTTCTGTACAATCGTATTTCTTTTATTTTATTATTAGACCTTTTATTAAATATTATTATTATTAATGATAGCAATAAGATTAAGTTTAAATGTGCGATTTTATTAAAAATTTAAAATTTCTCAGCCTACACATTACCAATTTAATAATTACCATATTTTTATTAATGAAATCGTCACATACTCCGCCGCTTAATATCCACATTAAGAATTTTAGTGAGTATTGGGGACTAATTAAAATTGGGGACTTGGAGTATGCTTGGTGTCAAAGTGTGTAATTATTTATTATTACTATTATTTATTATTAGTACACGGTTTGTTTTTTCTATTTCTCTTTAAATGATCTTGTTCTCATTTAAATGTTCTCCTCCGTGAAATTCCCTTTTTCTCATTACTTACAATGCTAACTTATATCTTAATTCTTAATACTAATTTCCCTAATTATCCGTAACTCACAATATCGTGGCCCGACTGACATAGGCTTACTCTAACTACACAAGTTAGCTTTCAGCACGCACTCTTTTAATGATCACTTGGCACCTTTCTGCCTCATCATTATCCTTTTCAGTCGGCGCCCTTGTGACTTGTTACGTTATATATATATATTTTCCTTAATTACATCTTGTGCCGGTTCGATGCCGGCGGTTACAAAAAAAATTCTAGAAAGTTTTCGTGATTGTAAAATACGTGAGGGAGGCAGCGGAGCGGACTTTGTTCGACGGTGTGAGGGGAGCGGCGGTGTGTGCGTTGCGCGCGCAGCCCGGCTATGTGCTATGAAAATTGTGTGCCGGCTTGTGCAGTCAACGCTTGCCCTCGCTCAGAGTATCGTCTCGTCTCCGCTCTTTGTATTGTTCTACGCAGTTTGAATCTCTCTACATGATGGGCTAGAGAATAAACGACTCCCGGGTTCTCGCACTAAGCCGGGTTCCTGGCTTGCTGTGGGCTGAACATCTGCTCAAGCTGTGAATCATGTCAAGATCGCCTACGAAGAGGGAGACGGAGACCGAATTCCTATGTTGCACTCGCCAGCACACTTGAGGTGATATTTATACTTTATTTCATTTTTTGGGGCCGGGCCGGCAGTGTGCCCGTTTACTGCAAATTGCATAGATGCCATGGGACCACGTGTCCAGACTGTTTACCGGGAAGTTGAGCTGTGATCATGACTCTGAACACTATAACTTAAATTTCATAAACCTTTTTTATAACTCATTTAAATAACACTAAATGCTATGCCTGTAAGTGCGTGCTGCACTGCGGGAGCGCGCCAGAGAGAATTTAATCTTGTACCATTTTATTGTTGCATCTAATTTTTTTTACTCCTTACAAAATTTAATTATTGCTCAGTAGTTCTGTTCCGGCTGGAACAGCTGTGTATAAATTTTAATTTGACTATGGGTTTCACATTTAAGGGCTGGGGACTTTCCGGAGGTTTTTCTTTGGGACTTTTCTGGGATTACAAAATGGGACTTAGTTTTTCTGACACGCTGGTACAACTTCAGACAGGTCGAATGCCTGTCAACTTTTGTCAACTACATGTGGGCGCGCTCCCTCAGATGCCAGAGCACAACTACCTTACTGTATTTTTTCTTTAATTAATTTTTTTTATAGTCATTTGAGGCTAATAGAATTAATTCCTAATGTAATGGAAATATTTTAATTGATTTTGCCCCTTGCACAAGGGCTAAACTGATTGTTTTCTTAACGGGCAAACGCACATGGGTTGACTTCCCGCTTATAGCTTTTGCTGTTTAAATGTTGATTATAGAACATGTATTCATCATTTTCTTTTTGAGTAAATTATATATATTGTCAAAATCTTCTGAAATAGTAATGCCTCAAGCAATTAATTTCTGTTTATTAAGGTACATAAAGATTTGATTCCTTTTGGATTTTTTTTGAAGTCAAATAACTGTATAGAGTTTTATAAACATTGTCTGAAAGTAGGTGACGTAGTTTGGTCAGTCTCAATCAATTATGTGAAGGGAACTTAAGGTTCACACGCTCATCATGGGTCATTGATCAATGGAATGCTAGCTAAAAGGGGTGGTCTGGTTATTTATGCCTCATGATTTATTATCATTCTTCCTGGGGTTGTGGATTCTGTCATTCTACTGAACGGGTTGCCTATTGGCGTATATTTTATTACTTCCGAGTTATAAGATTGTAGTTACTCTACCTGTTGGGTGGGTGCATTCCAGGGCCATGCGTGTTAAAAACTAATGTAACTGTGAGTTGGTGTACCTTGTGTTCTGTGTGTGTTGTTATGTGTCTAGCTAGCCACGAGATGTGAGAAGATTTTATAATTATATATACATATGGGTGTATATTGATTGATATATATACATATATTGTTGTGCTTAATATTATATATATTGTTATGCTGAAGATTTGAAGACTTATACACACTTGTGATCGTTTATATTTACACACATTGTTACGACTAAGATTTTACACATTTGTTATGTTTTACCATATTCATACTTGTGATCGGGCATACAAGAAGAAAAAAAAACTAAAATAAATTGTTATCGTTCTGTTACAGCTGAGTTTTATTGCAAGTCCCGTCATACTGGACCCAGCATAATTTTTGCTTCTCTAGGCTTCGGCCTAGTCTTAAATAACTTGTAACCTCTCTTTAAATACCAAAAGCATAGAGAGGTTACAATCTACAGAAATCTAAAGCCAATCCCATACCTGACCTTAGATTCATTGTTATCCTAATTTCTTATACTACAGAGAGAAGCGGAATCTCACGAGGATTTTTCTCATTATCTCTTTAATAATAACTAAACAAACTATGCGGAAGGGGAGACACTTTACACAATTCATTGTATTTCACACGCGGTGGTATTCATTGTTTAGGGAGGCTACCGTTTATACAATAGAGAGAGGGTGGCTGCTTACTACATTTCTTAACACGCTTTATTGTTTGCGTACAGGCCACAACTGGTTGTTCACTATTCAACAATACTTTTATTATTATTTACTTTTCTCTTATTTACTGCTACACGTTACACACATTTAGTTTAACTTAAGATTTATTCAGCCTTATTATTCAAGCAATTATTATTCACTTATTATTACTTTGGGGTTTTTTTTTTTTATTTTGCTCAGTTTACACGTTTACTGTTTGGGGCATGGGGTTTAATACATTATCTAACAAGGGAGGGTTAACTGAGTCATTTATTCATTTGAAATTTAAGTCATAATATTATTTGCTCTACTATAATATACACAATTATCGCCTACACACTTTAGTACATTGTAAACATTTATTAACAGTGATTATTAAACATTTGCATTAGTTTTTATTTAAACGATCAGCTGTTACGCTGGAATGTAGGTCAGACTAGTTTTAAACAATGGCAACAGGAAATTTACCTGTCCGAGTTTGTCGTCAAATCGACACGTTGATGAATGAAATTTTTGGACAAGTACGTACATGATGCTGTTTCGTATTCTTGTGGCGTGTTAAGTTAACATTATGTACATTCCTATATCTAATCATAATTAAAATTACTTATTTACTATACTATTATAATAATAATTATCGTTTTATTTTATTTAAGATTTTAGACACATTTTAGAGTAAATGAGTGAATAAATCAACAGGGTGTGTGTGGAATATTGGGACACAATTACTTCTTAAACACACAAGACACAATTTTTTTTTTACAAAGGGGTAGCAAAATTTAAACAAATTAGCAGAGTGGCGCAATTTATAACATCTTAACTTGTGTTATAACCTAGGGAACCTGCATTAATTAGAAATGCCAATCATACAGGCTGCCTTCGTTGTGACGAGCTGAAAATTAACCACAACACCAAAACAATTAATATAAAAGGATTCTGGGAGGGGGAGACTGTTGATTTATGCACTCAGTTTAGTCGGTACTACAGATGACATCTCTTTATTACATATGGTATTAATTGTTCTACTTAAAATTCTCAACATATATGGTTCAACAGCTTACAGTTTACAAGATGATTAAATATTTTATTCTTTCACAAGGCCCCTCAAAATAAGATGTACATCAATTTAATTAATTCCACGGATCCGGGATTGAATATAGTATGTTAATAATGGTCACCTCGCCATATACAATCTTTAAAATTGTGCCATTTGAAGAATGGACTTTATTAATCTTTTTAAAACAATAAAGCTTTCAGTTTAAACTTTACTAGAGTTTACTAGAGTAAACTTAGTTTAAATTTACTCTTTTACTACAAATAAGAATACAATTACTGTCAGTACTTAATGTTGTTAATTTAATTGTCTTTTGTTGGATATAATATTTAGTATTTCATAACCACGGAAGGCTTGCCTCCGTGTCACCTTTTGGATATCCTCCAGCTCCTCGATATTCCAGTCCTCGGTCCTCGGTTGCAGCATGTTTGATGTAGGGCAGGTATCTCTCGTTATCTTAGTGTCCGAGTATGGTGTAGTCCTGAAGTCTTTTAGATCATTGCGGGTCCTGGTTCTCTGCTCTTGGCTAACGGGTAGTAATAGCTCGTTGATTTGAATGATTAACACAAAAGTTTTATTCACCTGTATCTACTTCACATGATTGTTTATTTGTTGCACTTCACTTTATGGTCTTACCACAGTTTTAATTACATAAGTTTTATATTTTAGGATTTTTGTAGAGATGTCATAGGCGCTAAATTTTCATTATTCTTTCTTACTCGTTTACAACATATTTATATGAATCGCGGTTCAACTATATTAACGCAACACATTGTTTAATAGTATAAAGAATGCCTCTGTGTCTTAACTGACGGATTAATCACTTTAGGAAACAAACTATTTTTAACGTTCCACATTACTGCTGTGCGCAGCTTACGGGTTGACCGCTCCATTTCAAGTGGGTGAAAATAGTTTTTGGCGTGAGAGTAGTAATCTCGCGACATTTACTAATCAACATAAAAGTAGTTCCATGTTTCTTCTTTATTTAAAGGAATAAAGTTTGACTATTTAATTAAGTAGAGATATTCTTAGTTACAGACGTTATTAAAATACATTACAGTGGTCTTATTTAATTATTTAAATAATGTCAAAATTTACAAGTATATTTAGTTTGTTAAGGGGTCGGAAATCAAGTTAATTCTGGTTAGTGCCTGTCTATGCAGGATTAATTAACAAGCTTTACCCTTTCTGTACAATCGTATTTCTTTTATTTTATTATTAGACCTTTTATTAAATATTATTATTATTAATGATAGCAATAAGATTAAGTTTAAATGTGCGATTTTATTAAAAATTTAAAATTTCTCAGCCTACACATTACCAATTTAATAATTACCACATTTTTATTAATGAAATCGTCACATCGCACTCTCCTATTTCGTGGGGGGGGGCTCAATCTGGAAAAAAGAATTAGTAATGTAAAAGCGTGGACATGTGTGCGGACAGGGTTCATGAAAATCGGTTAATGATTTCAAAAGTTATCTTGAGACATACCACAAATAGACAGACTGACAGGCAAATGGCGAACGGTCGAGTTAAAACTGAGACTGCCATCGCTCGTTCAATGATAATTGTCTACTTTTCTTAGCCCAATTTGCGTACATTAACGAAAGTCTTTAGTATTCTGTAGCAGTGCAGTCAAGAAGTGCATAGTACTAACCACTACAGATCCGCTGTTACACAGCGCTCGCTATTACTGTGAGAACAAGTTTTATAATTACAACGTGACTCTCGGAATTCTGCACTTAAGATTTCAGCGCACTTAAGCGCCAGACAATGCCACCTTAGTGTAGCGTAGTGTAGTAATTACGTTGGTGAAATCTTAAGATGATGAAGTTTCGACAGAGTAATTTTGAAACTAGTGTTTCTTTACTTACTAAAATTCTGCACGCTGTTGAATACAGCCAGCCGCCAAGTAGGGATGAGACAACGCCGGAACGATTTCGTAAGATTTTGAAACACACGATGCACTACTCTGATCGCTTATTGTAATGTTGAAAAGTTGAAATGTTGTTACCAAACGTTAGGCAACCATAACAGAAAAGTTATTTTGTTCATATTCTTTATAAACATCATATTGTAATGTTATAAAACGTGGAACACTTTAAGTCACTGAATTGTTGGGCTCGGTTTAGAATATGTTGTTCGGTATAGACGAGAACTACAGTATTTTTCAGACGAAAAGTTCACAAAATTAATGCGAACGTTTTTGCATACACATAAATTCAAATGTGTATATTCTACGTTTTTCTGTCTGTCTGTCTGTCTCTTTCTCTCTCTTTGTCTATCTACCTGTCTATCTACCTATCTATCTAAATAGGACATTTTGTTTATATTCTTTAAAAACATTATATTGTAGTGTAATCATGGAACGCTTTAATTTTTGTTTAAACATCTTTATTCTAAACAGGTTTCAGAATTTAACTATTTCGGTTGTAAGCTCTCACATAAAAACGAAGAAGATATTAATGCGAAAATTAATAAACTTAACCAGATAACAGGAACACTCCTACATGCTATATAGCACGGAAAGAGTCCATAATAAAATTATACAAATCCACGGCGGTTCCTACCATTGCGTATCGCTCAGAAACGTGACCAACGTCTGCTAGACAAATGTCAAGAATTCAGGCTGCAGAAATGAAAGTTTTGCGTCCCATAGCTGTGTACACCAAATTAGATATGAAAACAAACAATCAGATAAGAGAGAGGAACTGAAAGTTGAAGAGGTAAAAGGAATCATTAGTAAATATAGAGAAAGCTGGAAAGAACACATTAGCTGAATGATTGATACTGGAGGCCTTTACTTGATGAAAATCCATTATATTAGAATTAAAGAAAACTAAAAACTTGTTTTCGTGATTTTCACTCGTCATTTATTTAAATGGTGGTTATTAATTTTTTAAATAAATGACGAGTGAAAATCACGAAAACAAGTTTTTAGTTTTCTTTAATTCTAATTAGGTGAGTGGGCAGTGACAGATTCCGCAAGGTAGCCTTATTGTATCAGCCGAAAGGGGAGAGAAGTCTGGAAAGACCGAAGAACAGATGGTCCGACCAGTTTGGAGCCGGAACTGAGTAAACAGTCTAAGCAGTAAAGATGAAAAAGAAGAAGAGAAACATCTTCATTGCCGTTATTAAAGTTTACAATGTTTATTATATTTACAGCACCACATACTGTGAGCAGTGACAAGTTAAGGTTTATTTTAATGCCCTTGATATATATTTACTTCGACAAAAAACAATCTTTCATAGGTTCAATTATCTGTTATCGCTAACATTTTTGTCACATATTTATTGTGCCATCACTGAAACCTTATACAGACTGTACTATATTTTAACACATACTAAAAAAAACACATTCTTAACATTTCAGAATTAACCCCAAATGAAATAATCCTTTTTAACATTAAATCACACCAATAATTAAAACTAAGGTACAGCATTAACAGTTATTATTAATTATATAAAATAAAATAATTAACCTAATAATTAGCTGTTATAAAACTTTCAACATAAAATCAACCCTTCCACGTTAAAATAAATCTAATATAAACTTTGTAGATTAAATGAAATTATTATGATAATTGTTAACAATTTTTAGTAATAAACAAATCATGAATACTTTTACATCAAATAAATCTAGCTATACTCTTTACAGATGAAATACAAACACAAATTAAATTTCTGCTGTTTGGCAAGTTGGGCCTGTATTTTATTTTCTTGTAGAACCGACTGAATAAATGTAGAATTTCGGTGCCATTCCTCGTTGCCACGAAGCATAATCTCAACTACGCCCTTGGGCGTCAACTATCCGAGCTCCATCTTCAGTGCCAGCTTTCGTATTGTAAATCTGCTACACTTCAAAAGATATGCAAGGCATCTTCATGGGAAGGGTCACCATACAGGGATGCTGGGTTTTGCGCTGTTTACATTCTGTGGAAAAGTAAACGGTAAAGTTTTCTTGACCACTGAGGAACTGTGTCAGATGGTAGCTAACCTTATCGGTCAATCCATTCCCTCAAATAAAAGGGAATAAACCTTACGGTCCATCTTCCTGTATCCTTCTTATTTCAAAAATGTTGCCAGTGCCGGACATCGAGTTCTCTAGTTTTATTCTGTGCCGCATCTCTTCCAATTTCATCTCTTCTTTCGAAGAGGTGCTTTCGCTTTTGAGCCCAAATACACCAAGAGCTGGCGACGAAAATGCTTACGGTATTTCAGTATGCTTGATACTTTGTGTAGAAATTTAGCTTGACTTGCTAGAAACGGAGTGGGGGATTTGGCGACTTGCTGTCTGTTCCCGTGCCCCAAAGGAATAAAGAATTAATGAATAAAACGATATAGCAGTATGTTTGGCCTTTTGATATATTTAATTTGACAATATAATAAATTTAAAAACAAAACTGACAGGTACTGTTTTTGGTTCCAAGTTGCTGACAGAACATTTTAAAGTGCTAAAATAAATGTATTATTAACGTTAAATCAGTAAAACTATTCCAATTAGAACTAGGCGAAAGACCGTTGATTTACTCCTATCGCTGACCTGACGACTCGCAGTTACTGGAGTTTATTTCAGAAACATCTGCTGGGTTTTGAAATAAAACTATACACTAGATAAACTCATAAATTATTTCTTTACATATCTATTACTTATTTATTAGTTTATTTATGAGTAATTAAATAAATATTCTCTGTCACAACCACAGAAGCCTTGAGGGTGCCAAGGAAACAGGTACCAAGTCGCCAGGCTCCCCAATCTGTTGCTAGCAAGTCCAAGTTGAATTTCTATGCAAAGTATCAAGCGTACTGAAATACCATAAGCATTTCGGCATTTCGGCGCCAGCACTTCGCCAGCTCCAAAAGGTCTATGGCAACCACGGTCGTTATCACCAGGACTACTGACTCTGGCATTTTCCGATAAGAGGATGCTACTCTGCCTCATTATATAATAAAAATTATAATTATAATATTATTAATAGTCTAATAAAAAACCTTTAACAAGAATGTATTATTTATTTTGTAAATTACAAATGTTTCGATAGTAATATAACTATCATCATCAAATATAATTAATAAATTCAAAATTTTTAAATCAATTGTTCAAAAAAGCTGTTTTATATGCAGACTAAATTTAATGTTTTTATATGTGTATATAAAATATGTAATGTAATTAATTGTAAAATATAATATAAATATTTATTATTTTATTAGATTAGTAAGTTTGAAAATATTATTATTTTTGTATTAATTTGAATTTGTTCTGGTATTAATTTATTACGTGTTTTATGTTTTAATATTTGTCAACTTTCCCATTAGGTTAATTTTGGACATTTGGAAATGTGTTTTAATAAACTGATATATTTTAAATTTGGAAACGTGTGTTTGTTTTTTATTGAGTGTGTAATTTGATTTATATATATCTGGTTTTAAATATGAATTACGGTGTTGTATATATCTTTCTTTTAAACGTTTTTTAGTTTAGCCAACATGAAAGTTGTTACAGTCAGGGCATTCAATTTTATATACGCCATTTAAATTATGAATTAATTTATCTGTTTTAGGTTTGATTCTATCAAAATCTATTTATTACTGTTATAGGTTATTTTTATATTTTGGTTTCTAAACAATTTTGTATTTTTATGATTGATATTGCCTATGTATGTGAAATTAATATATTAATATTTTGATTTTTCTGTGTTTTGTTACTGAAAGAATTTAGCATTTTTTTTATTATTCGCATAAAACACATTTCCAAAGGTTCAAAAATGACCTTATGGGAAAATTTAGAAATATTTAAACATAAAACAAGTAACACATTAATACCGGAACAAATTCAGATTAATAGAAAAATGACAATAATTTCAAAATTATTAATTTAATAAAATAATAAATATCTTATATTTTACAATTAATTATATAACATATTTTATATACTCATATAAAAACATGAAATTTAGTTTACATATAAAACAGCTGTTTTGAACAATTGATTTAAAAATTTTGAATGTATTAATTGTATCTGATGATAATTACTATCGAAACACTTGTAATTTACAAAATAAAAAATATATTCTTGTTAAAATTTTGTATTATTAATAACAATATAAACACAAGCAAAATTTGAGCATATATCATTATATTTATAAATAATAACAACAGGTTCCACTTTGTTCTATGGAAATGCTTTAACAAATTCGAGCAGTACGGCAGACAGAGATTTAAGCACGTCTTTCAATGCTAGCTCTATGTGTATGCTAACCTATGTACCAGTTACAAAAGCAAACTATCTCTTTAATGTAACAATACAAAAATTAACTGAATGTTGCTATAGTAACGAATTAATTAAAACAAAAATGCAATTCCCATAGTTAACGTGCAAAATTAATACGGCATAGAGTGAATAAAATATTCTGCAAACTTAAATCCTATTAATGTTTGTGTTACGAAAAGACAAATCAATGTGATCTTGCCAAGTAATTTCAACTAGAACAATTATTATAACAATATTTGAAATTCATAATGAGTCTAAGATGTGATGGCGTACATTTCAGATTGAGCAACATGGAAACAACTGACGAATTCGCCGGCACAAGCGAAAACGGTCGAGGTTTGCCGAACATTGAGTCCTTTGCTTTCTCAGAATCGAACGCAAACGTTGAATATGAATTCGAACCACTGACTGCAGACTTTATCACTATTTGTGTGAATAGCATTCTATTTGTAATTCTGTTCATTCACAGTATTATCTTTTTAACACTCCACATTCAATAAAAAGTGTTTGAAAAATGAATGTAAATTTTCGTTTGGAAATAAAAATTTACGTATAAAGATCTATGTATGATTGCGTGTCCACGTGTTTTTTTTTGTCTCTAGGCTTTGGACACTTTGATGAAATTGTTATTAGCTGGCGATGAAAACTGAATTGATAACCATGGACTGTAAAAATAATTTACAATTTTTTAGAAATTGTATGTGAATGTTTATAAATGTATACGTTATGCTAGTTCTTAAGCTTCCGCATCCGGCTTCATTATTGTTGAAATTATTATTACCAGCCGGGCTGTTAGATCGTGGCCCACAGTTGTCATTGTTGACAAACGTTTCGGCCCCACCATCGGGGGGCCATCATCAGTGTCTAGATTGGCACACCAATTTACCTCAGAGATGAGGTAGGAGCTGTGTGTTTTGGCCGTCAGAGCTGTGGGGATGCGCGTGCGAGACGTCCGCGTTCCCTTGGTTTTCAAGTTACGAGCTACCGGGAGGAGCTTCTACCTTGTGGTCCGGTCCAGAAAGGAATATTTTATTTATTTAGGTACCGTTATAACGGCATGCTTGTACTAGGCCGTTCTAGTACAGTATTTGCCGAGGCCGGTTCCAAAAATCGCCTGGTCGTTGACGGTAGATGCCGTGGCCGGCTATGAGGGGGGGGGGCTTGTTTTGGGTCCTTGCAGCTCGGACGTACTATCTGTTTTGCTTTTTTTTTTCGAGTTGTTCGAGACTGGTCCTGATTAGGGCCAGGCTAAGGCTGTTCGGGGGGGGGGGGAGGAAGCCCCCTTCAGTCGCTCTGTTTTGTCTGAGTAGGCCAACTTTTATAAAATTTTGTACCAGCACGATCTAAGCTTGAAAGTAGTATCAAACAATCAGCATCAAGTGCTATCTGATTGGCTTGGGAGCACAGCATGCCACATCCTATTCAATAGGAGACTTCTCCCCTTTGATTCACAGCTACGGAACCATGAAGACTTTCACGGACTCCATGTTCAGCCGAGGGTAGTAGGCACTCTCCGAGGACAAGATCTTGGTCTCCTCAAAGAGAACGCGATAACTAGCGTTGGAGAGGGCATACTCGGCCACCGCGCAGACTTCTCCGGTTGCCTCAAGCGACAACAGCTGCTGTGTTCACCGACGCGGGTGCGGACGCTGCGCTTCGTCGCACGAGCAAGGCACAGTGTATACGCCTCTCGACGAGAGCGGATCCGTTGTGTCCTTCACCGGTCTCAGGAACTGTTGTATCTTCCCGGTTAGCTTGTACGTAATCTCACGCCCCCCCCCCCCCGCATTCAGCAGCCTGCCAATGCGGTCCGTCACCCCGTGAATGTAGGCCAAGACCGGGAAGCCAATACTCTCCTGCGACACCAACTCAGCCTTGTCAGAGCTTGTCGGCCGGAGCCGGACTGCGCGCCTTACTTCCCCTACGGAGTTACCATTCGATGGCAGCAATATATATATACGTGAGGTATATTGTATCCTTACAGCTAAAGTAACTTTGGAAATAAAGCTTGTCAACCTTCGCCGAGAGGCGGAACTGTAAGTAGAAGACGTCAAATAGTGCGCACCGACCACAATAGCGTCGCGTGATTCGCCACGCGCTCCCGACCACAGACCTGTCACCCAATAGTTGTCCTGAACAACGGACCTAATCGTAGAGGAAGATTTGAAATAACCATAAAGAGTCAGAAACATCTCTGCTATTGGTTTCAATTTCTGTCACGACTAGTGCTGCTGCTAATAGAAATAATAATAATAATATTAATAATAATAATTTTTGTCTTGTTTACGAGGGAGACTGTGGAAAACTAATGTTGGCCAGAGGAGGGTCCGCACTCCTACGGTGTGTGGGACTCCCACCAACCAAAACCACAAACCCTGTTGTCCACGGCATGGATCCACCTTAGGACTCAGCTTTCGCAATACTTCAAGGTGGTGCCATTTGTACTTCGTTATGTGGACGTTCATCTGTTTTAAACCTTCAGCGCGTCCACGTTACCTGTTTTCTGCTATTCTGTCAGCGGCCCTAGCAAGATCATTTTCGGCTTCCTTCTTTTGCCTTAGTATCTTCTCTATGTAGGCTGCTACCTGCTCCCAATGGTGTTTGCTCTCCAGCATTATTCCGATAATATTTTCGGGCGGGATCTGTGCCAATACATTTTCCAGGGTTTGCCTCTCCTCTTTTCGTCTATCACAGGTGAAAAACGTGTGATTCAGATCGTCTAAATCCTGTTTACAGAAAATGCAACCTGGTCTGTCTACTTTCCCCATCCTATATAGGAGAAGCCCGGAACAGGCCGTAGCCAGTTAGAAACTGCGTTATGAAATAACTAATCTCGCCATGTTTGCGATCAGTCCACTCAGGTAACTGTTTTATGAGCCTAGCGGTCAATCTTCCCTTCGTGTCACTGGTCCATCTTTCCTGTCACTGAGCCATAGTAAGGGCCCTGGCCTCATTGTGAGCTTGTACAGTATCTACTTGGCCCTTCCTCTTGTAAACCGGTTTCCGTTCCTGTGCCAGCAGATCGATTGGGATTATTCCCGCGATGACAAGAACCGCGGACTCCGAAACCGTGCGGTAGAAGCAAGACACTCTGAGCGCGCCGCTTCGCTGCACTGCTGACATACGTCGTGTGTATTTCTCGAGCTTGAGTGCATCAGCCCATATCTCCGCACCATAAAGCAGTATTGAATGCGTGACCGACATAAGTAGCCGTCGCTTCGAAGGTTTCGGCCCACTGGTGTTTGCCATAATTCTACTAAGTGCCGCGGTTACAGTTGCAGCCTTCTCAGCCACCCGTTTTATTTGTGGCCAAAACGTAAGCTTCGTGTCCAACAGCATACCCAAATACTTAATTGCGGCTTTTGTGTGCACAGTTTCTTCTCCGACCTCCATTGGCATAATAATAATAATAATAATAATTGGGGGGGGGGTGCTTTATGCACCGTGTTTCCTCTGGTATATGGGCCTCTCACCTAGTAGAAAACCCACAACGCAAATTCAGGCATTCATATCACCCTGGAACCACTTAGCGTATTATTTCAGGATGGAGCCCTATTGCTGCGCCCTTATCGGGCTCCTTCTAGTAGTCCCTTATCTTTTTTTACCCATTGGGAGTAAGTTTTGCCTGTCTTTTCTTTTCCAGTAGGACTCACTGAATAAATGCAGAGGTGTGGTCCCATTCCGCCTTACCACAAAGAATAAGCGCAACTACACTCTCTGGCGTGAACTGAGCTCAATTTCCAGTACCATCCTCTCTCTTGCAAATCTGCAGCACTTGAAAAAGGTGTACAAGGCATCTTCACGGGGAGAGTCACCGTATTGACATGCTGGGCTCTGCACCTTTCCATTCTGCGGAAGTAGGCATCAAAATTGTCGTGGCCACTGAGCAACTGGGTCAGATGGTAGTTGACCTCACCGTGTCGGCGGTCGATCCATTCCTTCAAGTTTGGTAGGAGGCTTGCGGTCCATCTTCCTCTATCCTCTCTATCCCAACGATCTTGCCAGTGGAGAAGATTGAGTGCCCTGGCTTCTAACCTTTTAACCTTTCAGTTTTTCTTAACCTTTATCTTTTTAGTGTCTGTTCGTGTCTGAATTTGCAAACATCATATATATTTTTAATTTTTAACAGAGGTTAGGTTAATTTTTGTAATAGATGAAGATAGATAATGAGTAAAACATTAAGTTTCTTAAAATTTAACGAAGGTCAACGCTTAACTTAATACTCTACACTGTGATTACGTTCCACTGAAAATTCATTTTGATTCTTTAATCAAACAAACAAAATATTTACTACAGACGAGAAAATATAAACGTTAGTTAACTTGTTAATTTACAATGATCCTGCTATTTGTTTTAAATTTATTTAAAGAAAGTAGTTAATAAATCTGCTAGAAGTATTGCGTCGATACCCCAACGACTTCAATAATATAATCGTGAAACAAGCCGGATGTAATAAATATCAGCGGAACGGACGGGTCGCGGAATCGACGTCTCTGCACACTAAATACGGACGTCTTGCACTTTATCGTTCCAATAAATCGTCCGTTTTATTTCCGTGTCGTTTGCGTCTCAAGATACAGGAAATCGATACCTGACGCGACGCATACAATCCGATATTTATTCACTTGTGTCGGACTTGTGAAACAAACTGACACACACAAACTGAAAATAACACACTTGTGACAAATAAATTCTATGTATGTACTGGTTTGTTGGGAAGAGTAGGACGGAGAGAGACACAGATAGACAGACAGACAGAAGAGACGAGGTACTTCTCTAACAGCTAAAGGGAAGAGAATAAGGGAGAAACAATTTGAATCGTTAGGACGTCATATAATATTTATTTGGTACTGGTACTCTCCAAATATCCGTAACCGTAGTACGATATTTCTATAATGCGATTTTATCGGTATACCACGATGTGAAGAAAAAGAAGTGTACTAATTGTCAATTATTCTGTCTCTATATTCTTCTTCTTCTTGTCCTCTACAAGGATTAGGTTACATAAACCTGTTCTGGCACCCATCTCATCCTCGGACGACCCACGTCTCTTCTACCAATGGCTTTATAATCCAGTGCCGCTTTCGGCAATCGATCCTCTGTCATCCTTTGCAGATGATCCCACCATTGTCTTCTGTAAAGTGAAATAATTTCATTTATGTCCTTTACTTCGAGTTCTGTTTTGATATCTTCATGTTTCTAAATCTTCTGTTTCGAAATGTAAAGCGAAAATACATTGTTTTGGTTTGTGAGATTAGGTAATAATGTTTTTAGTTTACTGTTTAATGAAACAAAGGTAATGGTTGTAAAGAACACGATGTTTAATGTGGATGTATACACAATGCTTATGACAAAGTAACATTTAAAATAAAGAACGGAACATTTGTTAACAAAAACGACAACAGAAAATGTAAAGTGAAAACTACAATTATTTCTGAATAGTAATATTAAAACAAAACAAAAATGTCGGTATGGAGAAGCATATATGACTTCCATGTTCTAGGATTTATGTTTTAAATAATTTTCGAAATGAAATATTTCCATGCAAACTACTTTTTCTTCAGCCTTAACCACAGGACTGTGGTCACTAACGTATACCACCTCACGTTAACGCATTGGATTTTCACGGATGATGTCAGTCGATAGCACTGCCGAAACATCCGGTTTTGTAGAAAACATTGGACTACGGCCAAACAGCTCGACAAGGAATTTTAACAACAAACTACTTCTTTGCTGCCGATAACGTAGTACACATATAAAAAAATTATCCGCTCCCACTTCAACTGTCATTTTCATTTATAGAAAATTACCCCCACCCCGTTCAACTATCCTCTTCATGTATAGATATTTTATCTACGCTTCTACAGTGGATTATTATGATCTTCTTATCAGGATACTTTATTTATCAAAATTAAGAACTTTACTCTTCTTAAAACATACAATGTTGCAGGTAAACTACACCTTTCCCTTAACCGATCTGTACCAAAATCAACAGGCCTTGAGTACTCTACAATTCGAGACTGCATGCACAAAATTATTTGATTCTGTTTGAATTTGCGGCTGTTATCGTTTGCCATAGAAAAAATTACACACACACACACACACACACACACACACACACACACACACACACACACACACACACACACACACACACACATTTCGAAAAATGACTTTTCTTCATGTTTTGAGGGTAGTACAATGAGAATCAGCCGTTATCTCGAACACGATTTTTTCGCCATGAACATACTTCCATTTCCTTATGGAACATGGAAGTAAAAATTATTTGATTCGGTTTGAATTTACGGCAGTTCGTCATGAAAATTACTCTTGTTAAAACAATAAATGTTGCAGGTAAACAACGCCTTTCCCTGAACCGATCTTCACCAAAATCAACAGGTCTTGAGTCCTTTATAATTCAGGAACGTATACAAAAAATTATTTGATTCTGTTTGAATGTGCGGCAGTTATCGTTCGTCATAGAAAAAATTACTCTTGTTAAAACATAAAAGGTTGCTGGTAAACTACCCCTTTACCTTAACCGATCTTCACCAAAAACAATAGGCCTTCAGTACCCTACAATTCAGGACTGTGTGCAAAAAATTATTCGATTCTGTTTGAATTTGCGGCTGTTATCGTTTACCATAGAAAAAATTCTACACACAGATACACAGACGGACAGACGGACACACATACACACACACACTTTTCAAAAAATGACTTTTTACGCTATGACCATACTTCCATTTCCTTATGGAACATGGAAGTAAAACAAGATTTGTCAATCGTTAGGTAGCCAATTATCTTTTATGTTATTCAGTAAAATCTCGAAAACTTCGTTGGAGCGAATTTTGTGAGAAACACAAATAAGAGGAAGGCATGTGTAGAACCCCGTCTTACTTCGAGTTGATTCCTTTTACAGTGATTGGCATAAAACAGTAGAACGTCATTAATTCGTCACCCACTAATTCGTCTCCCTTTATAATTCGTCACCCCAAGCTCTTTTTTTTTTGTGTATTGACAAGGGAGGAACATATTAATTATAGCCGGGGTAAACCAGAAACTTGTTACTTGTGCCCGGCGTTCTAGGAGAACGGATTGCGGAAGGTATTGGTTCTGAGAATGGGTATCTCGTACTTGTGTACACGCTACAATAAGGGTGGTGTTGTGTTGTTACAGCTAATACGTCTCCGAAAATTTAGTCGGGTACTAGCAAAGTATTCCGGAAACACTCTAAAATCTGCCTGGAATAAGTTACGGCCATCTGAATTTACAACCAGCGTCTACAGAACCAGAAGGTTCTGAACCCGCATCGGAATTGTTAGATATCTGCCAATCCCTGCCAGCGTTTAACAGTTTGAATGAAGACGACGTCACAAATTGGTGTGAAATAGGCTTACGGATGTTTAGATGTGCCGAGCCTTGTTCGGCATATTCGAATAGTCGCGCCAAGGTAACGGCCTTCGGTCCCGCTCAGTCGACCTGAGCGATAGCGCACTGCGGTGTGTCGTCGAAATTCAGATAGCAGCCTCGTAACAGGTGTTTTATTCTTACTACAGTACAAGTTTTCCGTTACCGTTGTGCGTGGGTAAAACGCGTGTTCGTTCCCATTTTCTTTTCAGCTTCCGAAGTGCTCGTTCGTGGTCTGGCGACTGAAATCGCATTCTCTCCGACTCTACATGAATACCTAAACCTTTAAAAGCTCTCAGGTAAGCATGGTTGCAGTTGTTCGTATTAGGTCAATGGGCATAGATGTTTTATATTTGTGTGTCTGTGTGATCCGTATATGTAAAATTTTTATTTTGTAAGGTATCTGTTTTAATGTAAATTGTTCTTGCTTCTGGCAAGTGGCGATCTGGCCTCGGCATGTTTGAAAATTCAATTTAGAGTGACTGTGCACCCACAAATAAAAGAGATTTAAATAAATTGAGCTGAAAGAGTTCTAAACATTTATGAATGGAATTTTAACAAAACTGAATTTATAAAATTTATGTACAGTACATACAGGGTGACCCGGGAGGAGAGGAAAATAATTTGAGAAATGGTTCTATAGTGTAAAAGAAGAAAAAAAGTTCATATAAACATATGTCCGGAAACGCTTTGTAAGCGAGTTACGGCTAGCGAAAGATTTCGCCCGGGTTTCGGTTACCCCCGGGTAAATGAAGACTCTGAAATTCTGGGAAGGGGCAAATTCTGTTGTTTCTTATGGTTTTTGACCTGAAAAATCGAATAAAACAGGTCGCAGAACTGTATCTCCCATAAGTTTCATGATATCCGACGTAAAACAGAAAAATCTTTGCCTAAAAACAAATTTTGGAAAATTGGAAACAATTGGAATTTTTTGTTGATTTTATTGACTTTATTTACACCATTTTTCTCAGAATTAAATTCTTTACAAGTTTTGTTTTTAACTTTTATCCATTTATTAGTCATTTAACAAAGTTATTGTACTTCTAACCTAAAAACACCCTGTATATTAAGAAAATGTAAAGATGAATTAAAGTATGTGTGTTACATCCTGCACCATTAATGAAAATGAAGTAATCAATTTTCGAATGTCTTTAAGTAACCAGATAATAATAATTTCCAAGGTATTAGACAGTGTGTGTGTGGTGTTGCTATTTTGTGGCGAGAAAGAGTCATAGGTGGAGAAAGAGTTATAGGTGATATATATATATCTACAAATAAATGACTTTACAGGGTCCTCGGACCGTCGAGGAATGGGAAACAGCTGACGTGATGGCACCTACACCAGCCATCATCAGGGAAATACAACGACAGTAAACCGCTCCCCACATCGCCAGCCACAGGGAGAATCAGTAGTTCCCGAAGGACAACCAATCAGCATGTAACCACTGCCTTCTTCACCTATCAGCACCATCATCATAAACCACCATCACCGTACTCATAGCCGCTTTTCGTTCTCCAAATCCAGGTGGGAAATTTCCAATTTAAATTTAGCTACACCACACAGCATCATTTCATGGAACATTGGACATATATGTAATATTCAAAAGGGTTAAATTTATAATGATACAAGAGACATTAGAACTTTCATGGATACATGTTTGTAATTTCAGTGATTAATTGCATTAGTAATACTTTGTACAAGAGCAAGGCTGCATTTATGTATGCATGTATGTCAGTAATATTTGATATAGCTAATGATTTGTGCTGATATGGGGGAATATAGTCGTTCATGTCTAAACAGTTTAAAGAAAGTGTACAGTTAACTGATTTCTTTCTTATAATCAACATTCATTGATTGAATAATTTAATAGACCAACTAAATGTATTAAATTAAATTAAATTTGAATAATTAAAGCTTTTTGATATCAGTATGAAATTATTAATTTCAATCGTAATTAAGGTATTCTATTGTTATGGGGTAGCTCCATTCTCATTATTGGAATACAAGAATTATATATATATATATATATATTTTCTATATAAGTAACTCGATGTTTCTTGCAGTAATTATATAATTTGTGATGTTTTCAATTTGTCTCTTCTGCAAGTAGATAATTTGTATATTCTTTTTCTCAAAAAAAAAAGAATATACAAATTATCTACTTGCAAAAAAAATATATATATATATGTATGTATGCATGTATGCGACTTGACTCTTAGATGAAATGACATGGTATTATAATGTTATAAAAGGAAAGCACCAATAAAAGGTTGTTACTGTTATTGTTATATGATTGTTTTATTGCAAGTCCTGTTCCGCTGGGCCAAGACTTTTTTGCTTCCGTCCAGGACAAGTGCCTAGTTTTAAACATTAAGTAACGATCCCTGACAAAACACAAAAAAAATTAATTTATTAAAAAACACATTAAAAAAATTGTAAAATTAAGGGGGCCGTTTCACAGTGACGATGAAATTGTTACATACGTATCCGCAAAACGCTAATGCTAATGTTAATCCGCTTCTACAGAAAAGATGACCAGCCAATAAAACCTGCAATCTCTCATAAGTAGCCAATTCAATCACTGACTACAGCAATCAAGTGGTACGAATGTCAAGATGAAGCAGAACTGCCTAAAATAATTTCACTGCGTCATTTGGCTCTTGAAAAGTACGCTCGAAAGAAAACCCAGAAGAAAATTACAGATTTTTTACAATTATTAAACAAATTTTTGTGCAATTATAGTGCTTAACTTGTTTGAGTTTGAAAATTTTAAGCGATAAATATGTTCGAGTATAACATTATTAGTCTACTATAATTTGCTAGTGTTGTAATAAAACATTTAACATTGTCTGTAATGAGTTTGTTTCTTATTCCCTCACTAATTCATCTATTTCACTAATTTGTCACCCCTTCGGTCCCGTAGGTGACGAACGAATTAGTGAGGTTATACTGTATTAGTAAGTCTTCTGCACAAAAAGGGAGACATGTATAGCAACTCGCCTTACCTCGAGCTGGTTTTTTTTTTTTTTTTTTTTTTACTGTTTGTCACAAAAAAAGAAAGGGGTATTATTACACTAAAGGCGTATTAGTTTTTATGTGTTGTATCAATTTACATGTTAACCTAACAACATCAACTTTGGCGTCACAGGCACCTATCCTGGTATATTAGTACTAGAAACATTTTCCATAAAAAATATAAAAAAGATAAACGATTGGAATTGCCAACAAACTATTTTGTAACTTACACGCATAAATTTTAAAGAGTTATTTCATCTAACTAAAATTACATGCGATATTCACTACATATCGATTCCAAGAATCGCATAATCGAAATATCGAATATGAGTGCGAGTACGGTTATTGGAACAGGTTTTTTTTAACAAGTGAATAGATACAAGGTCAGTCTTAGAATAGGTACAATGGAGATTGCGATCCATAAAAAAATATTTTCTCAACTAAAATTTCCTTGAGTTAAAAAAAAAACATTTTTGAAGAATACCAAAAAATAAAACAATAAAATAGCCTTCGGGA
>CM068368.1:5723323-5920823 GCA_034769895.1 Magicicada septendecula | reverse complement strand
GTGAAAACTTGTTTCCACGTGTAACCCTACTTGTTTCCATTTTATACTCAATAGCAATCAATAATAGAAATAAATACACAAAAAAAGTATGCGCGAATCAGAACGAAATACAGTGCACGCACTTTCGACGTTAGACTAAGTAAGTGTAATATAAAATCCCCGCCTTGAGTGGTTTGAATCCAGCGCAAGCGCAGTTCAAAACGTCGAAAGCTGTTTTGTTGCGAGACGTAAATTGAAGGTGCTTCGTCTTTGGTCGCGACGGGCCTCGCGACGCCACTAGATAATGTCGCAAACAGTGTGTGTGGCGCTTTATAGATCATAATAGCAGTAGAGTCGTCTGCGACGCTTTGAGAACCCTAACGCACAGGGTAAGGCTGCCAATTCCGGCGGGTCCATTGTTCTGAAGATTCTCTTCACCGCCGTTGAGGATGGTCGTCGTCAGTATCCTCAGCGCCATAGCTCGCTCTACTAGGTCCTCACCGGCTCATAGGCCGAGCCCACCTCCCGCGATGTGATCCCGCCCGCTGAGAATCACCCAAGTGGACAGAACAGAGACGAGACTTCTGCCTTCCCGTAGGATGAGTTAATGATGACGTCTGATTCCGCAGGCAAACCCACGTGGTCGGTGCCGGATTAAAGCCCCGGGTTCCGTTTGTGGGGGGGCCCCATTCCCGTCCATTTTAAAATTCTCATTTTCGGACAAATCAATAAAATTTTCGAGCAAGCAAAATATTAAAAACCGCACTGACAAGGAGAGTACCTGAAGTGCGGATCACGGATTTAAATGAAACTTGGGGACATGTTTAGGTACATAAGGTTATGGTAAAAGGCAAAGCAGTAAAGTATAACGCTCAAAATGTTCCTAGTTATAAGCTATCACAATTGTTTTATGATCGTCTGAATACAGTAAAGTATTGTGCAAAACGCGAAAATTTCATACATGGGCCCCTGCTCTTAAATAGCCCCGGATCCCCAATAACCTTAATCCGGCCATGCACGTGGTACGTAGGTAGGCTCAGAAAACGAAGGCAGGACTGAAGATGGAACAGGCTGTATGTCTAAACCTTGGGGTAAAAAAGAAAGAAAGAAGAAGAAGAAGAAGAAGAAGAAGAAGAAGAAGAAGAAGAAGAAGAAGAAGAAGAAGAAGAAGAAGAAGAAGAAGATGGAGGAGGAGGAGGAGGAGGAGGAGGAGGAGGAGGAGGAGGAGGAGCAGGAGGAGAAGGAGGAGGAGGAGGAGGAGTAAAAGAAGAAGAAAAAACAAGAAGAAGACCAAAAAACAGAACAGGAAGAAGCAACAATAAGGGAACGCTGCTGATTAATATAAGCGAGTTTCAAGTGAGATTATATTGAAAACTTTCAGAAAACTTTACACTTCCGACTCTTCGAAATATGATTAAGAACAGCGATTAGTCTATACTGTGCTGTACCTTACATTGCCAGCGTCATAAAGTTTTATACGACCTCCGCTATACTTCTTAATCACTGCCAATTAAGCCCCTTAAGTTCAGAAAACGTTGACTTAATAACTTAAAGAAACTTTGAAACTTAACCTACTTTCAGTGTGTACTCTGATATAATGATAACATAATGACTGCTGAGTAGGTAAGCGATTTACAAAGAAGAGAAGATATCGGCCACTATGAATATAATTGTATTAACCTAACAATACAAGAAAGTGTTGACATCATTGCTCAATCTTATTGCTCGATGACTGAGGCATTCCTCGCGTTCAAACGTAATACAGTGAAAATGGGCTTAGTTATAAATGCGAATAATAAAAAGGAAGAAGAAGAAGAAGAAGAAGAAGAAGAAGAAGAAGAAGAAGAAGAAGAAGAAGAAGATTGAAATGGCGTAAACAAGGCGACTTTACCGATAGGAGACAACAGTAAAGATATCATAAAATTTTTAAACTTGTTTTTTTTTCGTGTAAACTAATTCATGAATTATTGTGATTGAGATGGATCAGTCTCGGGAGAAAATTATTTAGATTGAGGCAAGATTAGAAATATTAGGCCACTAAAGACATAGATCAGCGAGAAACAATACTAAATAAGACAAGCTAAATATTATGTGCTTAAACTGACGATGTTGTGATAATAGCTAGAGCAAGACAACAACTAGTTGAGGTATACAGAGAGCTGAATCAAAAATCCGCAAGAATGGGACCCAATGTAGATATCAGCAAAACTAAATACATGCTGATTTCTGCATGAGAAGGAGAAGAAATTTATATAATTTATGCGTAATACATTTCGTGCAGCTAATACTTACTTACTTCTTACTTCTTAATACGAGCATCCGAGGCTGGCTGCTTCGATGGCTCGATGTCTCCTGTAAGTGTCTGCTGCTAGCGGCCACCAACAACTCTCGGATAGTATTTTATCCAGAGTTTTTTCTCCGGCCATTTTGCGTTTAAGATTTTCCCTCGCTGGTAGCGTTGCCGGGCAATCCAAGAGAATGTGATTTAGGGTTTCGTCCTGCTCCTTGCACATTCCACAAAGAGGACTGTCTTTTAGGTGAAACCTATGCAGGTACCTGTTCGTCATGATGTGACCCATTCGTGCTCTTGCCGCAAATGACGCCACAGATCGAGGCATCCCTTTATAGATTTTTGGGCGGTTTGGGGAGCTTTGGATGGCGAAGTACTCGCGTCCGGTGCTACAATTCTCCCATCTCCGTTTCCAGGAGTCAATGAAGAACTTCCTGGCTGCTTCTTTACACTGTGTCAGAGAATAACACTGCACCTGTACAGGGCCCATGCAGCAAGCTTTACTGGCAAGAGTATCTGTTACTTCATTTCCATGAATCCCGCAGTGACTTGGAATCCATTGAAAAACATCATTCTTATCTTTTAAACTATTAAGTTGTTGCAGGATTTCCGATGTTCGAAAGTAATAATCTGTGGTGTTCTGCGCTTGTAAGGCCTGTATAGAAGACATGGAGTCCGTGAGAATGCAGATGTCACGCGCATCGATGGCTTTGCAAAACTCCAGTGCAGCATTCAGGGCCAATAATTCAGCGTTCATATTTGAGGACGCGTCGCAGGGCAATGAAAAAGAGTCACCTGTTTCTGGGCAATAATAAGCAGCTCCTTCTTTATTGTTGACTTTGTCAACAGAACCGTCAGTGTATATTTTGGCGAATCTATGATATTTTTCCTGAATCAATGTGATTGACACTTCCCTTAGAAGTGCTGGCAAGTCTTGTCCTTTGGTCAGTGAACCAGAAATTTTTGTACATGCCTTTAGTTGGTCACGTAGCCAGGGCGGGATATCAAAAACAGCCGGGATCAACTCAGGCTGAATGAATTCTGAAACCCCGCCTGGCCTATTTCGGTGGTTGAATAGAGATTGCCGGATGTTAACCTCGTTAAAGCCTTTTACTGGCTGGATAGCTTGCAATTGGAAGTGCTTCCTCCACTTTCTGGTTTGGATGTAAAGATCCAGTGGTTCGATTGCCAGCTCGATTTCCATTGCTTGAACACTTGTTGTTTTTGGGCAGGCCAAACAAATTCTAAGCGCAACATTCTGGAACGTTTGCAATTTCTTGATGTGTGTTTCAACCGCTCCTCCCCACACTTCACGCAGCTAATACGTTCAGATATCTGAGTAACATGATAGATAATGAAGGGTAAACATAAACAATAAATGACAGAATACAAATAGGAAATGTGGCACATTGTGCCAACAGCAGACTGAGAAGCAAACTCATTAGTCGCAACACAAAAATAAAAATACATAAGACACTCATCAGACCAGCTGTTACTTATGGAGGCGAGACATGGACGTTGATAAAAAGAGAACAAGAAACACTAAGAAGGTTTGAAAGGAAGGTCGTAAGCCGTGTTTATGGCGAAAAGAGAATAAGACATAACTAGGAGATAGATGACATATTGAATCATGAGGACATTGTAAGATTCATAAAGGCTCAATGAATACAATGGCTAGGCCACCTGGATGATCAGCGTATGCGAAAGAAAATTCTGAGGGCGCAGGTCTATTAAAGCAGAAAGAGGGACCGACCTAGGATAAGGTGGTTGGATAATGTGTTAGAAGATTTCAGAAGAAAGGATCTGAGGGGTTACACTGAGACGACAGTGGATAGGAGACTTTGGAGAGAATTGGTGTTGGAAACCGGGACTCACGTTGGGCTGTAGCGCTGAATAATAATAATAATAATAATAATAATAATAATAATAATAATAATAAGAAGAAGAAGAAGAAGAAGAAGAAGAAGAAGAAGAAGAAGAAGAATAGAAATTGTACATAAACTCAAAACTCAATAGGGTATAACAGCGGGTATTACAGAAGAAAGTAGGCAGGGCCAGGAGATCGTTTGGGGAAGGTCTTTCTGCGAGACGGTTCGCTTATTATGGTAACGAATGAATCGCATTTATCTAAATTGCGTTGTACGTAATTCTAAATTAACAATACCCCGGAAACTAGGACACTGTTTTTCTGTCACACCCACCTGTTTTTTTTAGATAGAAACCTGTGGGTTGACACAGAATTACAGATTTCTTGAGGAGGTTGTATAGAAAATTCTTTGAACACGATGCGTTGAGCCAGATAGTTTGGGAACATTGATTTTAAAACAAAATGCGAATGACAAAATATCAGTGGCATCAAGATTTCGATGACCAAACGTACAATTGAATTAGACTTCGTAAGCTTACACGGCCAGAGTCGATGTTGTTAAAATTCATTCCCGGGCTGTTTTGTTGTGGTCCAGAGTTTTCACAAAAAAACAGACGTTTCGGCAGTGCCATCAACTGCCGTTTCAGTGTAAAATTCGAAGTTTCGCTCACCTAAGTTGGTAGACGTTAGTGACCACAGTATTGTGGTTAAGGCTGGAGAAGTGTCGTGCACACCACTCCTACTTATAAATTCTCTAAGTGCTACGATACAGTCATAAATCAACCACCAGCCAATCAGAAAGAAGAACGTGTATTTGAGGCTCGCAACACACCTTGCTACAGAGTACTTAATGACAGCCCTTCACTCCGCTTATTCATCTGTTTGGAAGAGGTCTCAGATCGGCTCGCTGAACTTCAGCCAAGAAAATCTCCAGGCCCGGACGGTGTTACGAACACCGCTCTACGATTCTTCCCGAGCCTGGAGTTCAATTCTTGACTGTTTTGTACAACGCGTGTCTCAGACTGGCCTACTTTCCCAAGAAATGGCGAAAGGCGATGGTCATCGTGATCCCGAAGCAGGGAAAGGATGCTTCCCCCCCCCCCCCCCGAGAACCTCCGGCCTATCAGCCTACTCTCCGCTACGTCCAACGCTTTTGACCGACTCGTGCAGCGTCGTGTGCGAGAACATCTAACCAACTTTGACGTGCTGGTCCCAGAACAGTTCGGCTTCCGTGTGGGGCGTTCGACCACTCATCAACTGATGAGAATGGTGGAATACGTCACGGACGCCGGGTGTCGGAGAGAACGGACCGTTGGCTGTTTCTTAGATGTTGAAAAAGCCTTCGACAGCGTATGGCATGATGGCCTATTATTCAAGTTTAGGGAAGTCCAGCTCCCGGACTGCTACCTCCATCTGGTTGCTAGCTTTCTGACGGAGAGGACCTTCTGCGTGAGAGTTGGAGATTCAGTCTCTTCCGAGAGACGAATCACAGCCGGCGTCCCTCAAGGTAGTGTTCTTGGCCCCCTTCTGTTCTCGCTCTACGTCATCGACGTGCCGAGACAGCCTGGAGTCCAGGTGGCCCTCTTTGCGGACGACACGGCCGTAATTACGGCCGATCGTCATGTAGATAGAGCCGTCTTACGACTGCAGCGCCAGCTCGACACGCTCGGAGAATGGACTGAAAATTGGAGAGTGCAACTCAACGCTACCAAGGGTGTAGCCGTCGAATTCTCGAAGCGACGGAAGAACCCTGTTAGGCAGTTACGTATCGGCAGAACGTACTTGCGCTGGTCCAAAGAGGTCAAGTACCTCGGATTACACCTCGACCGTCGGCTCACCTGGCGTGCCCACGCTCAGACAGTTCATAAGCGAGCATCCGCTCGTCTGAGCTTACTGTTTCCACTCCTGGTCAGCTCAGCCATGACCAGAAAATTGGGCAAGATGATCGTCGGCGCGTATCTGCTGCCGGTCATTACCTACGCTTGCCCGGTTTGGTGTTACCTCGCCGCAATGCATAAAAAGAAGTTGCAGAGCGTCCTCGACAGGGGTCTTCGGCTAGCGGCTAAAGTCCCCCGTCGCTTCTCATCACGCCTTATAAGGAGAGGACTTGGCGTCCGCTCCTTAGATGAAACATTCAGGCGGCTTGCACGCAAATTTTATACATGTGCGGCGATGTTCCCAGACAATCCTGTAGTGGCTGGGCTGGGCTGGGCAGGTACCGTATACGTCCAGGTGATTCGTGGAAACGCCCTCGGTGTATACTGCGCTAGTGTAGGCTAGCAAAACAGCCGAGAAACGGCCTGCTACAGAGCACACGCCCTACTTGGGCAGGGCCACGAGGCAGGAGCTCCAGAAGGTAGCTCGGAACTCAGATACCGAGCGGTTCGTCTCTGCGACGCACAACCGCACACCGCAGAGCGTCATCGTCGCTTATTCATTTTCAACTAGCAATAATCGTTAGGATAGCAGCATGTTTCTGTATGTGGACGGACTCCATATGAAGTCGAGCGAAGTACGTACTCACCCCCGACAAGAGCTTCGTCTCATCGAAGAGGATCCGAGGGTCGGCGTGGGCGAGCCCGTGCTCCGCCACGGCAGACTTCTCCGGCTGCCTCAATCGACAATAGCGGCTGTGTTCACCCACACGAGTGCGGACACTACGCTTCGTGGTTCCAATGTAACGTACAATTGAATTCTTTGTATTTTGCATCGTCTATACTTTATCTGTTTTTGTCTGTCTAAATATTCTGAATTGTACATAATTACCATCCACCACAAAGTAAGTTGAACTCTTAATAAATAATTCAAAAGAAATGACGAAACCAAAGCGGTCACACTGACTGCAACGTAGGATAATTGTATGTTTGGAACAAAAGTTTCAGTTATTCACTACAGAAATTATTTATAAAGTAACAGCAATGTCTTTTGATAGTAAAAACAAATTATATATTGATGAAGCGGCTTTGCGCTATGAATCCACAGACCTGACATAACTAATAAAGACAACAACAAAACTTCATCTTCTTCAGGCTGTGCACCTTACGATCCGTTGCGCAGTCCGTGGTCCGACCATCTTTTCTTTGGTATTCCGATATTCCGCCGTCCTTTCGGATTTTAAACCAAAATTTGTTTTGATATCCTGTCCTTATGAATCCTTTCAGTATGGTCTGTCCAATCCTCTCTGTATCGCTTTATCCTTTCGTTTAGATTTTATATTCCATGGATGTTCCTTATGTCATTATTTCTTATCCGGTCCCTCCTAAGCTGGATACCTCTAGTAGGCCTACTGGCTGTGTAGAAATCTTATTTCACTAGCCTGTATCCGGCTTTGGGTCTTTGCGTTCAGTATCCAAGTTTCACTGCCATAAAGGCCGCATGGCACTGCTTTCACTTTATAAAATTTCAAAAGAGTATCTCTTCTGACATTTCCATTCAGTGTTCTTCTTATCGTTCCACACCTGTGATTAAACATTTCTGTTAAACAAAATTTTAAAAACAAAAATAAAACCCTTTTCCAAGACTCGGAAAATAAAACAAAAGAAAGACCCGGACTCTTTATCCAACCAATGATACGTTGACACGTTGGACATGACATGTTCATGTACCTTTTCCTCACATTATACAAAAGATATAGTACTGATTTTTGCATAGACATATAATTATGTCTACTACCTACTTTAATGTAGTAATTTTTGAAAATTTCGCTTTGTATTAAAAAAAAATTTAGGTGTAATTTTTAATCCGTATTTTCTTTCTGTGTAGATATATGCAGATAGAACTACCTGAGCTTGTACCAGGTTCAGGTGAGCTTGGTTGTTTCTACGCATATAGGTGTATTGTTCGGCAAACATCTGCGGCTATTGTTTTCAACTCTTTGTCGCTTTTTAGCGGCCTGAGGAAAGATCCCCGAGGGAGGAATCGAAACGCTGCCGAAAAGATGTCGTTTCACGGCATCCGACGACGGCCTCACAGCGCGGTTTTGTAAATAATTTTCAATACACAAATACATAAAATTTAAAGGTTCTCTCATTTTTGGACTGAGGACTTTATATACAACACTATGGTGCACGACTCACTCCCGTACACCGCGCACTCCACCTACGGCAGTAAACTGATTCAATGTGTAATGAAACATGTAACGAAATAGATGTAGCAAAAAAGCAGTGTTGCCAGGTCAAGCAAACTTCTTTTCCCCACGTAGCTATCCAAAATTTCCCCACTGCCACAAATAATATGTGCGCTGTAAGCAGAGAGTAAAAATTTTAAAAAGCATATCCTAAATGCTTAAATACTATCACAAGGATTAGCACGTAAATACTAACATTAATTTTATTTAAAATAAAAGAAACTGTACTCACATGCTGAGAAATTGAGCTGAATACTTTTGAAATCCTTTACTTGTACACAGTTCATTATTATCCTAATATATTTACACAATTTTCCCATTGTTTAATTCATAAAAGACAATTTAAAACCAGTGACACCAAATTTGTTATTATAATACTTATAGTATTTTAATGAGAATGCTTATGTACATGTTTGAAATGTCGAAAGAATATCATAATTTTGTTTCTTTGTTTGTTTTATAGTTAATCCATGAATTCGATTCTGGTTTTTATATTGTATTTCGCTGGAAGTTTTTTATGTTTTAAAATTCGATTTAGTTAGCTAGGAGAAGAAGAAGAAGAAGAAGAAGAAGAAGAAGAAGAAGAAGAAGAAGAAGAAGAAGAAGAAGAAGAAGAAGAAGAAGAACAACAACAACAACAAATCTCAATTACGGAATATTTCGTATTAGGTACTTCGTAAGAACTAACACGTGGTTGGGGTTGCGATTTTCTTTTTTTTCTTCAGATTAGTGAGTAGAATTATTTCTCAAATTTTGGCATCACCTTTTAGAAATACATGTTGTACGTTTCGGACGAAAAGTGATTAGCAATTCTTTAATCCTTTCAACTCTTAAAAAAAAAAAAAAATGTAGTTTAAAGTTTTTAGCCTCACTGACATCACACCTAAGTAATATTATGCTTTTTTTAAAATAAACTGTGTACGTTTTTACACGCAAATTTTATAATCAATACTAACGTTACCAGCTATATTTTAATCGATACGTGTACGTGCACTGATTAGTCTGCACAATAATGCCTATCGATTTTTACCGTCATGCGAAACGATAGTTTACATTGCTAGTAACTATATGCCGGCCGCGCTTCCAATGCCCCTCTATCTTTCCTAATGCCACTTGAGTCCAGTCGTTCCAAGCGTCTTAACAGTGACATTATTGTAATTCAACGGACCATTAAATAATCTCTGTGGAGCGTCTGCACGATGCAGAAGCTGTAGGCTTGTCTCCATTCCACTGTTACAGCGTTGTAAAATTTCTTTGTATGGCATTGTGTTTTGTCGTGTCGCTTGAAGCTTAAAAGGTACTTTTACCCACCCGTGAAGCCTAAAAGGTACTTTAAAATAAAATAAATATGATGAATATTTTAACATAATTTAAGGCTAAACGGGTGTATGAAACTGTTTTTTTTATTCGTGTTTCACAAAGTTTCAATTAGGTTCTTGATTTAACCTAAATATAATACGATATATTTAACAATATAACCAAATATAACCATAATATATACAATACAATACTTTAAAAATATTTAAATTAACGAGCTTACTGAATAGAAATGCCGTACAACATTATATAATATTACTATATTAGTCTAAATACGTTGAAACTTATAAAACAATTTAATTAAGAAAGTTGTGTTAGTGGTTGTAATCACAAACAGAATTATCACTGTTGTTATCACTGTTCTATAGGTTATTTCCGATCTGAGGATGAGCTGAGAAGCTTGAAAGAGCTAATCGGAATAATTTTTCTATAATCGAGTGCAACAGTGATAATTCTGTTTATAACTAAATGCCATTTCAGTCTCTAAAAGTCATTTTGTCAGTTGTGCCCTTATGCAGCTCTATGTATTGCATATTATGTATCATTTGTCGTCGGCTTCGTATGACAGACGTTCCGTCCCGGCGGATGTGCAATATTTAACTGACATCCGACCTTTTACACGAGCGAACAAAGTATGACGGATTTAAAGTCAACGAGACAAAGAGAGAAAGCGAGAGTGTTTGTTATAATCGAAGAGAAGTAGAGTGAGAGGGACAGATAATCTGTGTGTGTGTGACGGTGTGGTAACTGTCGGAAAGTGAGTGAGCGGGCGGTAGACACGGGAGAGAGAGAGAGAGAGAGAGAGAGAGAGAGAGAGAGAGAGAGAGAGAGGGAGAGATAGATAGCGTTTCATTGAACCTTTCGTTAATAAAACAACAAAAGCAGGCCGGTCGCGGCGACGCGTACTACTTTCTGAAATAAGAAGAAGGAGAAGGAGAAGAATAAGAAGCAGCAGCCGGCAGCCGGTGTCTAGACTTGATAATAGACCTAATAGAAAAGTGACCGGACCGGGGCGTTGTGTGTGTCTAGCGACGAGCTCTCTAGCGCTGCTACTGTGCTACGCCGCACCGCGCGTTCGTCTCCTCCCCTCTCATTAAATATACATTCTAATTACCTGTACATCGTACTATGCATGTCTAGTTGGAAATGTGCACCAACCACACTCATGCGCGCACACGTGTATACGTGTTTATGTTAACTTTTTAATGTTTCTTGCGGTTTTATATAATTATATCATAATTTGCCACGATACGTAGGCCTACGACAAACGACTAATATTTGTCTAGCAAAACAAGTCGAAATCATCATCATCATCATCGTCATCATGGTCTTCTTCTTCTTCTTCTTCTTCTTCTTCTTCTTCTTCTTCTTCTTCTTCTTCTTCTTCTTCTTCTTCTTCTTCTTCTTCTTCTTCTTCTTCTTCTTCTTCTTCTTCAACACTACAGCCAGCGTCAGCCCTGGCTTCCAACACCAATCTTCTCCAAAGTCTCCTGTCCATTTTCATCTCAATGTAACCCCTCACATTCTCTGAGATCTTCTAGCACATCATCCAACCATCTTATCCTAGGTCGGCCTCTCTTTCTGCTTTTGTAGACCTGCGCCCACATACTGTAATTTTCTCTGTCGTACGCTGATCATCCATCCGCTCTAGGTGACCTAATCATTGTATTCGTTGATCCTTCATGGATCTCATAATGTCCTTGTGACTCAATAGCTCATCATCTATCTCCTGGTTATTTCTTATTCTTCATTCGTCGTCTTCATTATCCGGGCTATTAGCAGGTCTTATGATCTTTCTTTCAAACCTTCAGTCGAAACCATCAGAGACTAAAGAAAAGTGTATCAACGACTAATTTCTTTGTACTTAGATTTCAAAGAAATACAGATTTGCTTAACGTGAAATCGGTTAACTCATACAGATACTTCTGATGATACAGATTAATGTGTGAAACATGCTTGAGGTGTAAATGCATGGTTAAAAGAGTGGTACTTTATTATGCTTGCAGATGTAACTATTCAAACACTTTCTGCTACAGTCTGTTTCTTGATGTATAAAATATATTTAATATTTATAAGATGTTATTTGGACATGTTTCGGGAAGCCTTGTGTTCCCATCTTCAACCTTCCTGATTTTGAGCCTTGTGAGGTACTTGTGTGTTGGTTGGCTGTAGCTGTGGCTTCCTGTTGGCCTCTGCTGCTTTAAATTGGTATTATTGTGTGTGATTGTGGTGTATATATTAGTATTTTGTGTATTTTCTATATTGAGTGCTTTGAAAATTGTGTCGTGTTTTGTATTGATTTGTATTTTTTCAGGTATTAGTTTGTTTTGTTCCAAATAAGGAGAAAACATCTTGAGGTAAAGTCTTTAGAAACATTAAATATATGTGTGTGTGTGTGTGTGTGTGTGTGTGTGTTGTAGCAGAATTTTGGGTACACCCGTGTAGGTGATGTTTATGTTGCCGACGTTTCGTATCGTAGTCCGGGAACTTTTACAAAGCGTACTGGTGTTGATTTAACTACGCTGCGCCTTTTTATATCTTGGTTCCCTTGTGATTTTTGCTGTGGGAGGGTTAGAGCGTGGTGGTGAGTGTGTTGTGGTCGTGTGTTGTTTGTTAATTTGTGAACTGTCAGTTAGGAATTTCCAAGTTGTCGCTAATTTAGTGTATTAATTTCTGTCGTTGACCGCTTCCTCCCTCATCCGGTAAATTTCGATGGCCTCCCTGTACTATCTGACTTTCTGATAGTTGGTTCGTGCCAAGATTTTTTGTTTTTGAAACCGAAAGTGTGTCCTGTTTCTTTGGGGTGTTTCGTTAGGAATGTGTTGTCTTCTTGTTTTGCTACTGCCAATTCGTGTTCGCGGACGCGTTGACGGATATTTCGCCCAGACTGGCCGATGTAAGATCAGTCGCAGTTTTTGCATAGCATTGGATATACACCTTGTCCCTCTAAGTGTATGCGGTCCTTCGGATTTTGTAGAAATGCGCTGATTTTTTTTTTTTTTGTGCGTGTTGAATATTGTCCTGATGTGATTTTTCTTGAGTATTCTCCCTATTATGTCTGTTGTGTCTTTTATATATGGTAATGTTGAAGTGCTGATCTACTCCTGTGTTTCTTTCTCCGGTTGCGTCTTCTTTTTCTTCTTTTGTTTGATGGCGTTGTTTAAATCAGATGGGGTGTATCCGCTAAAAACCAACGCCTCCTTCAAAGTGTTCAGCTCCTGTTTCTTGTCTTCCTCGTCCGGTAGGTGTAGGGCTCCATGTGTGTCTTCACTACAGACAGTAACTGCACTGGGTGGTGATGGGACTGTCTATGTAAGTATTTGTTTGTATGTGTGGGTTTTCTGTGTGTGGAAAAGCCAAGGTGACCGTATTTCTTATTTATAAAAAGGTCAACGGATGGAATGCCGTTGCTTGTCTCCGTTTCCATAATTAACTCTATTTGGAATGGATGCTGTTTATATGCGTCAAGAACTCTGTTAATGTGTTCTTTCCGTGTGACAATATTACGAAGCAGTCGCCGATGTATCTAATCTACAAGAAAGTGTTTAGCTGTGCTGCGCTTATTGGGTTTTTCTCGAGATTGTCCATGAAGAGGTTTGCGATGACCGGCGATAACGGTGAGCCCTTTGGTGCTCCTTCTATTTGCCTGTAGAAGTGATTGGTTGTATGTAAATTAGGTGGCGGTCAGACAGTGATTTGTTAGTTCCATGATGTGCTGACGCGGTTTGTATCTAGTTTGTATCTAGCACTCCAGACAATACAATCAGGTTTCAGACGAAAAAGAACAGCACAGACCTACTGAATCCTCTTAAATTTAACCACCATGACATTTAAGAAGATGGCACGGGCAATAGTGACTTATTAGCCAACTGAAACATTACAATCGGTTCTCGGTAAAACGTTTGTCAGGTGGAATTTCAGAACTGAGATTGTTGTAGAGAATTATTGAATTTTATCGTCGGTTGGTTCGTGTCATAAAGACGAAGTGACCGCGATAAAGCTTTCAATTACCGGCGGAACCGTACACTGTACAATACAATAAACGTTTATATATAAGATTTATGGGTATGTGCTTCCGTGACGACCAAGGCATTCACCCTGACAGCGCTAATGTATCGTTGTGTACACACACACACACAAACCAGCGGTGCAATTGTGGCTTTATCGTTTGTGGCATTGCACTGCTCCGTGTCAAACTGTCGGGTGTGGTATCCAGACATCACGCCACGCGAATGATTTAACCTTTTAAGACTCATGAAGCGATATATATATATATATATATATATATATATATTAAATATAGTATATACATCAAGAAATAGACTGTAGCAAAAAGTGTTTGGAAAGATATATATTGCGACAGTACAAATAAGTGATGTACTGAGCATTGAATATAAAAATTTAAATATACCTAATAAACTGTAAATAATTAATAATGTATTAGAAATAACCATGTCAGGGATTGCAAGCTTGGCTCAGACAAAAATATGAACAGGTGTTTCGACCTGAATCGACGTGCACACACACACAAATGTAACTGAAAGTGTGTACACCAGTATTTTGCTAGTGTGTGTGAACGCAGGTCTATGCAGGCGAGTTTACCACCCCAAGATGAATAATTGCATAACTACTGTTTTTCCGTAATTATTCATAAACTATAATTAAGAAGTAAAATCCAAAAACACAATACAATGTAAGAAAATTTACTAAATACTGTGTACGAAAACCATGTGAAAGTGCCACACCGTACGAGTGTAATAGTGAAATAACTGTGTACAAATCGAAAGGGTTAAGTTGCAATGTCCAAAATTACAGTGAACATGTGTTGAAAAAATAGTTATAAGATAAGTATAAGAGTATACTTACAGGACTCTGCAATTCGCAGAAATATAAGAAATAGCAAAATTGACAAAGAGTGGGGGAACTGAACTCAGAGACTGTTTCAGACATGTCGAATTCGTACAACTGCAGGTGTTGACCAAGACATGGGTATAAATAGAACACACAAGCTACAGTGGTTCTCTTTCTTAAATCATCCACGGTGCAGCGGGAGCTTCTGCCCGTCCGCACAGAATATTTAAATTTTTGTAAATAATTTCATCCTTCCAGTTACATACAGTTATGTAACTGGATTGTAAAACAAACAATTTTTAAGTAGTAACAAAATTACATAAGAAGATCCACATAAGAAGATCAACTGCCGTCCGAAACAGCACGAGGAGAAGTTACAGAGAGCGATACGACGCTGGACAGAGAGAGAGAGAGAGAGAGAGAGTCGACGCTGGACAGAGAGAGAGTCGACGCTGGAAAAGAGGAGAAGAGAGATACGATGCTGGACAGAGAGAGAGAGTCGACGCTGGACAAGAGGACAAGAGAGGAAGTCGACGCTGGACAAGAGGAGAAGAGAGAGGCGACGCTGGACAAGAGGAGAAGAGCGAGTGATGCTGAAGTTCGAGACGAGGACGATTACAGAGGGATCCAATGATTGAGTATGATTGACGACGATAAGGTGATAAACAACTTATTTATCTCTTAATCGAACAATTAACGTAAAGACAATTAAGGACATTCTTGTTCTATTTAAAAGTAAGAGTCAATGTTTATTGTAAAATTTGAATTAAAATCATAGATGTTATTGAAATAAGATTAACGTAAACAAGAGCTCAAATTAGTATTGAAATAAAAAGAATACAAAACATTTAAGTAAAAATTAGTGTTTGATATAAGTCAGTACTGAGAAACAAATCAGTAACTATTGATATTTTTGAGTTACATTGCAATATATAAGAAAATATTTAAATATTGATATTTTGAAACACACTAATTGACTGAGTAGTCTGGAAATGAGATTTTTCGTTAATACAGTAATTAGTAGAATAGAATATTTAGTCAGTAAGGATGTATATAGCATAAGCCTTACGGCATAATAACGAAATAATAACGAATGTTTCAAGTCGAAGTAAGTGCCATGTGCACAATTTTATTAATATCAAATAAATTTGAAATACCGTTACAAGTTACATAGAGTCCTTATTACAGATACACCTGAAACCCAAATTAAATGTTATATTGTTATATAATTTGTCGCTCTTGAACGTGAGGCCAGACACACCTATATTTTATGTATATCGTATCGTTGCATAAGAAATATCGCTTCCAACGTGGGGCATCACAAATTTATATTATATTTACTTATGCAGTTGCAATATATAATGTTTAAAATTTATATTTACTTTACCTCAAGATGTTATTTTTCCCTTATTTGGAACATCTTTCGGGATCCTTAGTGATCCCATCAACCTTTCTAATTGTGGAGCCTTTGCATCTTGTGGAGTACCTGTGTGCTGGTTGACTGTTGTTAAGGCTTCCCATTGCTTTTTGTTTTTTAAATTGTTATTATTGGTAATTTTAAATATATCATACACATCAACATATAGACTGTAGCAAAAAGCGTTTGAATATATACAAATATTCAAAGCGTTTGAGTGCTTTGAAAACTGTGTCATGTTTTGTATTTATTTCTATTTGTTCAGGTATAAGTTTGTTTTGTGTTTTATGTTTGTATATTTGTAAATTTTCCCATATGTTCATTAAGGTGCCTTTGTGTGGTATGCGTAGTATTAGTGTCGTGTTGGTTATGTCTGGGAATTCATGTCCAGTGCTTATTGCATGTGTGGCCAAATTAAACACTGGACTGAATTCCAAGACGTAACGAACATGAAACTAATAAAACACATACCGCACAAAGGCACCATAATGAAAATTTAGGAAATAGGAATTTACAAATATACAAACATAATAATATATAAGACACTTATCAGACCGGTTGTTAATTATGGAGGCGAGACGTGGACACTGATAAAAAAAAAGTATGTGTGTGTACCAGAGTACACAGGTAAGAAGTGAAACTTCTTTATGACATATAACTGAGTATATAACTGAGAAAATCTCACCTGTTGACTGGGTTTTACCCTTTTTTCGGGCTCTGTACTCTCGCACACGCTCTGCATCTGATTTTTTACGTTTTCGATGATTCTCTATCGGAATTTCTTTCTTTTTCCGGGCTCTATACGCTCTCATTCGCTCTGCAGATGTTTTTGGATATCCCCGTTGGACTGAATAAAGATCACTCGCTGCTTGAGTTTCATTATTTTTCTTATCTCTGTACTCTCTCGATCGCTCAGCTGATGTACTGATTTGTGAACAATTACGATGATGAACATCTACTTGTACAACTATTGCATTTGGATACTCAATAGAGTTTTCGGACTCTGCCATTATTTAATCTAAAAATTAGTTAATCAGTTTACAAAAATTATATAACGAACTTTAATATTCATATTTCATGTCATAACTTAATAAAAATAATTCAAAGCAGATATTTAATAACTTACTCAATTACACAAGTTATGAGTAAATAATTGGAATTATCTATTCAAAGTAATACAATTATATGATGACAGTTAATCTTGTAGACATGCAATGATTTTATAGAATTCAAAATGAATAAATAAATCATTAAAAACGAATAATTAAAAAAGATGTACGTATACATATTTTTATTTTCTAATTGTGTTTTGTTTTATTTTTAAATTATTATTTAATTTGTTTTTTTATTGTTTTTAGAATTAATATTGTTTACTAGATTTACAGCCATATTTATTAATACTTGCTAATTTTAATAGATTTATATACATTTACTGATACTTACAATCAAAAAGTGAGGTTAACCTCAAATAAATATTAAAATCATGCTCACGTGTTGGATTTATCAAACGAAATATATAATCACTCTCACTTTTACTATAAATTCACTTGAATTTGAATTACTTTGCTTTCAATAACCAATTTTTCATTGAGCATGATGGATTGGCCATGGGTTCACCTCTCTCTCGTCTATTGGCCGACGTTTACTTGAATTTTTATGAAAACTCTCATTTGCTCTCACATAACAAATAATAAGTATTTTTATTTTATCACTTTCAAACTAATATATTATTCTTTACGTCACTATACTGAACTTTGATAAAAAAAACAACATGGCGCGTAACCGAAAATCGTGACGATTTTTTTTTACATTGCTATAAAATTTCTCTCATACGTCGATAAAGAAGTTTCACTTCAAAAAGGAACAAGAAATATTTAGAAAGTTTGAAAGAAGGATCATAAGACGTGTTTATGGCTCGGTTAAAGAAGATGACGAACAGAAAATTAGAAATAACTAGGAGAAAGATGAGCTACTGAAGCATGAGTTCATTGTAAAATTCATAAACACTCAACGAATAGAATGGTTAAGTCACCTTGAACGGACGGATGATCAGCGTATGCCAAAGAAAATTCTGAGGGCGCAAGTCTAAAAAAGCAGAAACAGGAGCCGTTCTAGGATAAGATGGTCGGACGAAGTTCTAGAAGATCTCAGAAGAATGGATGTGAGGCGGTTACACTGAGATGGCAACGGACAAGAGACTTTAGAGAAGATTGGTGTTGGAAGCCAGGGTTCACGTTGGGCTGTAGTGCTGAAGAAGAGAAGACCAGGCCGACCGAAACTGATGGAATTATTGTCAACGTTAGGTAACTCGTTCGTTTCACACAGTCGTTCATCTGTTATCCGAGTTAGCATAGAAAGTTATGAAAGGCTTTCAAATTTCTTTAATTTATTATACGTTAGTGATCAGTCTGACAAAACTGATTCCCATCCAGTGGCGTATCTAGAATTTGTACTTGGGGGGCGGTCCGAAATTTGATCGGCCTCATACAAAAGACAATCAAGCTAAGACTAATAAATATTACTGTCTTTAAAGTGGTTGAAATCAATTCCTTTAAAGTAAACGGTAATAACACAATAGAAATACGGGTGTTTCTAATTGTTAACAAAACACTTACAGACTTAACTGATTTTGTTATATTCCATATTTCAAACTTATACGCTTGATGCTGTGTAATAGACCTGTTTGTATATTTTAAAAAAGAGTTTCTACTATATTATCGTACACAGCTGAAAAAAAATAATAAAACCGCTTAAAATTTAAGAGATTAACAAAATTAGCCAACTCTTCCAACCCTCTAGGGGGAAGTCCGGTCACGTTCGCCCTACCCCACAAATACGTCCCTGCACTAAAATAATGAAAGAAGTATGATGTGCAGGAACTACTGGCCCCAACCTCCAATTATGGCGACTCTCCTTTTGGCCTTTTTATTGTTTTTTAATTTTGCGTCTGTAATAAATACCTTCTCACCTGCTGGCTCTGGGTACGTCCCCCCCCCTCTCTCTCTCTCTCTCTCTCTCTCTCTCTCTCTCTCTCTCTCTCTCTCTCTCTCTCTCTCTCCGATCCCATTGTACACCTCAATCCCATTGTAACTGCTTGACTAAGTCTAATACACAAAGCGTATGATGGCTCCGACGCCATTGTACTGTATATATCGTAGTGTGTGTGTACTGTGGCGTGATTTCGTACAAAAACTCCTGCGTCGAGGGGAGGTCGGGTCGTAAGGTCGCTCGGAGAGGAGACGCATGATTGATGGGAACGTGTTGTGTTGTTGCCCGTGTGATTGATGCACCAGAGCGTCTGCTCTCTTAGTTGTCGTTTTGTTTAGTCTTATAATCACTTACCCTGATGCTGCTCGCCGTAGACGCTGAAGTACTTATGTTCGGAATGTTACTGCACTCCATTCTTATGGATATTTCAGGTGTCTCTTTGCTTCATCATCGTGATCATCATCATCGTCGTAATCTTCTTCTTCTTCTTCTTCTTCTTCTTCTTCTTCTTCTTCTTCTTCTTCTTCTTCTTCTTCTTCTTCTTCTTCTTATCTTTGCTTCATCATCGTGATCATCATCACCGTCGTTATCTTCTTCTTCTTCTTCTTCTTCTTCTTCTTCTTCTTCTTCTTCTTCTTCTTCTTCTTCTTCCTCTTCTTCTTCCTCTTCCTCTTCCTCCTCCTCCTCCTCCTCCTCCTCCTCCTCCTCCTCCTATTCTTATGGATATTTCAGGTGTCTGTTTGCTTCATCATCGTGATCATCATCATCGTCGTTATCTTCTTCTTCTTCTTCTTCTTCTTATTCCTCCTCCTCCTCCTCCTCCTCCTCCTCCTCCTCCTCCTCCTCCTCCTCCTCCTCCTCCTCCTCCTCCTCCTCCTCCTTCTTCTTCTTCTTCTTCTTCTTCTTCTTCTCTTCCTCCTTCTTATTCTTCTCCTTCTCCACCCAAGATCTTCCCCTGAATACCAGATCTTGTAATTTCAATCACGAACTCCTGGTACCTGTCATTCTTGTCGGTGAAGCATATCTTCTTCCATCTGCCTCACTTTGTCATCATCATCATCATTATCATCTTCATCTTCACAACACGGCATAGGCAAGGTGCTGCCTGTTCCGCCTTCAAAAATCCTCTAGCCATCTCTTCCTGGGACTACCCGCACACCTGTGTCCTATAGGTTTGCATTTTCAGACTTGTTTGGCCAGTCTCGAATCTGACATTCTTTCTAAGTGTTCATTCCACCGTTTCTTGTAATCTTTCAATTTTCCATTCAAGTTAAAAACGTGTAACTCTTCTGTCACGGTCTCATTTTTACTTCCATGTTCCGTAAACAAATGGAAGTATGGTAATGCCTGTGATTTCGTGTGCTTTCTTAAAAGTAGAAGAAATAATATATATGTGGCAGTGAATCGTGTGGCTACACAAAGCACACGACTTTAGAAAGTTTTAATAAAAATATAAATTTTGTGTCTTGTTTTAAAGTAACCAGTACCAGACCAGCACATCCGACTGATCATATTTCAAACCGCGCACACCTCCGCGATAATTTAAAATTTAAACCCTATTACGTCGGTTATCACTGCTGGAGGCATCATCATCATCATCATCGTCATCATCATTATCTTCACAACGCGGTATAGGCAAGGTTCTGCCTGTTGGGTCTTCAAAAATCCTGCAGCCCCATCTCTTACTGGGTCTACCCACACACCGGTGTCCTATAGGTTTGTATTTCCAGACTTGTTTGGCCCGACTTGAATATGACGTGCTTTTTAAGTGTTCTTTCCGCCGTTGTTTGTCATCTTTTCATTTTCCATTTAAGTTAAATACTTGTAACTTTTCTCATGTGGCCTCATTTTTTATACGGTCAAGTTAAGAACAGCTTTTAACTCCTCTTAAGAATACCACTTCCGAGGCCTGTATGTACGTAGAAACACAGTATTGGGAGAAGAAGAAAAAAAAAAAAAAAAAAAAAAAAAAAAAAAAAAAAAAAAAAAAAAAAAAAAAAAGAAGAAGAAGAAGAAGAAGAAGAAGAAGAAGAAGAAGAACAAGAAGAAGAAGAAGAAGAACAAGAAGAAGAACAAGAAGAGAGAGAGAGAGAGAGAGAGTTGTCAAGACAAGTAAGCCAAAATAGGAGGCAAAGTTTTAGTTGAGAATATTTCATAAGTTTCGGGTGACGTTTTAAGTAGCGGTTTGAAGAATTTATGTTTGTCGTATTTTTATAGCTTTTTTATTAAAAGTAGAAGAAATAATATTTATGTGGCAGTGAATCGTGTGACTACACAAAGCACGCGACTTTAGAAAGTTTTAACGAAAATATAACTTTGTGTCTTGTTTTAAAGTAACCAGTACCAGACCAGCACATCCAACTGATCATATTTCAAACCGCGCACACCTCCGGGATAATTTAAAATTTAAACCCTATTACGTCGGCTGTCACTGCTGGAGGCATTGTTTAATCATCATCATCATTTTCACAACACGGCATATGCAAGGTTCTGCCTGTTGGGCCTTCAAATATCCTGCAGCCCCATCTCTTACTGGGTCTACCCACACACCGGTGTCCTACAGGTTTGTATTTCCAGACTTGTTTGGCCAGACTCGAATATGACGTTCTTTTTAAGTGTTCTTTCCGCCGTTGTTTGTCATCTTTTCATTTTCCATTTAAGTTAAAAAACTTGTAACTTTTCTCTTGTGGCCTCATTTTTTATACGGTCAAGTGAAGAACAGCTTTTAACTCCTCTTAAGAATGCCACTTCCGAGGCCTGAATTTTACTCTCTTGCTTCTTGGTTGTTCCCCATAGTTCACACCCACAGGACAGTTAAGGGACTGCCATAACTTTGTAGAACTTTAATTTTATATCTCGACGTACCTTGTTTCTAAAAATATGGTTGATTATCCCATAGACCGTCTGAAATGTATCTAACTTAACACCAATATCATAATTTCTCTGATAGCCAATACCATTTCCCAAATAATTAAAGTGGCTCATCTAGAATTAGATCACTGATCATTATTTTTTTTCTTATTGGTTCCCTACCTCAAAATTCCATTACCTTTGTTTTTATAGTGGAAATTTTCATGTTGTTTTGTTTGCAAATCTGATGAAATTCTTTAATATCTCACTTTAAACAGAACGTATTCAACTGTATTATTCAATAACCTAAACTATTTATTTGAGAAAATATTAAATATTTTGTTTAGAAAATATTATTTTGAAAGGAAACAGGTATTTCTCTTTCTATTTATTTTTATATCTTTTCACAATTATTTTCGTGTAATTGGTATTATTATTTTTATTATTAAAGTAAGTAATAATTGGTTATTTACAACAATATATTTTTATATATTTACACTGTTCTAAGAGTATTTTCTGTTGTTTTAGAATATGCACAACTTATACAAATTTGAAACTAATTGTTATTACCAGCTATTTAGTTTTTTTTCAACAAACATAATTTGTTTTAAAAATCAACATAATGTGTACCAAATGTCTATGAAAACGTCTGTTACATTTTGTCGTTTCATGTTTCATACAGAACAATACCATTAGAGGTTTTGTGTCATTAGAGGTTCAAATGTGAATTCAAATGATGTTGAAGAGTCTTATACAATGCGTGAGTCAGATTTTTATATATACTGATAAAAATTAATATATACTTGCAGAAGTAAGCTACTCTTGAATAATAATTATTATTTATGAACACACGCACACGTACGCCAACACACACACACAAATTGCGCCGTTGGGAACCAGTCATTTCATCGAACCCTATGGGTTCTTGTAAAGAACAGTGTTTTGTGGGGCCAGAACAAAGGAACTTCGACCCCAGCTTTACGTTCAAAATCGTTTATCTTTTCTGTAGTTTTACTCTGTTTTCCCCTGTTGCTAGGCAACGTTTAAGATTAAGTAATATATTTTTTCATTACTACTTAACTTTTACCGTGATTGCTGAAACGATCTATGTCCACTGAGGAGTTGCAGATTTCGGTTGGTTAGACCAGCAGTCGGAAACACAGCACCCGCGGGCGCAAGTGCGCCTATCGGTATAGTTTGACGCGCCCGTGAAACAATTTGTAATTTTATTTTATTTTACACAAGCGAACGCACCCGCATTGTACCTGCTTCGAAGCACTGTTTTATAAAAATAGTACTATAGTATAAGCCTTTCAGATTTTACTTTTTTCTAATACATTGGGGGTTAGTTTTTTCAAAGGAACTGAAACCTTCATTTATGTTTTAAATGCTATTTTTATCAAGTTTTACATTTCTGTGTACTTTCTAAAAATAAATAATGCTACTGTGGTAAGTTCATTAACTTATCTTTATTAAAATGTGTTCCTGTTTAACCATTTTTTCTGTTTAAAATTTTTTTAGGTTTAAAGTCCGTGTGCATGATGATGACCTACTCCTAATGTGAAAAATTGTCACAAATTTATATGACAAATACTGCAAAGATTGTTTTTGGTTCGGTGTTCCACGTGGCTAAATATAAGCGCAAGGCTATTATAAAGCAACAGTTAATGTTTTTAACGTCTGGATATTGAACTCCGCCCTTTTAGTTTCCATTGATGGGGTGGGGAGGGGTGCGCCCATCAAATTGTTGTTCAGTTACAAATTCAAAGGTTGCCTATGACTGGGTTAGATACCAGAAACAATTGTGTATGTACCTCGAAACACAGTATTGGGAGAAGAAGAAGAAAAAGAAAAAGAAGATGAATAAGAAGAAGAAGAAGAAGAAGAAGAAGAAGAGATTTAGAGAGAGAAAGAGAGAGAGAGAGAGAGAGTTGTCAAGACAAGTACTGTAAGCCAAAATAGGAGGCAAAGTTTTAGTTGAGAATATTTCATAAGTTTCGGGTGACGTTTTAAGTAGCGGTTTGAAGAATTTATGTTTGTCGTATTTTTATAGCTTTTTTATTAAAAGTAGAAGAAATAACATATATGTGGCAGTGAATCGTGTGACTACACAAAGCACGCGACTTTAGAAAGTTTTAATGAAAATAAAACTTTGTGCCTTGTTTTAAAGTAACCAGTACCAGACCAGCACATCCAACTGATCATATTTCAAACCGCGCACACCTCCGCGATAATTTAAAATTTAAACCCTATTACGTCGGCTGTCACTGCTGGAGGCATCATCATCATCATCATCGTCATCATCATCATTTTCACAACACGGCATATGCAAGGTTCTGCCTGTTGGGCCTTCAAATATCCTGCAGCCCCATCTCTTACTGGGTCTACCCACACACCGGTGTCCTACAGGTTTGTATTTCCAGACTTGTTTGGCAGGTCTGGAATCTGACATTCATTTTCGAAGTGTTCTTTCCACCGCTGTTTGTAATCTTTTAATTTTCCATTTAAGTTAAAAACTTGTAACTCTTCTCTCACGGCCTCATTTTTACTTCCACGTTCCGTAAGGAAATGAAAGTATGATGATGACGAAACAAACGTGTTCGAGATAAGGACTGATTCTGATTGTTCTACCTTCAAACCATGAACAACGTGTTCGAGATAAGGACTGATTCTGATTGTTCTACCTTCAACCCATGAACAACGTGTTCAAGATAAGGACTGATTCTGATTGCTCTACCTTGAAAGCATGAACAACGTGTTCGAGATAAGGACTGATTCTGATTGATCTACCTTCAAAGCATGAACAACGTGTCCGAGATAAGGACCGATTCTGATTGTTCTACCTTCAAAGCATGAACAACGTGTTCAAGATAAGGACTGATTCTGATTGCTCTACCTTCAAAGCATGAACAACGTGTTCCAGATAAGGACTGATTCTGATTGCTCTACCTTCAAAGCATGAACAACGTGTCCGAGATAAGGACTGATTCTGGTTGCTCTACCTTCAAAGCATGAACAACGTGTTCGAGATTAGGACTGATTCTGATTGCTCTACCTTCAAAGCATGAACAACGTGTTCGAGATAAGGACTGATTCTGATTGTTCTACCTTGAAAGCATGAACAAAAGTCATTTTCTGAAAAGTGTCTCTGTGTGCGTCTGTGTGTGTGTCTATGTGTAGAATTGTTTCTATGGCGAACGATAACTGCCGCAAATTCAAACAAATACAATAATGTTTTGTATATACGCCCGAGTTGTAGAGAACGCCATGCCTATTGATTTTGGTGAAGATCGGTTTAATGGGGAGGGGTTATTTACCTGCAGCGTTTTACGTTTCAATAAGAGTAAAGTACTTAATTTTGATAAAGTATCCTAAAAAAAGGTCATAATAATCCACTGTAGAAAGGTAGGTGAAATAACTATAAATGAAAATGGTATTTGAAGGGGGAGGGGGTAAATTTATATAAATGAAAATGATAGTTGATGGGGGAGGGTGTAACTTTTTATATGTAGCCTATACTACATTATCGACAACAAAGAAGTAGTTTCTATGGAAATATTTTATTTTAATTTGTAAAGCTTGTCAAACTTTTCAATTTATATTTAAATGATTCGTAATATAAATTTTTCAACATAGAAGTCAAGTATGGTCTCCATACCTGACTTTATAGCTTTTTTATACGGTCAAGCTTAGAACATTTCCTTTTAACTACTCTTAACAACGCTATTTCCAAGGCCCGTATTTTGCTTTCATGTTTCTTGGTTGTTGTCTATAGTTCAGGACAGTTCAGGGTCTGCCATAACTTTGTAGAACTTTAAATTTGTATCTCGACGTACCTTGTTTCTAAAAATATCGTGATTATCCCACAGATCGTCTGGAACTTACCTAACTAAACTCAATATCATAATTCCTATCACAACCAATATTATTTCCGAAATAATTAAACTGGCTCACCTGTTCTAGAAACGATCACTGATAATTAGTTTTGTTCCTATTAGCTCTTTGCACTATAGCTGGGTACTATAGCCGCCTTTTCCAAGGACACTTAGCCGTGGGCAGCCCCCTTAGTAACCACGATGGGGAAATCGAAGCAGTTCACGCTGCCGTTGATGAACTAGAAAAAATTATTCCCCCTTCAAAAGCCGTGCTCCTAGTCGACTCGCAGGCCGCAATACGCAGTCTATCACGGAACTCTCAAACCGAATGCCAAAGAACTATCGACTGTAGAAGGAAACTGGAGACCCTGGTGAGCCGAGGGTGGATCCTAAAACTGCAATGGATACCCAGTCATGTCAACATCTGGGGCAACGAGGAGGCCGATAAACTGGCCAAGCAAGGCACAACCCTACCCCAGCCTACCCGCCCGCAGTCCCTACAATCTTCCAAAGCTCAAATAAACTCCGCCGTCAGCATATGGAATAAGCGAAGACTGTCTGAGGCGGCCGCCGGTAAAAAATGGGAAAGCTTCGTCACCGACGGTCCAATCAACCCCAACCTCCCTTGCGCAGTGTGTGTCGCCAACTTCCGACTAAAAACCGGACACGACTATCTCGCTTCACATCTGCACCGCCTCCACGCGCTGCCAACCCCTGAGTGCCAGCTGTGCGGCCACGCGACGATGGACGCCGACCATCTGAGAGACTGCCCGGCCTTGGACCACACCCCGTCCAACGAGGACACCGAGATCGCCGAAGCCCGACGCTACTGGTCAGCGCGTCGCCTAATGGCTCAACAGCCATGGGTGGGCGTTGGCTAGTAAGTAAGTAAGCATTAGCTCTTTGCCCCAGGCATTATTTAGAAGATTAATTTCCGTGCTGTTAAGCAGTGGTCGACTGCTCACTGATGTAAGACGTTTCGATTACCCAGCTGAGGTCTTCGTTAATAGTAAAAATAATTAAAGAGATTTTAGTTCAAACGCTTTCACGGCTGGTGTCATTGGAATTTAAACTAACTGCCGGGCTGTGGTCCCAAGGTTCTCATTTAAACCAATAGGAGTCTTGTTTTTTGTGTGACATTTCTGCATTTTAAACGGCAAATATTCGTGGTCGGCTTCGCGAAAAGTGAGAACCTGGACTTACTGAACTAACTGCGGCTACGCTGAGTCCACGTAGACGAAACATCTTTCTGTTACTTAACGAGCAAAGCGAGTTCTGAGTTTTAACTCGACCGTTTGGAATTTGTCTGTTTGTTATGTGTATACCTGTCTGTTTGGAGTATATCAAATTGGTAAATTTAAAAATTTGGGACCCAGAAAGTGAGGCAAAACTTGTAAATTGCAAACTCCATGTGGGATACCAAATTAGACAGAATTTTAACAGGAACAAGAATATACCAGTGGAATATTACGGGAATAAGTATACCAGTGGTTCCCAAAGTGGGGTCCGCGGACCCCTGGGAATCCGAGGCAATGTTTCAGGGGGTCCGCGAGCACTTTTAAGAAAAAATAGGATATATCTTAATTTTCTCCGATTTTTTATAGTCTAAAATCTAAATTTTAGAATCTTAAAACAATTAGTAGAAGTTTCCAGTATTTTTTTGAGCAAACAAATTGTAATTGTAAAAGTAATTTCAAACTAATGGCTTTAATAATGACTTTAAATCATGTCGCGTATCAGATCTGTTTGTCAGCCGAACTGTCTAGAGCAGGGGTCGGCAAGTAATTTTAGGTGGGGTCCGGATACTTTTGAAAATTTTTATCGAGGTCCAGAAAAAAAACTCATATTCCTTACTAATTTTTTATTTTAATTTTCACTCACAAAATAATATGAAATACAATAGATAGGTATAGGCTTATTTGTACTCAAAAATCAATGGGAGAAATTACATTTGCGGTCTTGAGCCAGTTTTTTAAAGTTAGGTTCACGCGGGGAGCAGCTTATGCGAAGAGTGTCTTCAAGGTAGGCGGCCGTTAATCTTGAGCGATATTGGTTCTTCAAAAAATTCATTTTTGAAAATGAAGTTTCACAAACATATGTGGAGCCAAACATAGTAGCCAGGTAAATGGCTAATTTTTTGCAATTTCCATACTTTTCTGGGACATGTTTACTCCAAAATTCTTCGGCAGATGCAGTTTTATACGTTTGCAAGGAAATGTCTTCCTGCAAGTCTATTATCTCCATTTGGAGTAAAGGCTTTGAAAGGCGGAACAACTTCGCAGCCACATCAGTCCATTCTGCCGCTGGAGAAACTTCAAAAGGCGATTTTAAGAATCGCGACAACTTCTCTATCTCTGCGAAGTCTTGGAATCTTGCTGCAAATTCCTTCCTAAGATATGACATAAAATTTGAAAATACTGCAATATCTATTTCAGAATTATTTTTATATTCAAGAATTGTTGGAAAGTGAATAAATTCTTGACTTCCAATGTCTTTTTCAAAGATATCCAGCTTGCGACGGAAAGAAGACACACTTTGTATCAGATCACACATTAATTTCCCATTTCCTTGTAGCTCGGTATTGAGCGCATTTAAATGTTCCAGAATGTCTTTCAGGAAAGCCATAGCTAGCATATTGCGTTCGTTTGCTAGGAACTCCAAATGCTTCCTTGCTTCTTGTGTATCCAAGTTTTCTAAGAAGGAGGTTACTTCTTCTTTTATTTGCCAAAAACGTTCAATCACTTGACCTTTACTTAGCCAACGAACATTGTTGTATTGCAGTAAGTCAGAATGCGCCGAATCACACTCAGATAGAAACTCTTTGAACTGTCTGTGCTGAAGAGCAGAACGAGACCTCATAAAATTAATCAACTTGATCAAGCTGTCCATTACTTCTTTCAGAGTGGCACTAAGTTTTCCACAAAGGGCTGCCTGGTGAATTATGCACTGATAAGATAGTAGCCCAGCATTCTTATCCTTGATTCTCTTTACTAGTCCCTTTTCTTTGCCGATCATCGCTGGGGCCCCGTCAGTTGAAAGAGACACCATTTTATCATAACTAATGTTTGATTTTGTCATGAAGTCATCAAAAGTCTTGAATAAATCTTCTCCGCGAGTCTTGCCTTTAAACGGCAATATTGCTAGCAATTCTTCCCTAAATGCTTTACTGTACTTTCAATATCCAAAAATCGCACGAAAGTAGACATTTGTTCTTCATCAACAATGTCACATGATTCATCAAGTGCTATGGCGTAGCAAGGCGCAGAAGTTCGAGCAAACTACTTTTATTGTCAGCAGCCAAAATTTCGGTTCTTCTTGTATTGCTTCTTGCCGACAATGGAATACCTTGAATTGCGGCAACAACATCCTTTTTCTCTTCAAAAAGTGCCGCGGCCACTTCCAACATACATTTTTTTACTATCTCAGAGTCTGAAAATGGCTTCTGGTGTTTATTAAGCGTCCAACACACACGCAACGCTGCTTCTGCAGATTTTTCTTGCTCGCTCATAGAGCGAACTAGTAAGGCCGTGCTTTTTTTGTAAGAAGCTAGATATGCCTGGAGTTTTTCTTGACGAGCTTCACTACCCAGAGGAAAATTTTTATGGAACTGCTGATGAGTTGTTTCGTAGTGTCGCTTTAAATTGGCACCTTTTAACAAGAGCGACAGTTTTGTTGCATATGAGGCAAACTGGAACAGCTCCAGCCCTATCAGGCAGCGTAAAACAATATTGTTTAGTCCACTCAGTCAAAAACTTCCTATTTTCACTATCAACTTTACGCTTTTTAGGATCCATATCGATGCAAAAAAAACGTTATAAGCCTCGACAATAACAAAACAAATTAATAAAAGCTCCGTACGAGATCGCAACAACTACTGACGAAGTGACGATAAAATTTGTCTATTTTATTTAGATTCGTTCTTTATAAAAATACCGCCGCCCGGCACAAAGCGCGTGCCGACGCACCGCAAAGGAGTTGCTTCCGTGTCAAAGTGTATGCCGACGCACCGCAAAGGAGCCGCTTCCGTGTCAAAGGTTGCCGCCGCCGAGTACACCCGCCCGAAAGATAAAATTGTCATTTCACATCAAAGTTTCATAAAGTGGCGTTAAGCTTTCGTTCGAGTTACTAGCCAAAAATTGTGTTAAAATGAATATGCCTGCTCCGATTAAAAGAGGCTTCAGAGGTTGCCAGAGTCAGAGATCGATTTATAAAATTTCTTATTTCATTAAATAAAATTCTTGTGTTGCCTTCGGGTGTACAGAGCTTTTATGTGGATCGACATAACATGCTGTGCCGGCCGGCCAGTTTGCTCCCTTCCGCCCCCGCTCTCCAGCGCACTCTCCTGCGCTACACAGCATAGCAACTATGTATTTAATCTACCTACTAACCATTAAGAACTCAAATCAGTCACGCAATTACTTGTAAAATACTAGAAAAAATGATAAGGGTGGCGCTCAAACGTATTGTTATCTACAGAAAAATATTTTTTTTAAAATTTATTTGAGTAATTTATACTTTCAAAAAATTTTTGGCGGTCCAGTTTTTGACCTTCCGCGGTCCGGACCTGGACCGCGGTCCGCCAGTTGCCGACCGTTGGTCTAGAGTGCCGCGTCAACGCAGAACTGATCGCGGTGTCTTAGTCCACGTATAAGCACTCTATCTAAGCAAAACTTTTTTCCATGTAGCTGGTTTTACCCCTAAGTAGCTGGATTTTGACACATATAGCTGGAAAGATAGAGCCGAGGCTGGCAAAGTTCAGAAATAAACTTGATATCGAGAGTGACTTAATGTTGAAGTTATCAGACATTAAACCTAATATTGCAGAGCTAATTGTTCAAAACCAGCTTCATTGTTTAGATTAAACTATGTTTGATATCATTAATATTATAATTTTTCAATTTAAAAGAATTTTGATTTCAATCCATTTTAATTAAAATATAAGAGTTTGTGTCATATTTACTGTTTGTTTTATTTCATAACTCAGACGGGGTCCGTGAAATTTTTAATGTTTGGGAGGGGGTCCGCGGACTGAAAAGTTTAGGAACCACTGTAAGTATACGGTTTTGGAAATTTCAGAGTTTTTTGACCACAGAGCCAAAAAATTACCACAAGACGACAGGACCATCATAGGAGGAGCAGGAGGAGAAGGAGGAATAAGACAAGTACGGGGTGAAAGAAGAAGGAGGAGGAGGAAGAAAAGGATAGTTTTGTTGTTAATCGGAAATAGTTTATACTGCATTGTAATACTGTAAACACGTTTCTAAAGATTGTATAATCGCGTCGCATCCAAACGTATCCAAGACAACAAACACTCTTGTCCGCGTTCAGCATTAGCAAGAGCTGTGTGTGTATATTCCATATGCATATGTATGCTAATATACCTCACTCTGTTATTAATTAAGTCTATGCGGCCCCAAAACCAGCCGTACTGCAATATTTATCACGAGTTTGGTGAGGGTCGGCGGCGCCATTAATAATAGTACAACTGGAATAGGCCGGCGCTGTGTATTTGGATCCACCGAGAGGGAATGGTTTCTGCTTAGATAAGTAAGGTCAAAGTCGCTGATAATACAGTTACCCGTTGCCAAAGGGTAAACAAAGGGCTGCGTCGTCGCGTTCACCACACAAGGATAATTCGTAAGTGCCTGTTTTAGGCGAGGGGTTGAGGACGTGGGATGGAGAGAGAGAGAGAGAGAGAGAGAGAGAGAGAGTGTGTCAAGATGTTACTCCACAGTGTAATTGAAAATGTTTAGAATTATACAGGAAAAGGCAATAATTGCGCCAAAAATGTGGCAGTAGAAAAAAATTTGCTAAATTTTTTTTTCCTGTTGTTCGAGACTTGTCCGTCCGGAAAGGACAAGCCTCAGGCTGAACTGGGGCAAGCCCCCTCCAGCCAGGTGGTAGGATATGGGGAGACACACACCAGCGCGGGCCGGAAGCGAGGAAGGTGGAGGCACATTGAAGGTAGAGTAGTGTGTATGTATTTGTGTGTAGATGTAGTTTTTAGCCATGTAGGTGAAGGAAATGGCTGTTGGATTAATTTTAGTTTATATATGAGCATGGCCAAGACAGGGTAGAGTAGCGCACGTCGCCAGGGCTGGAAGGAGGCGACAGAGAGGCGTCAAGGTAGGCGGGGGACACAAAGAAGAGGGTTAAAGACTTGGTAAGAGGGTAGAGAAACTTAAATTATTGCGAGATCAGGAAGGATGGCAGGTTGAGTATGTTGGCAATTTGGAATTAGGTGATTCGATATGTTTGTGTTTCTCTGATGCTGGAGTTCTGGGAAGAGGTCCATCGGTTATGGTAAGGAGACGGTTTATGAGGGAGGAAGGTCTGCGGGTATTGCGGGTAGTTCTGTTGATGGAGATGGCTATAGATTGTAGGGAAGTGCGTTGTGTAGCGGTTTTTGAGTATATTTCCAATTTGAGGTTATACAGGAAGGAATCGAGGTTAGGGAAAAGTCTGTTTAGTGCACACAGAGCGCTGTTGGAGGTCTGCTGTATATCAGTCGTAGAGCTCGTCGTTCGGTGATTCGGTAGGGTTTGTGGCAGGCAAGGTCGGCGGTCAGAAGGAAGGGGGTGAGCGTATCTCATGGTACTCATGATAGGGCAGATACAGGCTGTAGGACAAAAAGGTGGCTTTTATTGATTATGAGCAAGCCTTTGATAAGCTGTGTAGACGTAGATTGTGGGATATTTTAATACGTAGAGGCTTTCCACTTTACCCCTCGTCCGCGCTATTCAGAGCCTGTATGCAGGGACATCTATTCGTATAGATTTAGTGAAGGAAGCTTATCTCAAGAAGTGGCCGTGGCCATACATCAAGGTGTAGACAACGGCTGTATTCTCTCTTCAAGTTTATGTAATATGTATTATTACGCCATTTCAGAATTTTATACATTTAATACATCGTACAGAATTTATTCACGCAGCTGTAATGCGTACGTGGCGCTTGACATGCGAGGCAGTATTACGTAATGCGGAACGTCTCGCGGGTTCGATGGTGTCGTTCCAGAACCTTCTTGACAAGCCCAACGGTGCCATGGCCGCGCTGAAGTATTCTCTAGAATTTTCACGTGTTTGTAGAGACGCATCTTATGGAACCCTGCAGACCATAAATAGCCCATACCTGCCGCTTAGAGTTCAGAGTAATGTCGGGCGATTTACACAGTGCGTCGCAAGTGGTGATTATAGTGCGCAATGCCTTACAGTCAACATTATTATTTGTGTGGACAGATTAACTTGAATTACTGTACGAGTATAACCTTGTTGAATAACTCGTTGATTACAAACTGTTAATTGTGATAATTACAGCTGGTTTTTAGCGACTTCATCGGTGTCTTGTATTTTGTTTTCCACTGTACCATGCGACGATCGGTAGCCGGTCGTAACAGTATATTGACGAAAGTTTGCGAGAATGGACAGACGTCTTGTAGGTACACGAATCTTGGACAAGGAATCAGAATCTTGGACAAGGAATCACTTTGCACATTGCTATACGCAGATGACCAAATAATTATAGGAAAGAGTGAAAATGAGTTAGAAAGCTTTATTTATACCTTGCTTAAAATCTGTCAGAAATACAACTTTAAGATCTCAAATACTAAGACAAAAACAATGGGGCCTTCTTAGGAAAGAACATTGCAAGAGCAAAAATTGTAGTTTATAGTAGGTTTTGGGGTAGGTATCACATTTTAAATATTTGGGATGTGATATCTCCTGTAGAAAGGACAACGATGTCGAGAGAAAGTTAAATAAATTTATTTATACCTGTGGAACAATAAGACGACTATTGAAGAGTAAAACGCAGAGGGAGACACACCTAAAGTTCTATAAGGTCGTGGCTGTGTAGAATTTAATGCGTGGGTGTGAAACATGGGCCCTCCTGCAAAAAGATATTTAAAGAACACGGGCCTCGGGAATGAAATTTTTAAGAACAGTTAAGAGATACAGTTTGAGAGATCATCTACGAAACGACGAGATAAGAAAAGACTTGAAGTTACAGTCGGTTCTGGATATAATAAAGGAATACAGGCAGAACTGGAAGTCTCATGTAGAACGTATGGTAGACACGCGTATTCCTAAACAAGCGTTTGAATATAGGCCAGTGGGGACGATAGATCGTGGAAGACCCTGGAGAAAATGGTCAGAGCCTCTGTGAACTCGGAACGGGCTATATCCCAAGCCATGTAGTGAAGAAGAAGAAGAAGAAGAAGAAGAAGAAGAAGAAGAAGAAGAAGAAGAAGAAGAAGAAGAACAACAACAACAACAACAACGACGACGACAACGACGACAACGACAACAAAAATAAGAAGGAAAAGAACAAGAAGGAGAACGAGAACGAGAACGAGGACAAGGCCAAGGACAAGGACAAGGACAAGGACAAGAAGAAGAAGAAGAAGAAGAAGAAGAAGAAGAAGAAGAAGAAGAAGAAGAAGAAGAAGAAGATGAAGAAGAAGATGCCGAAGCTGCGGATGGTGCTGCTGCTGCTGCTGCTGTTGCTGTTGCTGATGCTGAGGCTATACATGCTGCTGATGATGATGATGATGACGACGACGACGACCAGTGAATTTCGTTGGCCGCCCCCTTGTTACAGTCCGTGTTCGTTACGACGCAACGTGCATAAAGGCTCCGTTTATTTTGCAGACTTAGTTAATTTTAAAAACGTTACGTTGAAATGTTTTTTGAAGAATTTATGTTTTATTATTTTCACACGAGCGACGACGGGAAACCTCCGGAGATACGACTCTGAGATGTTTTAAATAACAACTAGAGAGCAGAGTCTGCAAGAAAGTTTTAATGAAAACAAATGACTACGCTTTTAAAAGTGCGCTGTGAACAAAAGAAAACGGATCCCTCCGCTAAAAAGAAAAAAACTACTTTAGTGTACCTGGGCGCTGGTCGAAGTTTCTTTACTTATGGTTAGAAATTATTTTTAAAATCTAGTTTCACAGCTTTCTATGTGAGAGGTCAAACGTTACTGCGTTGCAAATTGTACTAGAAAGTATTACTGTTATTAGGCAATGGACCGCTATAGATGACTCGGGAATATCACTTCAGCGAAATATTCATGTGAATGCAGATGAAAAGGTAATGATACAGAAAACAGAAGACCAGTTACAGCGGGCGATATTTACGTTCAATAGCATCATCATACAAGACTATGGGCTACAGATCTCTGGTACAAAATCTAAAACGATGGCATTTGAGGGCAGGTACCGTGTAAGAACTAAGATAGTCGTGAACAATCAGATTTTGGATCAGGTTCTCTCTCTTCTATGCCACTACAGCCTTTTTTTAGCTCTAATACTTGGTTCCCAAGTATTTAAACTTGTCCACCTTTTTGATATTTTCAATTGTTCCGTAGTTTTTTTATCTTCTAGTCTGCACTAATATTTTTGTTTTATCTCTATTACGTTTCCTCTGCTGCACTTTTTGTACTTTGTTTTCAAAGTACGTTTCCTCAGCTGCATTTTTTGTCCGACATATTATGTTGATGTCGTCCGCGTAGGCTGCTAATTGGACCGATTTGTTAATCAGTACGTTATTTCTTCAAACTGACAGTTTTCTGATTACATATTCTAGAGCTAGATTAAACAAGGTCGAGGCCAACCGGTCTCCTTGTTTTAACCCTCGATTGATTATACAGATCCTTCTGTCATGTGTCTTTGTATTCGTACTTAGGCTTCTGTATTAGCCATTGTAAAGTTTATCATCCTTACCAGTTTCACTGGTATGTCAAGTTCATATATAGTTTATCCCTATCTATCGAATCATAGGCTTGTCTAAAATCAACAAAAATATTATAGACGTCTATAACTTGTTCCCACGTTTTATTCAAATTTGCATCAGGTTAGTCATTTTAATTACCTGGGTTGTAATATCTCATATGGAACCGATATTGATTGGAACAGTAAGCTAACAAAATTTAGACGCATCTGTGGAACGATTCATAGGTACCTGAAAAATAAAACACGGAAGGAAATTTTTTTAAACTGTGGCTGTCCCTACATTCCTGTATGCTAGTGACACAAGGACTCTTGGTAAAAGTGACGTGTGCAGATGATTCAGACAGCCGAAATGAAATTTCCAAGAGGGACGCAAGGTTGTTCTCTCTTGGATCGCAGGAAGAACGAGGATATTAGACGCGATTTAAACATTGTCTCACTGCACCAGAAGATTGAAGATCACAGAAGGAGTTGGTGTGAACACTTGAAGCGCATGCCTGATATCCGTCTACCTGTGGCTGCCTTGGGTTATCACCCTACTGGGAAGAGATCTGTCGGTAGACTGAGGAGGAGATGGGTTCCGGAACAGGTCTAAGGCCTAGTCCTTGGAGTGATGATGATAAAGTATTACTGTTTTTGCTCATTCATATATAAGTACTTACAGGCCTACAGCTACTGCCGTCGTCTGTCGCATCTAGGGTTGCCAGATCAAAAATCAGAAAAGCCGAACGCAGCTGTCAATTTAGCCGGACATTTTACCCGAAAAGCCGGACAGCGTTTTTTTTTTACATTAAAAAGCAGCATTTATTATGTCCGTTCGACATTAGGTGCTTGCGTGTTCGATATGATATATAGGGCTACTACATCATCATCATCATCTTCTTCTCCTCTTCAACGGTTAGGTTGTATAATCCTATTCCGGCACCCGTCTCATCCTCGGACGACCCTGATGTGGAATGATATCGGGGTTCACATCTTGTGGTTACGGGTTTGGCAATCCTTACGTGCCCCAGCTGGATTGTCACATTGCTTCAACTTGTCTTGGGTGAGATCTCTTCCTTTTGTCTTTTATGTCTAGTCTCTCTTGACTGCCTCTTGTTCTTTTCTGACCCCGAGACTATTAGAGTAATAGAGGGCTGGTGTGTCTTCCTTTTTCAATTCTAATTTCTTTATTTTGGGTGGCTTACGATCTTATAGTGCTCACTGATGCCGATAGATGAGCACTGGAAATACTAAGAAACGTTCAGTATCAGAATAACTGATATAAAGCCACCAAATTCTATTTCAGAAAGAGAAGTGTGAGGGCGAATCTCCCGAGCCCTTTCGGCTAAGGTGTGGTAGCTTTGACAGAAGAGTCTCTGGTCCTCCTGGTAGAGGGTTGTGCAACAGACCAGTAACCTGTTCATGTAAACCTGTAGAGATTAACTAAATTTCTTGTCAACTTACGGCCCTGTGGGGGGTCCGATTCCGTTCGCCCCCCCCGTAAATACGCCCCTGACAACATATAAGAATAGAAATGTAAGACTAAACTACGAAGTAATGTATTTTAATATTTATTATTTTAATAAAATAAAATGAACCTTTCTTACCTGTCCTCCCATAATCTAGCATCCTTTATCCTTTTCGTGGTATTTATTTCTGCTGACTTGTACCAATTGTCTTTTCTACGTTCTGTCGTCTTCATTGATCTTCATTTATTTCTTAAACCTCGAAGCTATTAGGTTTCCGACAGTGCGGAGAATATTTCCTGTTTCACTAATCTGAGGACAAGTAGGTCTCCGAAGCTGTAGGGAAATCGGGCTGCCGAGGAAAGTTATCTCGTTAGCAAATCCTCGTCCATTACATATCTTACTATACACACTTAACAGTCACATTTTAATTATGTCAGTATATTAACGAAGATAAAAGAAACAAAGCGTACAGGTACACATAATAATTCATAAAATATTTTTGTTCATTTAAACAGTGTTTTTTTACTTTTAAAATCTTGACTATTATCCTTTTTTTTTTGTATCAGCCATCTAAGGACCACAGGATAATTTCTAATTCTTTATTACTAGTTCTTTTCTTTTTCTCTAATATTCTTTAATCTTTTCACTATGTCTCTTCTTCCTGTCTTTAGTCCACTTTGAACCTGTGTTTTTCTCTCTCCTACCCTGGACTCCTTCCATTTTTAATACTTTTCCCCGAAAACTTTTGCTTCTTCTGCATTTATATTCTTTTTCTAAATCCTTTATGACTTCTTTAATCCAACTTGATGACTTCTTTCCCCACAGATATATGAAGGTTCATTTTGTCAACCTATTGTGTCCATTCTATATAAACGTACAAAAAATGCTAATCTTTTTTTTCTCACTGTTTCTGTTACATTTTCTATACTTTCATATACATATTACATCATTACTTCTTAATTTCCAACCTTCTGAAGTTTTTCGTGGGCCTAATATTTTCCTAATAAATCGTCTTTCCAATATTTATAGTTTGTCTTGATTTGTATCGATTTAACAAATGTATACCCATCTCCAATCTGTTTTCAGAGTCCGACAGAACAGAATAGCCTGATGGTGGTAATCTAATACCAAAATTTGTCCATTACTAAATATACTCTGTTCAAAATAGTGAGCGAGTTTTGTAGCTCTCAGGGGTATACTAATTATTATTAATAATGTTTAATATTGTTTATATTTCTGTTTTGTTAATGAATTAGAAAATTACTGTTTGGTTTTCGTGATTTTGAGTAACTTCCGTTACGCGTTCGTTACGACTGTATTTGTAGCGCGGGTTTCGAGACGGTTAACGTTTCGATTTCAATTAATGAAGTTATTTTCTCTCTGTGACTGCAATCTGCGGCCAGAATTCACTGCACAACTTTTCCCCCAGCAGTGTCGGTTTGTCGTTCCGCAGTACAACATTAAACTTGTTGTTAGCAACAGCTGTGAACGCCATTACCGTTTAACTCTTAATCACTTTTTAATCATCTTTGTTTAAGAGCCGAACGTGCGACGAGTGTAAACACGCAAACTTATACTGCGCCTGCTGCAACAGGTGCTGGCAATGCTATTGGTCCCTTTGTTTTGCTGTAGTATACGTTGGGAACTGCAGGGGAGAACGCGCGCCAGTCTTATACAACATCACCACTGTCATTTTACTTACACTGTTTAAAGTTTGTTCAGTATTTATTTGGTCAGTGTTGTAATAGAAGTTGTAAATAAAATTTTGAATTTTGAGATCTTGTTACATGCAGTGATTTGAACATTTTTCTTTCCACAGTATTATTTATTTATTTATTTTTCTTTTGTATTGGCCATCTAAGGACCACATGCCGATTTCAATTCTTTATTATTTGTTCTTTTCTTTTTCTCCAATATTCTTTCATCTTTTCACTGTGTCTCTTCTTCCTGTCTTCAGCCCACTTTGAACCTGCGTTTTTCTCTCTCCTACCCTGGACTTCTTTCATTTTTAACACTTTTGCCCGAAAAACTTCTCTTTCAATTGCTTCTTCTGCGTGTATATTATTTTTTAAATAAATCCTTTTGGACTTCTTTAATCTAACTTGATGCTGACTTCTTCCCCCACAGATATTTGAAGACCTGCTTTGCTAACCTATTGTCGTCTATTCTATTTAAATGTCCAAAAGATAATAGTCTTCTTTTTATCGTTGTTTCTGTTATGTTTTCTATACTCTGATATATTTCATCATTACTTCTTAATTCCAACCTTCTGAAGTTTTTCGTAGGCCTAATATTATCCTTATAATTCGTCTTTCCAATATTTCTAGTTTGTCTAAATTATACTTCAATGCTAGACATTCACTTGCATATAGGCATTCTGGCTTCACTACTGTACTTTAATGCCTTATTTTCGCATTTTTAGATATGCACTTTTTATTGTAAATATCTTTAGTTATACCATACGCCCTTTCTATCTTATGAATCCTTTCTTCTATAGCACATTTTTCTAAACAATTCTCTTGAATTATTTCTCCTAGATACTTTAATTTTTAATTTAATTTTATTTTTTTTAATGTAAGACCATAAGTAGCCATCAAGGTCCCTGACTGCCACAAAACGTGAAGTGAAGCCAGTAAAGATTTTTAGTACACTTGTCCTTGTAAAGATATGCAGCATCCTTGTCATTTCTTTTTAATTCGAAATTTAAAAACTATACAAAAGTTTTATCAAGACAGACGAATCAGGATTTACAAATTCTCCTTTTTCTAAATAACATATGGATAGGGGCATTTGGAACAAAATTCCAAAAATGGGGGCGGACAAAAGTAATTTCGTTATATAAACGTAAAAAAGGAGACAGAAAAGATAAATAATTAGAGGGATAAGCTTGCTGGACTCAACAAACAAAACATATACAAGAATTCTCAATCAGAGATTAAGAGTTATTACAGATGCATTACTTCGTGAAGAACAAATGGGTATTAGAAAGGGTAGGTCGACTGTGGATGGATTGTTTCTATTTCGATAGATAACAGAGAAAAGGCAGGATTATGCAAAGGAAATGCATATCGCTTTTGTTGATCTGGAAAAAGCCTTTGTAGACCGTCAAAAATTATGGAATCTTATGGATATAAGAGGATATCCACAGCATTTAATGAAGTCAGTTAACATCCTTTACAAAAGTATATCTGTAGTCCTGGATGTGAATGGTAGGCTCTCAGGTGATATTCCAATAAACAAGGGAGTTGGGCAGCGATGCTGTGTTTCCCTAACCTTGTTTAATATATACATTAACGACATGTTGATAGTATGGAAATCCAGAGTGACTTCGGGAATACAGCTTAACAAATCAAATTGTACGGGTTCCCTGCTATATGCGGAAGACTTAGTTCTTATTCAAGAAAATGAGGATGATTTGCAAAGAGCTATGTTTCAATAACAAGAAGTCGCAGGAGAGTACTCACTGACAATTTCAGTAACAAAAAAGCAAAACCAATCCCTTTAAATGTAAATATCCAGTGAGAACTAAGATAGTTATAAACAACAGCACTTTAGAACAAGTGAGCCGTTTCAAATGTCTCGGCTGCGCAGTAAGCTATGAATCTGAATGTGATATAAAAGAGAAAATAAATAAAGTTAGGAAGGTTTGTGGAAAGATTCATAGAATTCTTAGAAATAAAACAAGGCACAGCACAAGGCTTAAATCTTATAAGACAATTGCAATACCCATGTTGATTTATGCGAGTGAGGCGTGGGTCATGACAAAAAAAAGGAAAGTGGCAAGATTCACAGTGCTGACATGCCGCTTCTTGAAAATACTTTAAATTATACATTGCAAGATAGAATAAAAAGTAAGGATATGACAGCGAAACTCAAAGTACAGTACATAAATGAAATTATTTCAGCTTGCAGAAGACAACGGTGGAACTATTTGCAAAGGATGACAGAGGATCGATTGCCGAAAGCTGCCCTGAATTATAAAACCACTGGTAGAAAAGACGAGGGTCATCTGAAGATGAGATGGGTGCCGGAACAGGTTTATATAACCAATCCTTGAAGAAGAAGAAGAAGAAGAAGAAGAAGAAGAAGAAGAAGAAGAAGAAGAAGAAGAAGAAGAAGAAGAAGAAGAAGAAGGAAAAGGAGAAGGAGAAGGAGAAGGAGAAGGAGAAGGAGAAGGAGAAGGACCGAGGACGGCAAGACGTTTACCAACGCCGAACCGCCTAGCGATTTCAGTCTATAATCCAACTCCATCTAACCAACATGTCTGTCTACCGCAGCGTTGCTATTATTAACTGAAAATAGTTTTTGGTGGAAAATGTTGATGGGAGAAAGGCGTTACTGGGTACATGACCTTAATGTCGACCGTGAGCAATCTGGAGAATTTTATACCTTGTACGAAGATCTACGTAGTGACGAAGAACGTTTCTGGCGCTACTTCAGGATGAGTTTAGCCACATTCGACTATATACTGGAGGCTATACGTTCTGCCATTGCCAAAAAGAAACTAATTACAGGCAGTGCATCAGCCCAGAAGAAAGACTAATGGTAAAAATAAGGTAAGTCAGAAAATAACTGCTACAATATTATTAATGAACTTTATTGGGGGAAAAAAGCATAAAATAAACAATTTCTGAGACTTTTATCACTTTACAGGAGGCATTCCTTCAAATTTTCACAAAATTTTATTAATGAGTGAACGTTTGTTTGTAAACAGAATGTAATATAGTTATTAAAATTAGTTTACATATAATAAAAAATACATATTAAAAATCAAGGCTTAAATCCTTCAAAATAAGTAGTTGCGTTATTGTCTCACCCCAGATGGCTATTGTTGAATTAAATCAGAGGATTGGATTCGTTGGCCTTGTTCGTACCAATGAGATGTTTGGGTTGGCTGTTGCGACTGGTATTTTGCCATCTCGCTGGCTATAATTTCTTGAAATCTCAAACGTAAAACCATTTGGCTACACATAGGAAGGCTGTTTATTGGATCTTTCAAGCTCATTAAAAAGTGGTATGTAGAATCTTTCTCCTCTTGTTGTAAGAATATTGACCTCACAAGTTCCACTTTTTGTTTCTCTATATCAATCATTAGCTCATATGCTTTACATCTCGGAATTTTTCTTGTAGGAGGTGCCATCAAAGCAGAGGAAGCATCTGAAGTTTCCGAAAGTTTAGTTCCGTTGTCAGAGCGTAGACTGTTTTGTACCGACGTATGATCAACCTCCTGTCGAAGTGATAACTCGTTTTCTAGCGCAGCCAAATTCCCCTGCATTTTTCTTGCCTCCATAGTAAGGAACAACATCATGTTGAACCACTTCCATTGTGGATTGGAAGGGGACTTTCCAGGATCGCCAGATCTTCCAGATCCCATTTTTCTTGAGTTCTACTCGGAAATTATCCCGCAAATGCTTCCATCTTTTTTTAACAATCGTATCTGAAATCAAAATATGATCATTAGTGAATCATAATAGAGTAATATTTCCGTAAAAAAAAGAACAAAGGTTAAATGCATTTTTTCTATTTTTTGATTTCGTAAGTTCTATTTTCCCAGAAGGTCTTATCAAGTGATACCAATAATTCAAAGGACAGGCCATGGTAAAATTCAAAAAGAATTAAAGCTACTGGACATGGTCACCACGGCCTCAGATGTAACTAACACAATTTTTGACATCGAGAGCCCTTTCGAAATAATAATCAACAATAGAGAAGAATGGAAAAACAAAGTAATTACTGAAAAACCAGGAACTCTTTCATGGTATACGGATGGCTCGGAAATTGGGAATTTCCACAGTGCGAAATTCGCACGGCTTAAGTGCAAAAGGACTAACAAGCCCTTGGACCTCAATAAAAAAAAAATAATAAAATAAAAAAAAGTAATACAATTTTTATGATTAATTTATGCCTTTTTTCACTTTTTTTTACACGAAATCCCTATTTATTTATTTTCAATTAACTTTTCTGGCGTTTTCTAGCTGAAATTTCTTATTGATCAGTAGTTTTGTAAATTAATCATGCGAGTAATATTAACAATTTTTTTTCTTTCAGATATTTGTCAACAGGAATGTCATACACCGCTCTTAGCGCTTCTTTCAGAATGGGTATTTCCACAATATTCAAATCATCATTCCAGATGTCTGTGACGCGATTTGGAAAGAACTAGTTAATCATCATATGCAAGAACCTACTACAACCACTCTTCTAGCTTCTTCCAATGGATACTTGCAAAGATGGAGCTTCTCGAATTGTGTGGCATCTATCGACGGGAAACACATTAGACTGAAATGCCCTCCGAATTCAGGGAGTATGTACTACAATTACAAAGGATACTATTCAATCATTCTCCAAGGACTTGCAGATGAAAATTATAGATTTTTGGCCATAGAAGTGGGTGCCTACTAGTTGTTAACTCCTAGGTTGATGACAACTAAGTGGGCCACAAAGGATATTCAATTATCACTTATCAAGAGCAAGAAGGGCAGTGGAAATCTCCTTCGGAATATTGACAGTGAAATGGAGAATTTTACTGAAGCCAATCGAAACCTCACCCCACATAGCAGATAAAACTGTGAAAAGTGTATGTCTTTTGCACAATATCATTATAGATAGAGACGGTATCGACCAGTCAGCTCTTTTACAAATACAACTTCATAGCAGTCGCAGCTCCGACTTTGAAGAACGAAATTCACGAAGAAATAGCAGATCTACCTTTCATGCTAAAAGGGTACGAATGGCATTTGCAGATTATTTTACTAACCTCGAAGGTGCTGGCCAGCGTGGCTGAATAATTATTTTGATATATAAATATTAACATTATAAAATATAATTACTTTTTTAAACAATAAATAATTACTTTAAAAAAACATTGAAAAATCGCCTTTTGTTATTATTAAATCGGAAACAGACGATGTTCCGAACATTAAAATCTGTTAGAACACAAAATGTAAGAACTCTCCTATCTCTAGTCAATTACTGGCTTCATTATCATTCACCGAGACAACAACTTGTTTCCTTTTTGAGGACATTTTTCTGTTTAAAAAAAATTCAATAAATAATAAAAAACTTGGAAGCCATCACTAAAATAATAAAACTTAAAACAAACATTAAATTTCAATCAACGTTATTATAGTTTTATTGAACCAAAAGAAAATTAACATCAGTCTGTAGTTTAGAGCACTGTTTAACAAATCAACTAAATTAAATTATTGCACGAAAGATACGTAAAGGTAAAGATGTTTCCCAGAATCTTACGTAATTAGTTCTCCTTATTTAGAGGAGGTACAATACGCATAATTTTTGTTCAAAACGTCGCCGTTTGATAAAAATTAACCACAATCAAGCATGATAATCGATTATATGTTATAAAACAAATGAAATAACTGTTTGTTAAAATAAAATAAAATCGTTTCAGATTCCGGATAATCGATTTTTGGATAACCGGTGTTTTAATGTACAAAATTTCATATAAAGTTGTAACATTTTTATCTTTTTGTATTACAATTCACCTCATTTTTTATTACACATATATTTTATTATTTTAATACCCATTTGTAATTAAGTTGTTGTTTCTTTATCATCACTTTTTTTCTAAAACTAAAATAAATAAAGTACTTACCAGTTGAGTTACATTCTTTTGCCACTTCTTTCCATAGAATTGAAGAGAGATCTCTGCCGTGATAATTCTTGTGGGACTGCAAAGGTTCACGCTTTTGAAAGCGGTTATTAAAGTTTCTGAGTCAACTGACATAATGATCGAATACACTGTTTTGCTCACAAGGAAGAAAAAAATTGTAGATTAAACGAATGCAATAAACAAGTTTAAAAAACAACGTCCTGACAATACTGTGACTCTAGTGGAATAAAGAGGGAAAACGCTTGAGACAGGCGCGTTTAAAACAAACATTCCCATTTCCACACGCTCGGCTCGGCCTCGCTCGGTCTCGCCCGGCCTTTGGTGTGTATACGCCCTAGCATTTCAAGGTGTTTGTTTTGTAGGCGGAAAACGTCTCGCTTGGTCTCGCTCGGTAACGCTTTTGGTGTGGAAAGCCCCTTATCCTTGAAGAGATGAAGAAAGTTATAAGTCACATACGTAACAATGGAGATGAGATGTAATTGACTTGTCTCCGCGCTATTAGACCGTGTTCTACTTCTGCCTAATCATCGAAGTAAAGAAAAAGAAGAAGAAGAAGAAGAAGAAGAAGAAGAAGAAGAAGAAGAAGAAGAAGAAGAGGAAAAGAAGAAGAGGAAGAAGGAGAAGAAGAAGAAGAAGGAGGAGGAGGAGGAGGAGGAGGAGGAGGAGGAAGAGGAGGAGGAGCAGAAGAAGAAGAAGAAGAAGAAGAAGAAGAAGAAGAAGAAGAAGAAGAAGAAGAATTTTAATCAAACCTCCTATAACCCACTGGGAAGAGGCAGTATTTAAAGATGGACGGTAAGATGACAAAAATAACAGACAGGTTAACGTGCCTAATCTTGTAAAAATAAAATAAGAATAAAAGAAGACAAATAATAATTTGCAGTTCTACAGTTCCAGTGGGACAGGGAACGTTATGTAGCAGAACAATCCAGGTAGCTATCAATACGGCGAATCGCCTGTGTGCTATGTGCGTATATAGTATTTGGCTGTATGTATGCTAATATACCGGTATTATTAATCAGCTGTACGGCCGTCACCCTTGCTTGGGAATTTATTACCCGTTTACCAAGGGTTGGGTTGTTAATAATACAGCGCGTAGAGGTGCCCTATGAATACAATTTCCACTCACATTCAGATGAATTGTTTCTCCGGTGTCTTGTGAGTGTATGCGAACGGTTTCTGCGCACATATGAACAGTTATCATTATCATCACCATCATTGGCTCGACAGCCCTTTGTAGGCCCTTGTCTTCTTCAGAAGATTGATCCATTCTTCTCTATTCGTAGCCACATTCTTCCAGCTTCTAATTACACGAGTACTGATGTCCCGACTCATCGCGTCCCTCCATCACAGTTTTTGCCTTCCAAATGTCTTTTTAACTTCTGGCTTTGCACTAAATATCTTCTTAATAAGTCTGCTTTCACAAGCACGTATAATGTGTCCAGTTATGGTCGGCTCTAGTAGAAGGCCGTAATATTAAACGTGGCAACACTGGAGCCAGCTGATATCTGAGGCTGACTGGACGATCTCTTAATTTATGTAATCCAATAATCAAATCGCGTCATTTTTAATTGCCGGTTAACAGCAGTTTTATAATTCTTAATTTTTTTGCAAATTAAAAGTTTATTATGTAAAATATTGTTATATTATTTAATAAGTATTCTGATTAAGTCATTCAATAATACGAGTTCAATAATTTGAACAAAATTAATTAATTAGGCCCATTAATTCACTAATTTTTTCAACATAAACGTATAGTACTAAGTGCGCACAGTTCTACAATTTAGATTTAGCTATAATTAGGTCTACTCATGATTTTAGTAATGCTATGAAATTAAATCAAAGCATAACACGTTTACTTTAGCTACTTTATTACACTGTGCTTATAGGCCTCAGACGTGGGTTGCCACGTTTAATATTCCGTCCTCCCACTAGAGCCGGCCATGATCTTTTTTAATTTAATAAAGGTGACCACATTAGATTCATCATACAAATTATAGTGCTCTATATTATATCATTTCTTCCAGGCTCTCCCCTCTACCACTAGACCAAACAGTTGCCAGAGGATCCTCCTTTTAAGTACATTTAGTTGCCTCTCATCTGATCTAGGTAGCGTCCATGTCTCTGATGCATAAGTCAGTACTTAGCGCACTAGGACCATATTGTAGCGCAACAAAAATGATAGCATTTATGCTACATAAAAGAAGATTCACAGATTGATAAATAAATTGATACTTAATCCCTAATAGAACAGAGACCCAGTTATGACAATTATAGTCATAGACAAAATAAATAAGAATGCAAGGTAGTGTTGAATAGAATAAACGAACCTGTAAAATAAATAATAGCTAATGATATATGTTTAATAAAAAACAAAACAGAAAAATGAAACAATGACTTAATTTATGGTAATAACAGATAAGAATTTTGTGTTAAAAAAGTATTATATTATGACAAAAATGTTATGATAAAGTTTATGTGATGTTATATCAAATATGTGTTGAGTTCATGAAAAATAATGAAACAAATAGTGTTATTCAATGACTGTCATAGAATGAAGTGTGAGGCAGTTAACCAATGTTCATAAGTTCGAATTTTGTTATATGTGATCGAGAGATCAAGATAAATTTGTTATTAGATGTAGAAAAATAATTGTTTATACAAATGTTAATAATTAAGTTTTGATTGTATGTACGAATTTATATAAAAGGGACTATAGATGCCTAACAGACATAACCACAGGTAGATCAATTTACAATAAAAGGCCTAACAGCCAAAAATACTAAATAAACACTTATAACTTAAAGGTTAGATACATCAATTAATAATAATTAATAAATACACTATGAAGAGCTAGAAAGAAGAAAAAACATTAAGTTAATAATAATATTTAATAAAATTTATACAAATTATAATAATACCATAATGCCATAATATCGATTGGTAAAAAATAATATCGAAGGTGGATTAAATATAATAAAAAAGGAAAAAAAACGGAATTATATCAAAAAACCAGTAGAAGATGTGTATAAAATAATAAACCAGCTATCGGTAAATTTACATTCCGATAGGACAGCAAATTGACAAAGAATAGACAAAAAAATATATGAAAGAAACACTATATAGTCAAACATGTGGAAGCGGAAATTAATATAGGTTGCTAGGGAAAAATTTAAGAAGAATGTTGTTGATTTTATAAAAATAAAAAGAATTGCTTTTGTAAAACTGAACGTGACGATTTAAAAAACCCAAGAAGAATATATTGAATCGTAATATTCGAAATCAAAAGATACGATTATAAAGAAGATAAAATTCTAATGATAATACTTACATCTATCACTAACACAGATTAATAAAATAACGATATATTATGAAATAATAATCGAGAACAAATAACCAAATCCTACAAGAAGAAACTTGGACTGTCCCATGTCCGAAGGGAATTGATGGAAAATTAATCAAATATAAAGAATTAATAGTAACGCAACTTATAATATTCACAACACCAGAAATTATAACCTTGCAAATACACGGAACAACACTAACTGCTTCAACCGAAGGAAGAACCTATTTGGATCCTGACGGTGCAGAAGAAACACCAATCGTGCTGTAAAACAATTCCGAAGCTGTATTCCGAAGTGGACAGGACAAGATTTACTTTTATTAAACGGAAGAAAGAAAACTGTACTTCATAATTGACCAGAACAACGAATTTAGCGATCAACCGCCTACGTGATTGGCGTCGTTAGAGTCTGGTAAAATTATATTATATTAATAATACTAAATACACAACACATAATTATTGTAAATCTTGCATTCTTAGTATGTATTTTTAGTCTTCCCCACAGTTACAAGAACCTTCACACCCTGAAATAAATAAAATACAAATCAAATATAATATATAACCAAATATAAACAAAGGATCAAATAATCAACAATCGATACCTGAATCTATAGTCCCAACATATATTAATTGGAATATATCTTAGTTAATGTGAATTGATAAACAAATAAAGAACCTTTATATATTTGTCACACCTTGTTATTTGGAGTATGGTTTAGTGAACTGGAACAAAAGTAACTGAATAAGTAGAGAATAAATAGTTAATATAAACATCGAATAACCTACAAGTTTCGTTGAGCCGATACTACAGCGCTTATAGCGGAATTATCTGACACCAAAGAGGGAGCGTAAAAATATAAAATCAGACAGAACTCTCTTCAAGGCATAATAGGGTTGGATGAAATTGTAGAATAAATCTTAAGTTATTTAAGTTCTAGGCACACTAACACTGATAATCATTAAAGAATTAAGTTAACATTAATTAAGTACACCCATATATTCAACAACTCCAAATATTTCCGAGAATTTATACAATTAAATTAATTCAACACAATTGACAAAGACAACAGTGGGAATTTAGACTGTACGTATCGGTTTACTTACAAATTGGCTTCCATCGCGGGACTTGAAAAGTAGCGGACACACCGAGGATACTTACAATATACATGAATACCTTGGTCTTTCTTTCTATTAACTGAGACTTTAGGTGTTTTTTGAGGCCCTAATTTTTGCTTACAAAATACGCTTTCGGATTTCCGCACCAATATTATTTCTACAGTTAACTTCTGAGCCGACGCACGTAGGTAAATCTATGTACTATCTGGAATTTATGAGATCCTATTTCTAAATTTTTAGAGCCCACATAACAGTCTTTCCTTGTCACTGGCATATACTTTGTTCCCCCTGACTGATCTGCAGATACAATCTTGTTGCAGCTTTCTCCAATTTTGCAAAGGCTTCCATCATAGCTGTTTTTGTCCTTCCTATGATGTCAATGCCATCTGTATAAGATTGACAACCATATACATGAAGAAACGCTGAAAAAAGATTTGAGTACGGAATCCCCCCATTAGCAGTATTACAGTCATTGTAAAGATTATGGACCAGATTGTAGACAATGATCCCATGTACGAACGGAGTTCTTGAGTCCTTTCCATGCTGTATTGTTACTAATTGACAGGTAACAAAGGAAAAGGCGGGCTTACTTTAAGCAATTACACGTTATTAAGAAACCCAAAGAAGTGCAAGAACCATAGCCTGGACTGTTGTTTTTAAGTTAATTTTTGCCTTTTAAATTATCATCATCATCATCATCCTCAAGGTTTAAACCAAGAATGGTTTGTTCCGGTCTCAAATAGGCAAATATTACAGCTGGTCACTCCAGCGCTTCCTCGGACGTCCCACACCTCTCCGTCCCCTCGGCTTATAGTTCCATAGTTGTTTGGGGATGCGGCAGTCGTCCATTCGGCAAAGATGTTCCCACCAATTCAACCGATACTGGGCGATCCTGTCGAGTATACTTATAATATTCAGTTCCTGCCGTATATCTGTGTTTCTTCTATGATCATGGAGAGTATATCCTGCCACGTGCCTGAGAAATCTCATTTCAGCCGCTTGGATGCGACTGGCCTGGCCTTTCGTTAAAGTCCAATTCTCAGACCCATAAAGAGGTGTGGGAACAGCCATCACCTTGTAGAATTATAGGCGTGTTCCTTTACTTGCTGACTTAAGGGTTCGCCTGATGTCCCGCACATAAGGTTGAACTTATGCAACTTGTTCACCACGTCGTTGCTTGCATTATAAGACTCACTGTAGCCCAGGTATTCAAAACTGCTAACTTGTTCCAGGTCAGTACCGTCTATAACAATTTTTGCCCGTACGGGATCAGTTCCACAAAAAGCCACCTTGGTTTTAATTGTGGATATCTGCAATCCAGAGTCTTTGCAGATTCCATTTAACAAATGCATACCTATCTGCAATCTGTTTTCAGAGTCCGCTTTTAAATTAAAGTTTTTAAATTTTATTGCAATATCCTATGAATTTGTTAAGTGTAATTATATTTACTTTCAGTTTTGCCATTTTTACTTCCACGTTCCTTAAGGAAATAGAAGTATGGTGATGGCAAAAAAAATCGTGTTCGAGATTACTGCAGATTCTGATTGTACTACACTCAAAACATGAAAAAAGTCATTTTTCGAAAAGTGTCTGTGAGTGCGTCTGTGTGCCTGTAGATTTTTTTTCTATGGCAAACGATAACAGCCGCAAATTCAAACAGAATCAAATAAGTTTTTGCACACAGCCTTGATTTGTAGAGTACTCACGACCTATTGTTTTTGGTGAAGATCGGTTGAGGTTAAGGGGTAGTTTACCTGCAACTTTTTTTTTATCAAGGGTAATTTTTTTCTATGGCAAACGATAACAACCGCAAATTCAAACAGAATCAAATAATGTTTCGCATACAGCCCTGAATTATAGAGTTCTCAAGACCTATTGTATTTGGTGAAGATCGGTTAAGGGAAAGGGTAGTTTACCTGCAACGTTTTATGTTTTACCAAGGGTAATTTTTTCTATGACGAACGATAACTGCCGCATATTCAAACAGAATCAAATAATTTTTTGCATACGCCCCTGAATTTTAGAGAACTCAAGGCTTTTTGATTTTGGTGATGATCGGTTAAGGGGAAGGGGTAGTTTACCTGCAACCTTTTACGTTTTAACAACAGTAAAGTACTTGAAAATTCATTTAAACTTTTTCAAACAATGGTAATTGTTAAAAATAAAATAATTTTGTTCGCAGGCAATAAAATTATAATTTTTTCATTTTAATGTAAATCATGTATGAGAGAAAATATATCGTTCGTGGCAGGCAAGCATATCTCAGTTATGTAATGTTTACGTTTCCATTTTATTATTATGACTACCGCAATAAAAAGGCAGGGAAGACACACACACACACACACACACACACACACACACACACACACACACACACACACACACACACACACACACAATTCGCGTTATTTCTGGCTTCACTCATGTTTATTTTCTTACATTTGCATGCTTTTTAAATGGAAAGTGCCGAAACCCATACCAACATAACGCGTGCAAGCCGAAAAAGTGTCCAGCGTGGATAGCGATTTGTTTCCTGTGGATCGCTGGGCAGTGTAACTGCATGTGTTTACAGAGGAACGATTCATAGACAAACTTTTCGTCTTTAGGGAATGAACCCTCTGCAAGATGCTGAGGGTCCATGAGTGACTTCGGAGCGCTCCTTCTTTTCCGCGTGTTTGTTCTGTGAAACGTACACTGTAGATTCGCAGCTTTACTCTAAGCAATGCTCAATAGGAAATGTTGAAAATTTTTGTCCACGGTGTACCCTCATACACACTAAACCTGCTCTGATGTTTTAATTACGGAGATCATAATATTAAAACGTTGAAAACTTGAACACTACTTAATGGAGATCAAACATTAACTTATACAAGCCATTAATTTTATGCATATTTTTTATATATACGTGTACAACGTTATCGGCAACAAAGAAGAAGTTTTTGTTAAAATTCCTTCCCGGGATGTTTGGCCGTAGTCCAATGTTTTCTACAAAACCAGACGTTTCGGCAATGCCATCGACTTCCATCATCAGTGAAAATCGAGTGCGATAACGTGAGGTGGTATACGTTAGTAGCCACAGTACTGTGGTTAAGGCTGAAGCAGTAAGTAGAAAGAAGTAGTTTCTATAGTAATATTTCATTTCGAAAATGATTTTAAATATAAATCTTAGAACATGGAAGTCATGTATGGTTTTCCATACCGATTTTTTTTGTCACTTTACCTAGCGTGTCAGTATTAAGATAAGGTACGGTTTAAGGTACCTACTAAGGTATGGTTTATGAACTGACTTATGAAAAATGTTTCTCTTGTGCTAATGCCTGCGTCTCTAATGACTTTCTCTAAAGGAATATTAAAAATGAAGGGAACCCTGGGAAAAATTGTAAAGACAGAGATAATGGTAACACAGTTGTGTAAATGAAAAGGACAATTACACAAGTACAAAACTGTAAGTATTTATGCGGATTTCAGGGAACTTCGTTTTTGAAGAGAAGCGAAAGTGTCAAGCAGCAATAATAAGATACGACGGTCAAACAATAAGCGAGTCTTTTGAAATTGGTACGAGATGATTTGCAGACAAATGGACAGAAGATGCACGCGGCGTCTCGAGCTCTGGTTTGTTTGCGTTGTTCAGGGCGGAGCCCGATGAACGCCAGGTTAGGTTCTAACAGTGCAAGGCTCTGTATAAGGAATTATGGCGCGGTATACAAATGAATAAAAGATAGGAGTGTATATCGTAAGGGCATCTCTGAGTGATTTGCTGAAACCAGTCGCCAGGAGACCTGAGGCGTGTCTCCTCCGTGGCCCCATTAAGGCATCTTCCACAGGAGCTTAGGAGACGCGCTGGTGTGGTCGATAAGCTCGACCGCATGACGGCGAGACGTGAGTCGTCCGTAGCGGATGGCGGATGTAGTCGACTACAGAGCGGAGGATCCCGCAATTAGGGACTTGCACACCTCGCTGTTTCTCTGCGCTGAGTTTCAGCCCAGCCGATACGGCAAAGCACTGGGTGTTATGTACACTGTGCTGTCTGTATGGCAGACGCTGTGCAACTCCAGCGTCGGCAGGCCGCAGTCTAGGGAGGTGCCTGACTAGTTCAGGTAGGATTCATGGGGCTCAGTCAGGTTGGAGAGGGGACGGTTCAGAGGGGTTCTTAAGAAAATTATTATGGGGGGCCGTCCAGCAGCACCCGAGGGAGCCTTACGCTGTGGTGAGGTGGCGGAGCATTGTCCATACTGTTGAGGCGACGGAAATGCAGGTAGGAGGATTCGCCGGCTTTTGAGAACAAAATAGTAACAATCGAAGGCCTTCAAGGTAGGCACTCGAAGACCTCTGTAAAGAGCGACATTTCTGACAAACCACGGAGTTCCGAGAGGAATCTTAAGGTTCGGTTCTGGAAGGCTGAAGGCTTACAGGAGAGACCACTAAGCGGGCGCCGCGTACGTAAGTACTGTTTGAAGGAACTGCAGATTCCATGTCAGTTTGGTGCGGACAGCCAGGCGAGTGTTCCACGCGAGCATGGGGAAGAGTTTGGCTCTGACGCTACGAGCCTTGTTCACGGACTCGGTCATGTAGGCGACGGTCTAGCCGAACACCCAGGTACTTTACCGCCTCGGTCTACTGAACGGGTGTCCCCTCCAAGGAGAGAGCTCGGCATCGGGAAGTGGAGGTACGCGTGAAGCAGGTCGCCTCCGGATTTCTCCGTACTGATCGCTGCGCGCCACATCCGTAGCTTCCATAGCCAAGGCGAAAGGGAGCTAAAATGAAATATCACGTCGTCGGCGAAAAGGGATACCCTGATCCATGCATGTACCGGCAGATCGTTAGTGTTCAGAACGTACAGAACAGAACCTTGTGGGACTCCGGCGGCGACAGGGCGAATTCGAGAGAGCGCCCCAGCGACGCTTATCCTGATGGTGCGGTCCGTCTAGTAGGAACCGAAACAAGTAGACGATGAATGCGGGAAGTGGTGAAAAAGCCAGATTATAGAGCAAGGCTTCGTGCCAGACTTTATCGAAGGCTTTGCTCACGTCCAACAGGACAGCGCCTGTGTACTGAAAGCTGTTGGCGGCGTCTGCTAGGGTGGTGAGAATCCGAACCACTAGCTGAAGAGTAGTCGAATGCCCCGAGGGCCTCAACGCGACTGTTCCTCGCGGATGATACCATCCACCAGGGACCGGATACGGGCCAGGAGGAGTCGCTCGAATACCTTCGAGATTGCTGACGAGATATTTTAACGCTCGTTAATGTTGGCAACAGTGAGCCGTGGGTATCAGTGCCTAGACGTGCGCTTGTTTCTAAAGTTGTTTGTTTGACTGTTGTCAGGGCGATGAGTGAACACGAGGTGCGTAGTATGCTCGTCGCGCAACTGTAATTATTACTAAGATTTTAGCATGCAAAGATGTTAAGCCAACTGAAATTTTACACAGATTGCGCGCACAATTCGGCAGTTATACACTTTCAAATGGTCAGGTTACAAATGACCCAAGTTCTTCTGCCAAGTTTTCTGCCAGTGATGCATGTAAGATGCAAGACAAAGTGGTCCATAATTAGCTACGAACATTTCAACAAATTTTTATGAAGAATGAATGGAAAAACTTAGTTGCAATGGAAAAAATATGTTGATAATAGGAAAATTTTTGTAGAGAAATGGTTATGTTTTAATTTTCACACATATTAATGTAATAAAAAGTTTGTCAAAAAGTGTCGTTTATATTTGTTCGACCCTCGTACGGTTACAGCTACTCGGACCAGCAGCAGCCTAGTTACTTTATGCCACTGTTTGTCAGCTTTTGTCATCGTTTTATCTTTTTTATATTTCTGACCAACAATGAAACCAAAGCAAGAGACTCAACTAAAATTTTATAAGCTAAAGTACCAGTGTTGTTAAGATAAATAGTGAGACTATTTTCAATACTTTATTTTATGCAGGCGAGCAGCTTATCATGCAAGCAACACAAGATAATTTACAATGGGCCATTCTCAAACTGATCCATAACATTGCTCAATATAATTTCAATATACCTATTAATAAAATTGCCGTGCGCGGTTACTTAATATTATCACTATCTTTCTTACTAAATAGACGTATATTTGTAAGTAATACTGCAACAAAAATAACAACAGAAGGTTTATCTCCTTACTCGAACAAATCTAACTAAGCAGCCGGTCAGGGGGTCGCGCGTGCGTCTGCTCGTTCGTGTAGGACTGTGTGTCTGTCTGCGGCTTGTGGTTGTCTGTTCCTGTCTCGTTACAAAACATAAACACGGGGCCATAAATTACTCATCTGGAAGTACACGCATTTTTAATTTATCTTTGTATTGTGATTATCGACAATAATGAATTTTCAGCAACCAGCCATGTCAACTAAGGTTGAACCTGTTCCTACGGTCCACTTAGAAACCTCAATTATGATGCTTACATTACCTCCAGTGTCACAAAATGCTCTTCAATCCTGATTCTTACAGAAAATTAATCCGTCACCTGGAGGACAACAAAATTATTTACCATGCATATCAAATTAAAGGCCAGCGAGCATACCGGGTTGTCATAAGAAACATTCATCCTAGCACCGGTGTACACTTTATTAAAGAAGCACTAAAAGAAATATCGGTATGGAGAACCATACATAACTTCCATGTTCTAAGATTTATATTTAAAATCATTTTCGAAATGAAATATTACCATAGAACTACTTCTTTCTACTTACTGCTTCAGCCTTAACCACAGTACTGTGGTCACTAACGTATACCACCTCACGTTATCGCACTCGATTTTCACTGATGATGGAAGTCGATGGCGTTGCCGAAACGTCTGGTTTTTTAGAAAACATTGGACTACGGCCAAACATCCCGGGAAGGAATTTTAACAAAAACTTCTTCGTTGTTGCCGATAACGTTGTACACATATATATAAAAAATATGCATAAAATTAATGGCTTGTATAAGTTAATGTTTGATCTCCATTAAATAGTGCTCAAGTTTCCAAAGTTTTAATATTATGATGTCCGTAATTAAAACATCAGAGCAGGTTTAGTGTGTATGAGGGTACACCGTGGACAACAATTTTCAACATTTCCTATTGAGCGTTGCTTAGAGTAAAGCTGCGAATCTACAGTGTACGTTTCACAGAACAAACACGCGGAAAAGAAGGAGCGCTCCGAAGTCACTCATGGACCCTCAGCATCTTGCAGAGGGTTCATTCCCTAAAGACGAAAATTCTGTCTATGAATCGTTCCTTTGTAAACACGTGCAGTTACACTGCCCAGCGATCTACAGGAAGCAAATCGCTATCCACGCTGGACAATTTTTCGGCTTGCACGCGTTATGTTAGTGTGGGTTTCGGCACTTTCCATTTAAAAACCGTCCAAATGTAAGAAAATAAACATGAGTAAGGCCAGAAATAACGCGAATTTTGTGTGTGTGTGTGTGTGTGTTCCCTGCCTTTTTAATGTAGTAATCATAATAATAAAATGGAAACGTAAACATTACATAATTGAGATATGCTTGCCTGCCACGAACGATATATTTTCTCTCATACATAATTTATATTAATATGAAAAAATTATAATTTTATTGTCTGGCAACAAAATTATTTTATTTTTAACAATTACCATCGTTTGAAAAAGTTTAAATGAATTTTCAAGTACATAACTGTTGTTAAAACGTAAAAGATTGCAGGTAAACTACCCCTTCCCCTTAACCGATCTTCACCAATATCAAAAGGCCTTGAGATCACTACAATTCAGGGATGTATGCAAAAAATTATTTGATTCTGTTTGAATATGCGGCAGTTACCGTTCGTCATAGAAAAAATTACCCCTGTTAAAACATAAAATGTTGCAGGTAAACTACCCTATTCCCTTAACCGATCTTTACCAAAACCAAAAGGTCTTGAGAACTCCACAATTCAGGGCTGTATGCAAAACATTATTTGATTCTGTTTGAATTTGCGGCTGTTATCGTTTGCCATAGAAAATACCCTTGTTAAAACAAAACGTAGCAGGTAAACTATCCCTTTCCCTTAACCGATCTTCACCAAAAACAATAGGTCTTGAGTATTCTACAAATCAGGGCTGTATGCAAATAATCTTTTGATTCTGTTTGAATTTGCGGCTGTTATCGTTTGCCAAAAAAAAAATTACCCTTGATAAAAAAAAACCGTTGCAGGTAAACTACCCCTTTCCCTCAACCGATCTTCACCAAAAACAATAGGTCGTGAGTACTCTAGAAATCAGGGCTGTTTGCAAAAAATTATTTGATTCTGTTTGAATTTGCGGCTGTTATCCTTTGCCATAGAAAAAAAACTACAGATAGACACACAGACAGATAGACAGACAGACATACAGACACACAGACACTTTTCGAAAAACGACTTTTTTCAAGTTTTGAGTGTAGTACAATCAGAATCTGCAATTATCTCGAACACGATTTTTTTTGCCATCACCATACTTCCATTTGCTTAAGGAACATGGAAGTAAAAAGGACACTCAGTCAGAAATATAATGAACGTTAGACACAGTATAGAGAAAACACCCCTCCCTCTCTTCTTTGTTGATCTTGAACCGGCAGCAAACAATAAACAAATATATAATCTAGGGTATTTAGGTAACATCCAGATTACTGTAGAGCCACCTCGGAGAAAAAACCTCATAATCCAGTGCACTCGTTGTCAGTCATACGGTCACAGTAAGACGTACTGTAGAAAACCTTTCCAGTGTGTCAAGTGCGGAGGTGAACACAACTTCGCAACTTGTTCCAAACCTAAGGATACACCAGCCACATGTGCATTATGCGATGGTCCTCATAATACAGCTAATTATAAAGGCTGTGAAGTTTATCAATATCTGCAGCCCAGAAAAAGCCCCGTACCAAACACCACACCTAGGAGAACATTTTCAATTTTTAGGACTATGAACACGGAACAAAACATGAACACCCGTAACGTCTGTTTTCCTACTTACGCTCAAATTGCAGGACTACAGCGACACTTAGACAGCAATACTGATGACAGCCTACTGATGACAGCAATTCCAAACAGACAGCAAATGAGAACATCACACTTTCACACTTCCTGACAAAATTTGAGACTATGTTCAGTCAACTCATGCAGCAAAATAGCGTCGTCATGCTTAATCTCCTTACAACACTCGTCAATAAACTTTCTAATTAATAATGAATAACAATTACAGGATTGGATTATGGAACGCCAATGGACTATCTCAACGCACCCTAGAACTCAAAGCTTTTCTTATTGAAAACAGGTTAGACGTAATGGTTATATCTGAGACACACTTCACAGACAGAAGCCATATTAGGATTCCAGGATTTACTGTTTATGATACCCAACATCCTGACGGTACAGCTCGTGGCGGAACCGCTATGTTGATCCGAAACGATATAAAACATTATCTCTTCTCTAAAGTCAAAACTGCTCACCTACAGGCGACATACGTTTTAATTGAAGATCAAAGAGGCCCTCTAATTGTTTCTGCAGTCTAACAGAACCAATGAAACTGACTTCAGCTCCTTTCTTAGAACTCTTGGTGAGAGGTGACTTCAATGCAAAACACCCGCATTGGGGTTCGAGATTAGCTAATCCAAGAGGTAGTTTTTTATATAATATCATTAGACAAGAAGCCCTGTCCTTTCTGTCCACTGGTCAACCTACCTATTGGCCTTCTGAAACAAATAAAAAACCTGACCTCATGGATTTCTTTTTAATACGAGTCTTGTCTCATAAATACTACAAAGTTGACTCTCGCCTTGATTTGTTCTCTGATCACACCCCAATTATTGCCACTATTAGCAATACTATAATTGAGTCTGAAACTCTACCAACACTCAGAAATCGTAATACTGACTGTAACTACTTTAGAGAGCTTATAAATGATAATATCTCGCTAGAACTTCCACTCCACACATTTGCTGAATTGGATGCGGCTGTAAATTATCTCACAGTACTTTTCAAAAATCAGCCTGGGATGCTACACCTTGCAATACAGCGAAGAGCAAGTACTTAAATCTTCCTCTGGTTGTCCGAAAGAAATTAGCTGAGAAGCATAGACTAGCAGCATACTCATCATCAGGATGATAAAAGAAAGTGGAATTCCGCGGCCAGAAAACTAAAACGATTGTTAGAAAATTTAAAGAATGAAGGCATTCAGGATTATCTAGAAAATATGTCACCTAATGAAAGTACTTATTATTCCTTGCGGAAGGCTACAAAACGATTAAAAAGGCCACAATTACAAATACCACCAATACATAAACCAGATGGTAGTTGGCCGCGAAGCAATACAGGGAAATCCCAGACTTTTGCCAAACATTTGGTCAACGTTTTTCAACCTTAAGCCAGCAAGACGTCTCTTTCGATGAAGAAGTACAAAGATATTGACATTCCCTGCTCCAGCTGACTCTACCAATTAAGCCTTTTAAGGTTAACGAAATCAATGAAATAATCCTGTATAATTTGAAAAGTAAAAAGGCTCCCGGCATTGATTTGTTATCGGGGAAGATTCTAAAGGAGCTGTCTCACAAAGGCTTTGTACTAATAACATACATCTTCAACGCCATACTCAGACTTAAATACTTTCCTCTTCTCTGTAAATTAGCTGAAATAATCATGGTCTTAAAACCTGGTAAAACCCTCAAGAATCCTCTTCTTATCTACCCATAAGTCTTCTACCGATACTTGGTAAGATCTTCGAGAAGCTGTTTGTAGAACGACTTATGCCAACAATTGTAGAAAACAACCTAATTCCGGATCATCGATTTGGCTTTCGAGAAAATCACTCTACGGTAGATCAAATACACAGACTAACAAATGTTATAAATAAATCGGTGGAAGCAAAGATGTTCTGTTCAGGTGTGTTTCTCGACGTTTCCCAGGCATTTAATAATCTTGGAGTCTTATATAAAATAAAGAAAAATCTGCCACATAATTGTTACCGTATTCTACATTCCTATTTAGTGGGCAGAGTGTTTCAAGTCAAGTTCTCGGATGCTACTTCTCCTATATTACCAGTGGGGTTAGGTGTTACGCAGGGTGCATACCCAGGGTGTCCTGGGTCCTCTGCTGTACCTCCTGTTCACCACGGACTTACCGTCAGCAAGTGAAACCACTGTTGCTACCTACGCCGATGATACAGCAATCCTAGAGACACACTCCGATCCCTCAATACCATCTCTTATGCTACAAGAATCATCAAACAGTGTTCAGTTATGGCTTGATAAATGGCACATAAAAATCAATTCGTCCAAGTCAGTACACGTTACTTTCACCACACGTAAGGCTAACTGCTCTCCAGTAACAATTAACGGTCTACCAATACCCCAAGCTGAAAGTGCTAAGTACCTTGGGATGCATCTGGACAGGAGACTAACGTGGAAAAAACACAACCTCTAAGAAGATTGAACTTAATCTCAAGGTCAGAAATTTCTACTCGCTGATAGACAGAAAATCGCGGTTAAATCTCGTCAACAAACTTTTAATATATAAAGCAGTTCTTAAACCGGTATAGACTTATGTTATTCAACTTTGGGGTACTGCTAGTAAGAGTAACATCGAGATTATACGGCGCTTTCAGTCCAATAGAACAGCACTTAAGATCAATAGTCGACGCTCCATGGTTTGTCTCGAATAATTCTTGCACACCGAGACGTCAAGGTTCCAACTCTAAGAGAATAAATGATGCGCCTCTGCAGGACTCCCATCAAAAACGCGGTTTTCATCTGGCTCCGGATGATAGCACCCAGTAAGGGCCCCTGCCTAGGGTTACACTTGATACCCGGTCAACGGTCTCAAAGGTGGATGGGGGATCTCAGTTCCCAACGACAGAGAGAACGGAAGAACCTAGCGGAGTAAACCACGAAAAATAATCATTTCGGACTAACAATCCGATCTTACCTCGCAATTTAATTCCTACTTTTGCAGTCTATACAATTTCAATTGCAGTATAAAAAGTCCGCTAAATAAAGGCACTACCCCAGGTGGTAACTTGAACGCAGGTTTAAAATGGACTGAAGACAGGAAGAAGAGATATAGTAAAAAGATGAAAGAATATTGGAGAAAAAGAAAAAAAACAGGGAATAAATAATTGAAATTGGCTTGTAGTCATCAGATGGCCGATACAAAAAAAAAATATATAAAAAAAGAAGTAATTATTTTCAAAAGCAAACATCCCATAAGATCAAAGATTACGATCAATGATAAAGTGCTGGAGCAAATATCCCATTGTATATACGAGGCACGTCCAGAAAGTAAGAATACAAGGGCTGTGTAGGACATAGGGAAATTTTTTTTTTCAAAGTTGGTACCCGTGACGTGTAGACGGATTCTTAACGGTCAAAATGAGACATGAGCGCCTCAGTCCGTTACGAAATGTCGTCGCAGCAGCTTAACACGTCAACCAGTTCGTCCCCCGTTTGCTCCACGTACTGAGGGTGAACCCTTTCTCGACTCAATTGTGACTGGGGACGAAACGTGGGTGTGTCACTATACTCCTGAGTCAAAAAGACAAGTCCCTGCAGTGGCGCCATACCCATTCGCCAACGTCCAAAAAATTCAAAGTTCAGTCTTCACAGAGGAAAATCATGGCATCCGTCTTTTGGGACCGGAACGGGATCTTGTTGGTCGATTTCATGCCCAAAGGGACCACCATCAATGCTGCTGCATATTGTGAGACCCTAAAGAAGTTGAAACAAAAAAATCAAAGACAAAAGGAGGGGAATGCTGACTCGTGGTGTGTCACTCCTTCATGACAACGCCAGACCCCATACCGCCCGGCTCACTCAGGACCTGCTCGTGTCGTTTGGATGGGACATTGTGACTCACCCACCCTACTTCCCGGACCTGGCACCCTCGGATTACCATCTTTTCACCAAATTGAAGGAGTTCTTGGGTGGACAGCGATTTTCGGACGATGAGGAGGTCATGGAGACTGTGAAACAGTGGCTTAAGGAGGTGGAGCGGAAGGTATACGACGAGGGTATACAAAAGCTGGTGCCCAGGCTTCAAAAGTGCATTGACCTCAACGGCGATTATGTGGAGAAATGATAACATATTTTGGCACATACCCTGTAAATTTCATTAAAATATATTCATTTTTCGATTTTTTTAACATGTGTTGTATTCTTACTTTCTGGACGTGCCTCGTACCTAGAATGTGATATTAAATATCAATTTGACTAGGACATCTTTTCAGGCGATCTGTGGCACTATTACAAGAATTTGAGGGAGAAAAACAAGAAAGGAAGCTCAAATGAAGTTTTGTAAGGTTATGGTATTTCCTACTCTTTTTTACAGTTCCGAAACATGGATATTGTCTAAAAAAGTTACAAGCCATATACAAACTGCAAAGGTATCCTTTTGATACGTAAAGGGATGTACACGAAGAGATAGAATTAGAAACGATGTGACAAGAAATGAATTGGGTATATTCTCTGTAAATGCAACAATCGAGAAATGTAAGCTGAGATGGTTCGAACATATAGGTAGAATGGAAGAATGGAAGCGAAAAGGCTACCTCAACAAGTTTTACAATATGCGCCTAAAGGGAACAGAGAAGTGGGAAGACCACGCAAAAGATGGTTTGAAAATAGAGACCGGAACAGGTGATGTCGCCTAATCCTGGAATGAAGAAGAAGAAGAAGAAGAAGAAGAAGAAGAAGAAGAAGAAGAAGAAGAAGAGGAGGAGAAGGAGGGGGAGGGGAGGGGAGGGGAGGGAGGAGGGGGAGGGGAGTGGGAGGGGGAGGGGGAGGGGAAGAAGAAGAAGAAGAAGAAGAAGAAGAAGAAGAAGAAGAAGAAGAAGAAGAAGAAGAAGAAGAAGAAGAAGAAGAAGAAGAAGAAGATATATTTTAATTTTACTGAAGATAGTTACAATTAGCTTTACTTCAGAAGTGAATTTTGTGAGAGGACAAATGTAAGCTCTATTACAATCCTATGAATTGAAATATAGCGAAATTGCAAAATGTAACGACTAACTTTGTTACTAATATTCTCTCTTCTTCACCTTATCGCAGAGGTTTGTATACCTGTAATTTTTCCATTACAAAGACAACCTGCTTATTACTACATACTCCCTTTCTCTATTTATTCCATTTATATACTTCTATCTGGGCCTGCTTCTTCCATTACACCTTCAACCATTCCGTCGATCAGGATAGTAAACCAATTTCAATAGCTGCTGCCTCTCCTTCCCCCACTGGTTTTAACCATAATCTTCCTTGCATCCACCTTCTTCAATATCTCATCATTAGTCACTCTTCCTGTTCACGGTAATCTTAAGGCCCTCCTCCTGTACCACAATCTTAAGGTAGCTCCTTTCCAATTTTGAATTACTATAATTTTTATTGGTGCGAGAACTTCATATATGGCACTATGGTGCCTGACTCACTCCCCGCTCCTAGGGCACTCAACTGATTAAATTTTTAAGGAAATAGATGAAACTATAAAGGAGTGTTGCCAGGTCAATCAAACCTCTTCTCCCCTCATAGCTATCCAAAATTTCCCCACTGCCACAAATATGTGTTCCTTAAGCAAAGAATAATATTTTAAAGAATAGTACGCTATGTCAGTGGTTCCCAAAGTGGGGTCAGCGGACCCCTGTGGGTCCGTAACAATGTTTCAGGGGGTCCGCGGACATTTTTAAGAAAAAAAAATATAATGTACCGTAATTTTCTCCGATCTTTTGTGCTCTAAAAGTCTAAATGTTAGAATCTTAAAACAATTAGTAGAAGATTTCGGTATTTCTTTTTGGACTGAAGGACTGAGGGTTGAAGTAAACTTCAACCTTAAAAACAGGATTCATGACTTTAACTGGATTTTGAAGCTATCATACCTTCCTGACATCTTTAGTCATTTGAAGTGACTCACTTTAAGCCTGCAGGAATCAGTATTTTCGAGGTTTGATATAAAACCGAGAGGATGATAAAAAAATTAAATCTGCGGATTCAGAGATTAGACTCCGAAATCTTCGAACAATTCCATTTTATGGAAGATTTCGTCCAGAAATCAGGAGAAAATGTTCCAAAGGAGATCCTCAACATTTTAAGTCTCATTTGGAGCAACTGCACTTGCAGCTAAGGGATTATTTTCCAGCGACGGATGATAGTGACATGTGGATAAGGAATCCATTTGCTGATGGGCTGTCTACTAACCTCTCTGTTACACTACAAGAACAAGATTCACTGGCAAAACTTTTAACTGACAATCCATTACAATTACACAGTTTTCGCAATTACAGCTAGCTGACGTCTGGTTATATACCTATAGGGTGATTCAAAATTGGACGGCAATCTCTAGAAAGCTGATTCTAAGGCTGAAAATAAGACAAAAGTTCATATAAACATAGGTCCGAAAACGGTTCGTTAGCGAGTTACGGCTCGCGAACCAGTTCGCCCTGATTTCTGCTCCCACGGCAAAATGACGCTGTACGAAATTCTTAGGGTATAAAGTGAAGGGTAAATTTGGTGGTTTCTTATGTCTTTTGATCTGAACAATTGAATAAAAGAGGTCCCAGAGCTCTATCTCAATTAGTTTCTAAGAAAAACTGTGTAAAACCCAAAACATTGGAGTCGAAAAACACGCATATTTAGATTTGGGATACAATAACTTCCTTAATTTGTATATAAACAAATAAACATTTCTACCTAACCTTGTAGGGAATAATTATGAAAAAAGTTATGTATAAAATGTTTATTAAAAATAAGTACAAATTTGACTTCAATTAAAAACAAAACAGACCAAAATGCGTCAGGAAAGTTTTACAATTTACAAGAAATGGCATTGTGAACTTTCGAAACACCCACATTTGGGCAGAGAAAACTCACACGAGACTGTTACAAGACTTACTTTTTCATTTAATGTGTGGTGTGGTCTTCTTGGTGATAATATCTTAGGCCCTTTTATAATTAGGTGATAATTTCTTACCACCAAGGCTTAATGGAAGTGAATACTTACCTTTTTTGCAAACGAAACTGATGGAACTCTTAAGAAACATTCCACTTGCAGATAGTCAGATGAGTTTTTAATAACGGAGCATTTGCTCACTACTGTCATGATGTGATGAACCCTTTAAACAATACATTCGGCAAGCAATGGATTGGTCGAAACGGACCAGTAAAATGGCCACCTCGATCTCCCGATCTCACGCCAGCAGACTTTTTCCTTTGGGCTTGGATGAAGTGGTTAGTTTATTCCGCTCGTATTGACACACGAGAATAATTGAGACTTCGCATAATAGAAGCTGGAGCTATTATTAACAATACTTCTGATACTATAAAACGTGCACAGTTTGCCGTAATTATTTGAAGAAAAAATCAATAATTTATTTTTTAATTTGTTTTTAATTACATTTATTGTGAACACGTTTACGAAAAACTTTGTTTTGTTTTGTAACACTTTTCTGGCGCATTTTGGTCTGTTTTGTTTTTAATTAAAGTCAAATTTCTCAAATTTGTACTTATTTTTAATAAATATTATACACATAAGTTTCTTTATAATTAAATTCTCTACAAGGTTAGGTAGAAATTTTTATTTGTTTGTTGGCAAATGAACGAAGTTATTGCATCCCAAATATAAAAATGCGTGTTTTTCGACTCCAATGTTTTGGGTTTTACACAGTTTTTCTTAGAAACTAATTGAGATAGAGCTCTGGGACCTCTTTTATTCAATTGTTCAGATCAAAAGCCATAAGAAACCACCACATTTACCCTTCACTTTATACTCTTAAGAATTTCAGTATAGCGTCATTTTACCGTGGGAGCAGAAATCAGGGCGAACTGGTTCGCGAGCCGTAACTCGCTAACGAACTGTTTTCGGACCTATGTTTGTATAAACTTTGTGTCTTATTATAACTATAGAATCAGCTTCCGAGAGGTTTCCGTGCAATTTCGAATCACCCTGTATAACGACTGACTGTCCTGAACTCCCAAAAAACTTTGAAGTGTTTAACTGTGTTCCCCTTTACTTATTTGTGTGAAACCGAATTTTTTGAGCTCACGTACTTGAAGACAAAGTTAAGAGATAAACCTGACGTCGAGAATGACTTAACATTGAATGTATCAGACATTAAACCCAATATTGCAGAGATAATTGTCCAAACGCAGCTTCAGTGTTCACATTCAATTATGACTAATAACATTAATATTATAATTTTGTAAGTTAAGAGAATTTTAATTTTAATACATTCTAATTAAAACGTTAGAGTATATATCATATTTACTATTTGTTTTATTTCAGAAATCAGACGGGGTCCGTGAAATTTTTAATTTTTTTAGGGGGTCCACGGACTGAAAAGTTTGGGAATCACTGCGCTAAGTGGCTCCAGGATTGACATGAAAGCCTGAATTAGAGAGGTGGGGTTTTTAGTGGGTGAGAGTTTCACACACTATACTTCAAGGAACAGCCTGGACTACGGTCTTACAGGCTGGCAAGCTGAAGTTTGCTGTAAGTTAATTTTGAAGGATAACACTATGCAACATTTTAAAACTTTTGGTACGATGTTTTAAGACTGTAAGGTGATTTTAAAAGTATTTTTCATGCTGATTTCAAATCTCGTTTTAGTTTTTCTGTATCACGTAAGGTTTTTATACAATTCAATTTCGAAGTTTTAAAAAATCGAATTTTGTGAACAGGGAAAATTATTATTATTTGATTGTGATTTCAAAATTGTTTATGTTTTAATCCTGCATAAAATCACAACACATGGCGGTGCAGTAGACAATGGTATACACTCACTTAAAAATGTTATAATTATTACGAAAACACAATACATATAGGCTATGGCAATTTAATTCCTCTTCTTCGCTGAATTCACTGCTTCAAGATCTTTCTGACGTGGGTTGAAACTTCTCTTCCGTGATTGTCTCCCTTCACCAGTGCCGTCTCTTTTTAGCATAAAATAGTAGTCGGCCATCATGTTGGCATTCCACCTTTCCTGGTATCTCTTTCCATGTCCTTGATATCCTGGTGGAACGTTCGCCTTGTTCTTCACTGACATCGCCGAGGTTCGCAGGGAAAAAGTCAACATGTGAGTGTAGGAAGTGAAGCTTTACACTCATGTTACATCCTAATTTCATGAAATTATGCAACATTCTTTTAACCATGGTTTTGTACTCTGGATGTTTGTGGTTGCCCAAAAAGTTGACAAAAACTTCTTTAAACGAAACCCAGGCCCTTTTTTCCACTGGATTCATTGTACTTTCAAACAAATTGTCTTTTATTAACTTTCTTATCTGCGGTCCCACGAAGATCCCTTCTTTAAGTTTCTCATAAGATACTTTCGGAAATCTTGTTACCAAGTACTGGAAACAGTCACCATCTTTTGAAAGAGCTTTAGTGAACTGTACGCGTAATACACGTTTCTCACAAAACTATTAATGTCCTGTCTTTGCTTACCAATTACGTAGCTACCACAAATATAACAGAACACGTTTGGGTTATTCAAACACTTCCGGGAACTCATTTCTACAGAAAGTTCACAAACTATATATGACAGCACAAATATAACCTCACAGCACTATAGCATGTAAACAATGAACTACTGTTTCCCGCCTAACAGCCATCTGGGTGTAACAAGTGTGGCCAACTAATCCCTCCCCCACAATAAAATTTCCCCTTGTGAAACTTACTTGTAAATAAATGATGAGTTCATTTGATTTGCAAAAAAAACTGTACGTGATAGAAAGAAACGGATTGCAGATCTGGAATCAGCGCAAAAAAATACTTTAGGAACACCTAAGACTACAAAAACATAGAAAATCATGTTGCATAGTGTAATCAGCGGCATATTTTGGTTCCGACCGAGTGGTTTATAACCGGGCAATGTTCACAAACGTAAGGATGGCACGAGTGACGTAAAGCAGAACTAACCGGTTAACGTTCGTCTTACTTGCAGTTCGTTGTCCATAACGTGTCCGTTTCTTAACTAAATATAATTGTTTCACTACGACTCGGAACACAAAACTTTTATGGGTAAAAACGTAAAAGCTTTACCGTACAACCTGAACCGGTTTTCACTTTTAAAAAGCTTCTTCAGAGGTTGCCGCTGGTAGCACTGTTCGTCTTGTTGTTGGCGACGAAATAAAACAAAACACGACAAAATAAAAACAAATAAAAACGACATCCTAAACGAACAGACGCAATTCAAATCACACGCATTATTCGAACATATCACACCTCACACACACACAACATCGATCTTTCGAAAATCGATTTCGTAGCCAACAACAAGACGAACAGTGCTACCAGCGGCAACCTCTGAAGAAGCTTTTTAAAAAAACCGGTTCATGTTGTAAGGTAAAGCTTTTACGTTTTCACCCATAAAAAGTTTTGTGTTCCGATTCGTAGTGAAATAATTATATTTAATTCCGTATTACGTATAGCTTTTAAATTGAATCTGTCGCATCTGTACAACGATTCATAGGAACCTGAAAAATAAAACAGGATACCCGAATGAAATTTTATAAAACTGTGGATAAACCGCGTTACCCATTATCCGGACTGCTTTCTTCTTTTGCCTTAGAACTTTCTCTGTGTAGGCTGCTACCCGCCAGCGGTGTTCGCTCTGCACCATCAGTCCGATGGACGAGATCTGTCCCACTACATTATCACAGTTTACCTCTCCTATTTTCATCTATAGGGTGCCCTATTTCAGACACTTTTTAATATCTACATGGACGACATATATCGGCGATGAACAGCTAAAGTTGACTCGGGAATATCGCTCCAGTGAAATATTCATGTGAATGCATTGCTTTTTTTTACGCAGATGACAAGGTAACGATACAGAAAACAGAAGACAAGTTAAAGCGGGCGATATTTAAGTTCTAGACTATGGGCATCGTACTAGATATTTACAGGCATCGTACAAGACTATGGGCTGCATATCTCTGTTACAAAATCTAAAACGATGGCATTTCAGGGCAGGTGTCCTATAAGAACTAAGATAGTCATGAATAATCAGATTTTGGATCAGGTTAGTCATTTTAATTACCCGGGTTGTAATATCTCATATGAAACCAATATTGATTGGGATAGTAAGCTAACAACACTTAGACGCATCTGTGGAACGATTCATAGGTACCTGAAAAATAAAACACGGAAGGATACCCGAATGAAATGTTATAAAACTGGCTGTCCCCACACTCCTGTATGCTAGTGAGACATGGACTCTTGGTAAAAGGGGATTCAAGCAGCCGAAATGAAATTTCTAAGAGGCACGCAAGTTTGTTTTCTCTTGGATCGGAGAAGGAACGAAGATATTAGACGTGATGTAAACATTGTATCATTGCACCAGACGATTGAAGACCACAGAAGTAGATGGTGTGAACACTTGAATCGCATGCCTGATATTGTATGATGATATGATATTGTATGTATGTATGATATTGTATGCCTGATGCCGCATCCCTACGTATGGCTGCCTTGGGTTATTAACCTACTGGGAAGCGAGATGTCGGTGGACCAAGGAGGAGATGGGTTCCGAAACGGGTGTAAGGCCTAGTCTCTGGACTGGTGATGATGATGATGATGATGATGACCATGCACTAGTACGAAGCAAGGGGGAAGTAAAGAAAATGTATGAGAGGAAGACGGCAAAACAAGGACATTGAATTCCTTACAGCTTCAGCCAGAAGGAAACACCTATTGAACATTTTACTCTTAACGTAAACAGCACACTATCTGCTGATAGATGATTCTTTAGATTTTGCGGAAAGCAGGGGCAACGAAGATAAGCGCGATTTAAACATTGAATCATTACACCAGAAGTTTAGACCATTCAAAAATCTGTCGAATATTGAAGAAATAAAACAATTTAATCAGAGCACAATAAAGTCATATAAAAAAGTTGTATTGTTTTTGTTGTCATTATTATTATTATTATTACATTGTAGCATCCTCCTACCAGACAGTGATAGAGCCAGTAGTGCTGATGATAGCGGGAGTGATTCCCATAGACTTGTTGGCTCTAGAGCGGAAGTATTTATTCGAAAGAAGAGAGGAAATTGTAGGGATATCGTAAAGCGTGAAGCCAGGGAACTCGCTCTCCGGCACTGGCAAGATCGTTGGGATAGAGAGTATAGAGGAAGATGGACCTCAAGGCTCATACGAAACTTGAAGGAGTGGATCAACCGCCAACACGGTGAGGTCAACTACCAACTGACCCAGTTGCTCAGTGGCCACGGCAATTTTAATGCCTACCTCCATAGAATGGGAAAGGTGCAAAGCCCAGCATGCCAATACGGAGACTGTCCTCATGAAGCTTCGCACACGTTTTTCAAGTGCTGCAGATTCGCAAAACAGAGGATTGGTACTGGAAATGGAGCTCGAGGAGTTCACGCCCGAAATCGTAGTTGCGCTTATGCTTTGTGGTAAGGCGGAATGGGACCGCATCAACGCATTTATTCAGTGGGTCCTACTAGAAAACAAAAAGACAGGCCCAACTTGCACCCAACGGCCAGTAGAAGATGAACAACTAGAAGGAGCCCGATAAGGGCGCAATCGGCTCCATCCTTGAGTAATACGGTAAGTGGTTCCAGGATGGATATGAATCCCTGACTTAGCGGTGGGTTTTTTTAGTGGGTGAGAATCCCACACATCAGAGGAGGAAGCACGGCCATAAAGCAATAAAGCATAAAGCATTTACCCCCTCTATATAAAAAAAATTAATATTGCATTATACTGTATCTTTATTATATTTTTTTATTACCAGTGTTTAAAGTTTCATTTAATAAACGTGTAGAATTTAAAAATTATTAATAATAAATGGTATTTATTGATAATAGATTTTCTTATTTATACGATAATTATATTTTTTGTGTACAATTTTACATCGTCTTACTTCCATGTTCCGTAAGGAAATGGAAGTATGGTGATCGCGAAAAAAATCGTGTTCGAGATTAGGGCTGATTCTGTTTGTACAACCCTCAAAACATTGCGAAGTCGTTTTGCGGAAAGTGTCTGTGTGAAGAATATTTTCTATGGTGAACGATTACTGGCCGCAAATTTACACAGAATCAAATAATTTTTTGCATATGTGCCCGAGGTGTAGAGGACTCAAGGCCTTTCGATTTTGGTGAAGATGGGTTACGGGGAAGGGGTAGTTTATCTGCAACGTTTTACGTTTTAACATGAGTAAAGTACTTAATATTGATAAATAAATTATCATGAAAATAAGGTCATAATAATCCACTGTTGAAAAGTAGATGAAATATCTATAAATGAAAAGAGTAGTTAAGGGGGGAGCGGCTAATTTTCTATAAATGAAAATGATAATTGAAGAGGAGGGGATAATTTTTACTTCCATGTTTCATAAGGAAATGGAAGTATGGTCATGCCAAAAAAAAATCGTGTTCGAGATAACGGCATATTCTGATTGTACTACCATCAAAACATGAAAAAAAGTCATTTTTCGAAAAGTGTCTGTGTGTCTATGTGTAGAATTTTTTCTATGGCAAACGATAACAGCCGCAAATTCGAACAGAATCAAATAGGTTTTTGCATACAGCCCTGAATATTTGAGTATTCAAGGCCTATTGTTTTTTGTGACGATCGGTTAAGGGAAAGGGGTAGTTTACCTGCAACGTTTTACGTTTTAACAAGAGTAAAGTGCTTAATTTTGATAAATAAAGTATCCTGAAAAGAAGGTCATAATAATCCACTGTAGAAAGGTAGATGAAATATCTATAAATGAAAAGGGTAGTTGAAGAGGGGAGGGGGTAATTTTTTTTAGAAATTAAAATGGTAGTTGATGACGGAGGAGGTAAAATTTTATAAGTTTTATATGTGTACTACGTTACTGACAACAAAGAAGTAGTTTCTATGGAAACATTTCATTTATCTTTAACAAAATTCTATATTTTTTCACTTTTATTTAAATCATGTGTGAGAGAAAATATATCGTTCGTGGCAGGCAAGCATATCTCAATTATGTAATGTTTACGTTTCTATTTTATTATTATGATTACCGCAATAAAACAGCAGACAAGACACACACACACACACACACACACACACACACACACACACACACACACACAATTCGCGTTATTTATTTTCTTACATTTTCACGCTTTTTAAATGGAAAGTGCCGAAACCCACACCTACACAACGCGTGCAAGCCGAAAAAGTGTCCAGCGTGGATAAGAATTTGCTTCCTGTGTGTCGCTGGGCAGTGTAACTGCACGTGTTAACAGAGGAACGGTTCATAGACAGACTTTTCGTCATTAGGGAATGAACCCTCTGCAAGATGCTCAGGGTCCATGAGTGACTTCGGAGCGCTTCGGAGGACGTTTGATTATCTGCGTAGTTCGGTTTTTTTATAAGAATAAAATAAGGCTACCTAATTTTTATGGATAAAGAGGCTGAAAATAACATTATATTAAACGACTACCCCATAATAACAAAAATATCTATAAATAGTGAAATTAGTTTGAGAGTGGGCAATATTTTTTTAGAAATTACCAAACCGAATTCAAGTAAATTATTTTAAACATAAATCTTACAACATGGAAGTCATGTATGGTTCTCCATACAGTACCGATTTTTTATATGTGTACCACGTTATCGGAAACAAAGAAGCAGTTTCCACGGAAATATTTCATTTCAATTTGTCAAACATAAAACTCGATTTACAAGAAACACACCTCACTTGTTAGATATTATCGAACCGAATTCAAGTAGGCTAAATGATTTTAAATATAAATCTTAGAACACGGAAGTCATGTAGCTATGGTTCTCCACATTGGTTGATTTCTAAAATTATAGATGCCGGAACGCATCAATTCAAAAGTTGTACAGACACAAACATACTTAAATTTTATTAGCGTAAACTTTTAAAATTATTAGCGTATAAGTTTACATCAGGCTGTTACAAAGGAGGTCTACATTTTTAAAACCTTATGCAATATGTAACATACGTATAAACTTGAATCTAAAAAGATAATAAAGTTTACAGATATTTCTAAAGAGGTTCATCGTCAGGTTAGCCGGACGACGATCGAAAACATGTCACTCATGATGACGTCATCCCGGAGCCTCAGTCAAACTCTAGTGATGGTTTTGGTGGTTCTGACTTTTTAAAAAGTGACCATAGTTTCATCATTGTGTCGTCATATTGTTTTGTTTCTTGACCTTTCCTTACTCTTTGTGTCCAATGCTGTATGATGGCCAGAAATCATCCATGGATCCACGTACTTTTATGAATAAATAAACGGAAAGCTGGCCCATTAATTTTCACAAATAAACGCTGGATACAGTCTTTGTCTTTAGAGACGCTCTTAAAGGTGTAATGATTAGATTCATTTGCGAAAAACCCCTCTCACATTCACACGAAGTATTGATTCTATAGCACATTTCAAGGTAGAAAGGCTCTCCGGAAAAATTCTGGAATGCATAGATAAACGTCGGCAGTCGCTTCGTGTCGACACCGCTAACTGCGAATGTCATCTTCGAGCGAGCCTTGTTGACATTTTTAAAAGCACGTTCCACTTACAAGAGAATTTCAGGTAGAACGTATTAAAACAAAATTAACGATAGTAGGTAAGATAAAGATTAGTGCTGGTGTTTCGTTTTGACAAATGTTTAGTTTTGTAATGGGGTTGATGAGGGGCACAATTTAAAAAGTAGTAGTAAATATTTGTAATAATTAGGTTTTTCTTTTCATATATTTTTGGATCCAAGAGGTTCCGGAATGCCATTCCGGCGCGTTCCCCCTTATATCAAGCCCTAATTCTCCATGGCGATATTTTACTGTATTTTGAGCAACATATACTTCTAAAGTACACACGCGTCATATGCCAATGCGTAGCACACAAATCAAATGTCAGATTATGCGCCGATTAGTATGGAAACAAGAGTGTCAGTGAACTAGTGCTGACGTGACCAGACTGTAGGCCTACCTCGTCCGCTGTTCAGAAGAATGGAGTGAAGACAAGCTTCTACTTGTTGGCCACCGGTAGAAAAAACTCATTACAACACTAAACGTCTCGCATTGTTTTTTTTTTACATGCTTCCGTTTGTAATTCTCTCTCTCTCTCTCTCTCTCCTATGGCACTACAGCCCTTGTTGGGCCCTGGCCTCCTTCAATTCCCCCTCCTTCTCTTCTGTTGGTAGCCATCCTTCTCCAGGAACGCACTTTCAGTATTTCTTTCGCATCTTCATCCATCGCGTCCTCCCATCTTCTCCTCAGTCTTCCCACTGGTGTCTTTAGTATTCAATAGTTTTCGTGGTATTCTGTCTTCCCCTATCCTGGCTACATGACCAGCCCACCTTAGACGCTGTAGTTTTATGTATTGTGTTAGCGGTGGTTCTTTATACATTTGATACAATTCAAAGGTATATCTTATTCTCCAGCCGTGTACGTCATTAACTGGTCCCAGGATACTTCGTAATATTTTTCTTTCAAAGATATCGAGAGTGTTTGCTGCTTTGGAGTTCAGGGTAGTACACGTTTCGGAGCCGTAGGTTAGGGTGGGTCTTATTATTGATTAGTATATCCTTAGTTTCGTGTTTCTGTAGATGTATTTGGATTTAAAGATACTAGATGTGGCGAAATACGCTTTATTGGCTTACATTATCCGCTTTCGGATTTCGGCTTCTTCTGTGCCATTTTTTTTTTCTAATATGGTTTCCAAGTATTTAAAGTTGTCCACCTTTTCGATATTGTCGATTGTTCCGTAGTTTCTTTGTCTTCTAGTCTGCACTAATATTCTTGTTTTATCTGTGTTGATTTTGAGACCTATATTGCTAGCATTTTCTTTGAGCTCAAAGTACGTTTCATCTGCTGCATTTTTTTGTCCGATGCATTGATGTCGTCCGCGCAGGCTGGTAATTTGGCCGATTTGTTTGTCAGTACGTTATTTCTTCCTACTGACAGTTTTCTGATCACATATTCTAGAGTTAGATTAAACAAAGTCGGGGCCAGCCCGTCTCCTTGTTTTAACACTCGATTGTTTACAAATCCTTCTATCATGTGTCCTTGTACCTGAGCTTCTGTATTAGCTATTGTCGAGTTTACCTTCCTTACTAGTTTCACTGGTATGTCGAATATTCGTATAAAATATTAAATAGTTTATCTCTATCTGCTGAATCGTTCCGTTTGTAATTATGGGGTCAAAATCCAAGTTTAATCGCTTTTAACTGTAGGCTAGAACGTAAACAATTACGTCAGGTGGGCTTGAAGCAGTGCGGCGAACGACCATTTGACTGGCGCACATCGTTCGAGTCAAAGGTCCACCAGTTTGTGAATCTGTAAAATCGGAATTGTTTAAAATGGACAAATGGTTTAAAAAACGTGCATTCGTGACGGACATTGCTTCGGCCGTTGGCAACGAAATCGCTAGTGAGTTACTTGGAAACAATATGTGTGTCACTGGTGGCGTTACTGGACAGCAGGCGTATAACGTAAGTAAAGTCGACGCGTGTTAAACTAGTATTTGAAAATAACAGGTACAAACGAACTGTTCAAAAAAAATAACACGTACAAATACCTGTTATTATATACCTATTATACGTATACCTGTATTATATAATTTGCTATAAGAAATAAATTGAAACTAAAAGCATTAACAGTGTTACTTTACACTGTGACTTTACTAAGCTGTTACTGTTTTAAAGAAAATAAGAAACAAGAGAATGTATAGGCCTATCTTCCTTTGGAAATACCAATTTAAGTTTTCACTAGTATATATATATATATAAATATATATATATATTACTATAATACTTATAACTAATTTACCTCAAGATATACTTTTTTCCTTTAGGAACATGTTTCGGGTACCATCATAGTCAACCAACACATATGTACTTCACCAGACACAAAAACCGGAAGGCTGAGGATGGGTACAAGATGGTACCCGAAACATGTTCCTAATAACGAGAAAAGAAAAGAAAAAAAATACCATAAGGTAAATTCATTATAAATATTAAATGTAATAAATAAATATTAAATGTAATTAATAATAAATAAATGTAATAAATGTAATATTAAATGTATATTTTATATATATATATATATAACTCAAAATCTGAGGATTTATGGGTACTGAATACAAATCCACACCGTTACACCGACTGCCACCAAATTTTGCACAGGTAACCTTTGACACAAGGCGAAAAATACTGTCTAACATGGAATTTGATATTTTGGCCCGTTCATACAATTTAGACCCTTTTAATTATGCCTTTTCGTTGACGCGTATAAAGATGACATCAACATCATGGAGACCAGAATTAATTACCATAGTAACAAGTAAATAAACAAAAGCTGTTTAGCCGCATCGGAATTGTACATTTATCCATTCCTGCAGTACATTTTCGATATTTTATATAATATGCGATTGTTTCGTTATTTTACGATGTGGAAAAGAAGAAGTGCACTAATTGTAAATTGTCGTATTACTTAATGCAAAACGAAAATACGTGTTGCTTGTATTTGTGAGGTTAGGTGACAATGGTTTTTAGTTTTTAGTTTACTGCTGAAATAAATAAAAACCATGGTTGAGGAAACATAACGTTTAACGTGTTATACAATGCTTCTAACACAGTAACACTTAAAATAAAGAATTTAGCGTTTTTGTTTTAACAGGTACTTTATAAATATCTAAACGGGTACTTTTAAATCTCCAAAGGCTGTTGCACCAACATAATAATTTAGTACCAGTTAAAATAGTGCAAGTGTTGAAAACTCCTTTGGAGACAATTTGACTAATGAGTACAAAATTGTTATACAAGCTGACAGAACGTCATATGGACACAGACAATAAAAATTATATTAAAATACTTATTAAAAGTCAAATATTCGCGTGCGAAGCCGCAGGTAACAGCTAGTTTAAAATATAAGTCAATCTAGTTTCACCTTGTATTGCCTTATTTCCGCAGGCCATGTTTAACCAATTTTAGGATGTATTATATAGTTTGTAAGGTATAAATTCATGAGCATTTTAAGCTTTCTTCACATCATGAATACGAAGCGTATCGTGTCGTAAAAGATTTAGTCGCTTCTGATTGTTTTCCTTTTATTATTGGTTTTTTTTTTTAGGAAATGGAAAAAAAATTGTCTAAGCGCTCAGGGATTTGGAAGAACTGTGAAATTGTACTACAGCCGTCTCAGACTGACGCACTCATGGGCAACAATAATTCGCAGGTCTTGATCAACAACGCGTCGTTTACAACTGAAACCTTCAGCGTACTAACAGGTTAGATTTCTGGTATAATAAAAGTTCTTATCACTTCTCCTAATCTTATATGTCTCCTAACGTTCTGTTAAACAAAAACTCATACTTGAGAGTACAGTAGAGTCGGCGGCATATTGCCGCTATGGTAGACCATCGCCGGAACACTGGGACACAGTTCAGAGCATATTTTAAGCAATAAACTAGGCGCCACTAGTGCCACCTAGTGGCAAGTATTAGTACCTGTGCCGAAAAGTGAGAAAAAAGGGAAGAACTCAGCAAAAGCACGAAGGCTTGCTTGAATGAATTAAGGAAATATTTTGGTTCTAGCATACTTTTTACTTTTTCTTCCTTAACTAATTTAGTTGTAAAGCAATTTAATATGAGATGTTTAAGAATTTCTCATTTAAAAAAATTACTTAAAGTTAAACAAACTTATAGCGTTTAACCTTTTGCCAGTCTGTGTGTGTGTGTGTGTGTGTGTGTAATTACAGTATTTTATATACGAGGGCGATTTGAAAAGTTCGCGGCCTATCATATAAACGAATGTGTGGCGTTTCTGTTTTTTACCGCACCGTGGCGCCATGTTCGGCCCACGAACAGCTGTTCAGTGTCAAGTCGGGTCAAGTCATTGTTGCGGAGAAACAGCTGTATAAATAAGGTTATCTCACAGCAAAACTGAAAATGGAGAAAACTGAACATCGTGCAGTAATCAAATTTTTTTGTTAACACCAACAGAAATTTTTAATGAGATGTAGAATGTGTTGGGTGATGCTGGACCTACACTTACTACAATGAAAAAGTAGGCTACGGAATTTAAACGTGGTCGTGCACGTTCGTTAGATGAGCCGCCTACTGGGCGTCCGAAAAATGGCACTACACCAGAAATCATCAATAAAGTGCACGATATTGTTTTGGGAGATCACCGTTTTGAAGGTGTCTGATATTGTTAAGCATGTGGCCGTCTCAGATGAAAGGGTACATCACATTCTTACTGAGGAATCAGGTATGAAAAAGCTGTCTGCAAGATGGGTGCCGCGTTTGTTGACAAAGTGACCAAAAACGCATGCAAATGCAAGCTTCTCAGGAATTTTTGGACGGTTTTAAGAAAAATCCGAAAGATTTTATTCGTAGATTTGTAACAACCGATGAAACTTGGGTCCATTACGTTACTCTAAAACAAAACAACAGTCGAAACAATGGATGCATAGTGATTCGCCGTCTCCAAAAACGGTAAAATCAATTTTGTCGGCTGGAAAGTGTATGGATCCATTTTTTTGGGATGCTAAGGGGCTATTGCTACTAGATTTTCTTGCAAAGGGTCAAACTTATTGAATATTACATAACTAATTATAATGAATCTATTTGAGCGGTAGTGATGGTTTTTTTTTAATTTTCCTAATCTCTAAAGCATTTGAGTCTATATTTACAGTTAATTTCACGAGTAAAGAATGAACATGACTATGGTCAAGTTAAATTCAAATCACATAATTTTCAATATTATATAAAAATCATATATATATATATATATATTATATTTAATTTTTATAATGAATTTACCTCAAGATATTTCTTTCCTTATTAGGAACATGTTTCGGGTACCACTGTGTACCCATCCACCTAATAAGGAAAGAAATATCTTGAGGTAAATTCATTATAAAAATTAAATATAATATAAACATCAAGAAACGGACTGTAGCAAAAAGTGTTTGAACACACACACACACACACACACACACACACACACACACACACACACACACACACACACACACACACACACACACACACACACACACACACACACACACACATTGGTTGGTTTAGTGCCGCCTAGTGCAAATTCCTTAAAATACGATCTGCAAGAGTTAACAATCCGGGCGCAATGCCCGGATTTCCGTGACGTTACATCATATTAGTTACAATAATGTTCTAAAAAATCAAAAATTAAAAAAGTGCAAGTATGGCCGAACAAAAACGAATTTTCGTTTTTTGCAACTAGTTACAAACTATTAAGCAATTTTATTCTAACACTAATGTTAGCAGTGTGTAGAATGTGCTTCCATTGGCGCACTCCTCACTATGGTTTACACTGTGTTCGTGTGTAGATATTGCTTTAAACACTTCACACAAGTTCAAACGGTTTCTGTCTCTGCAACCACCCCGAACATGTCCAGCATTATCAATCAGAAGTTGTATTATCAGTCGATCAGAAATCCAGTACTATCAGAAGTTGTAGTAGTTCATTATTTTGATGTTTATGAATTTTTGTTTATATTTAGCAGCAAACAGTTTGATCTCATCAATAACCATAGGTATTTTCACATTTCGATGTATGTCATCACCCTTCCTTACGTACTAAGCATCAACTGCCGCAAACTCAAACAGAATTGAATATTTTTTTGCATACGTTCCTGAGTTGTAGAGCACTCAAGGCCTATTGATTTTGGTAAAGATCGGTTAAGAGAAAGGGGTAGTTTACCTGCAACGTTTTACGTTCTAACAAAGGTGAAATACTTAATTCTGAAAAATAAACGATCCTGAAAAGAAGGTCATAATAGTCCACTGTAAAAAGGTAGATAAAATATTTATAGATTAGAAGGGTAGTTTATTCGATAGGGTGTAATTTTCTATAAATAAAAATGGTAGTTGAACGGGGAGGGGGTATTTTGTTGAAAATTACCTTTCTGATGTCGAATAAACTACTTTATTTTGAAGGATAAGATACAGTAATTACATGAAGGCCTAATGAAACTATTACTCAATAAAAGTGTAAATATTAATAATGGGGTTGTTCGGTAAAGGGGGAGGGGTAGTTTACCTGCAATGTTTTGTGTTTTAACAAGAGTAAAGTATAATGAAGAAAGCTGTGTTAGTGGTTAAAATCACAAGCAGAATATCACTGTTGCACACCACTATATAAGAATTATTCCGATTAGCGCTTTCAAGCTTCACAGCTCATCGTCAGATCAGATTTTTCCGATCTGACGATGAGCTGTGAAGCTTGAAAGCGCTAATCGGAATAATTCTTATATAGTGGTGTGTAACAGTGATATTCTGCTTAAGAGTAAAGTACTTAATGTTTATAAATAAGTTCCGCGAAAATAAAGTCATATTAATCCACTGTAAAATGGTAAATGAGCTATCTATAAATGGAGAGGGTAGTTGAAGGGGGAAGGGGTTATTTTTGGAAAATTACTTTGCTGATACTTTTCCATTAGAAAATTTTCTGATGATAATAATTTATACTATCGAAACAGTTTAATATTCAAAAAAGCACAAAAAATATATTCTTGTAAGAAAAGTTTTACTTATTATTAACAATCATTAATAACTATATATATATATATATATCATTTAATAAAAAGAAACCCCAAAGTTGCATGCCATAAACCCACACCGGTTTCAGAACTTGTCTGTATAATGTAACAGTTTTCTTAACAGGTTCTTTCCACATAAGCTTACTACCTAGAGTTATGCCCAAATACTTTGCCAGATTTGCATGTAGAATTATTTGATGATCGAGTAGATTAGGTAAGTGCTTTATTTTCTTGTTGGTGAAGTTGACGTGAGTAGATTTAGTCTCATTAGCGGAAACAATTAGCATTAGCAGATTTAGAACAATAGCAGTAACTATTGAATGCAGGGATTATGTGTAAAAAACCGTTAATTTTTCAAAACTACTTTGTGCAATGTAAAATGCACTGAAAACTTACGGTTTCACTTTAAGTGTCGACTTAAACACAAGTGATAAAGAAACTCAACTGTTACAGACAACGATGCAGCACGATGGAAACCACTAGTTGATATCAAGATAAAAAGGATGTCAGATTACGCAGAACGTTTTATCACCCGTATGAAGGATGACCGTATGGATGGTGGTTATATTTTAACATAATCAAGTAAGAAAATATAATTTTTTGTTTAAAACAGTTATATAGTACTATAATATTGATAGACAGCCTGGCAGTTGTTACGACACAAACTAACAACGTATTTTTCTTATTGTTTCATATTATCTAACCTATTGTGTTGTTCGTTTTTTCTGAAGAACAAGAAACATTTTAATTTTTGTAAATAATTTCATAACATTTTACTTCCATGTTCCGTAAGGAAATAGAAGTATGGTGATGGCGAAAAAACCCGTGTTCGAGATAAGGGCTGATTCTGACTGTACTGTCCTCAAAACATGAAGAAAAGTCATTTTCCGAAAAGTCTCTGTGTGTCTATCTGTATGTCTGTGTGTGTCTATGTGTCTCTATGTAGAATTTTTTCTATGGCGAACGATAACAGCCGCAAACTCAAACAGAATATTTTTTGCATATGTGCCCGAGTAGAGAACTCAAGGCCATTGATTTTGATAAAGATCAGTTAAGGAGGAGGGGTAGTTTACCTGCAACGTTTTACATTTTAACAAGAGTGAAATCTTAATTTTGATAAATAAAGGATCCTGAAACGAAGGTCATAATAATCCACTGTAGGAAGGTAAATAAAATATTTATAAATGAAAAGGGTAGCTAAAAAGGGAGGGTGTAATTGTCTATAAATGAAAATGGTAGTTGAACGGGGAAGGGGTAATTTTTTGAAAATTACATTTCTGATGTCGAACAACCTACTTCATTTTGAAGGATAAGATATCGTACTAATTAAATTTAATAAAACTATAATTCAATAAAAATGTAAATATCAAAAATGGGGTTGTTCGTTTAAGGGGGAGGGGTAGTTTACCTGCAATGTTTTGTGTTTTAACAAGAGTACTTAATGTTTATAAATAAGTTCCGCGAAAATAAAGTCATATTAATCCACTGTAAAATGGTAAATGAGCTATCTATAAATGGAGAGGGTAGTTGAAGGGGGAAGGGGTGATTTTTGGAAAATTACTTTGCTGATACTTTCATCAGAAAATTTACTGTCAATGATAGTTTATACCATCAAAACAGTGTAATATTAAAAAAAGTAAAAAAATATATTCTTGTAAGACAAGTTTTATTTATTATTAATAATCATAACATATATATATATATATATATAATTTGTGATGTTTTCAATTTGTTTCTTCTGCAAGTAGATAATATTGTATATTCTTTTTAACACCTGACGCACGTTTCACTGAAAAATATCAGTGTCGTCAGAGGTTTCTAAGTGAATTAATAACAATCGGAATAATTCTATTCTATTAATTAACAATCGAAATAATTCTATTCTATTAATTAATAGAATAGAATAGAATAGAAAATAATTCTATTCTATTAATTAACAATCGAAATAATTCTATTCTATTAATAGAATTATTTCGATTGTTATTAATTCACTTAGAAACCTCTGATGATACTGATATTTTTCAGTGAAACGTGCGTCAGGTGTTAAAAAGAATATACAATATTATCTACTTGCAGAAGAAACAAATTGAAAACATCACAAATTATATAATTATTGCAAGAAACATCGAGTTACTTATATAGAAAATTATATATATATATATATATAACTTATGGTTTATTTATACATTTTTGATTTATATAGGTTATGTATTTACGTATTTGTATTAAATACAGTATATATTTCCTTATAACATATTTCAAAGGAAAATTGAATAAAGTTAGCGCTATTCGCCTTGGTTCAGTCTCCTTGAAATTGTAATTTGTGCGGTCTGCGACAAGTCCTGTCCCGGTTTTGTGCTGCTGTAAGCACCCAGTGCATGTAACAATTGCAAAACACTCTGACTGCCAGGGTTCTGTAATGGCAGTGAACTGTAACCTTTGGAATATATTTTGATTGTGCACCTTACAGCCGATAAGATCTATGGTTTTTAATCAAAACAGATTTGCACAAACAAATTCGAATATCAGTAATCTTTTGTATATTTTCAAGTGATAGTGTGCACTTGAAGTATGTTCTCTGTTTTTGGTTGTAGTTTTTACATTTGACAGTATGACAATAAATTTAAAAAAATTTTCGTCTTTACAGAGATAGCCCCACGAGTATCAAATGGCTATGGATGGTCGCATGTCCAAGCAGTCAGATAAGTTGCTATAACTTTAAAACTGCTGTGTTTACTAGTTTGATGGGTGCGCTAAAATAAAGTGCGTAAAGACCTTCTTCTTCTTCTTCTTCTTCTTCTTCTTCTTCTTCTTCTTCTTCTTCTTCTTCTTCTTCTTCTTCTTCTCCTCCTCCTCCTCCTCCTCCTCCTCCTCCTCCTCCTCCTCCTCCTCCTCCTCCTCCTCCTTCTTCTTCTTCTTCTTCTTCTTCTTCACTTCAAGGATTAGGCTTGCAGCCTGTTCCGTCTTTACAGCCACCGTTTTCTTGGTCTGCCTCTCTCTCGTTCTCCAAGAAGCTTATACTGGATTACCTTTTTTGGTATTCTCGAGTCACCCATTCTATTTATGTGTTGTATCCAGTTTTCCTTATTTTGTTTAATTTTATAGTTTATCGAGTATATAAGTTATTCGGCTATTGCCTTATGTCTGCAGTTCTTATGTGATCTTTTAGGGTGCATCCTTTGACTCTCATTAAGTATTTCATTTCAGCAGCTTGAATTCGTTTTCTCTTATTCTGGCTGAGTGTCCACGATTCCCTCCCGTACATCAATACTGGTGCCGCTATTACCTTATAAAATTTCAAGTCTGCACCTTTTCGTACTTTGTTTTCCAGAGTCTTATGAATTGTGCCACACATCCTCTGGTATCTGTTTATTTTATTATCGATATCGTTTTCATATTGATAGCTTACGTCGCACCCCAGGTAGCTGAAAGGAGATATTTGTCCAATAATATTATTACAGTTGTTTTGATTGTTCATCATCTTTTTTCACAGCACTAAACTTTATAGAATATTGAAACTTTCAACTTGTGAAACTTACTTGTCTTTTCTTCTCGTACGCGTTTCGGCGTGGTGTTCGCCTTCGTCAGCTTTGAGACAGACTGCCATTAACTTGTAACGGTTTTTAATTTGAAAGGTATAGTGGGAGTGGTGTGTGGGGGAAGGGGATTGGCAAGGGGATACACACAAAAAAACACAACTACACCAACATAGATACTAATCTTGAAATATTACACTACTTACCCAAAGGTCGAAAACTTAACACAGCAGAACAATATGAAATATACAAACACCACACAACACAACCAAACAACATACTTAACGACCAATTACAGTATAAATCACACACACTTTTTGACACAATTATACATAAAAATAACAATAATTTGGATCCCCGCGCCAATCCCCTTCCACCACACACCACCCCCCACTATACCTTTCAAAATAAAAACCGTTACAAGTTAATGGCAGTCTGTCTCAAAGCTGACGAAGGCGAACACCACGCCAAAACGCGTATGAGAAGAAAAGACAAGTAAGTTTCACAAGTTTAAAGTTTCAATATTCTATAAAGAATATTATTACTATTTTGGAGCGAACTGGGAATGTTCCTTTAAACGCGATTATTTTAGTCTTTGCCGTGGAAAATTTTAAATTATATTCATGGCAAATTTTACTGAGTTGATACACTGCTTTTTGTAATCCATTTTCTTTTTCTTGTAGGATAACTTGATCGTCAGCAAACAGCTGAGAGTTAATGCAGAAATTGTCGGGAAGTAAGTAGATTCCAGGACCAGTTCGTTGTTTCCACTGCCTTACAACATCATTAATATATAAAGTGCAGCATTAAGGTGGCAGCCCCATCACCTAACTACCTAGCTGGAGGCTGATTACCTCTGATAGGGAAACTAAACCTTTTCAAAATCTTCACAGGAATAGCTATGACCTTCATATATGAAATGAACGTTTATTCAGCGAGGCACATCTTACTCTGGACTTCGACTTGTGTGAAGGCTTCTATGTAGCACACATCCCTTTAGCCAGTCTATTTCCCGATTCTTTAGGGCGTTCTTTTTTAAAATTTATATATATTTTATTATTTAACTTCATTGCAACTTTTACAGACTATCTAGCAATTTAATTTTAATACGTAACTTAACATTATGTAGGATAAGGTACCACAGGAGCATTCCTCAGTACAGTTACACTATGCTCATGTGCTGAGAATTATTATATATATTTAGTTCTTTAGTTCAAATTGTTCCTGTCTCTGCAATCGTTGAATGAGTCCAGCTTTGGCAAGCAGTTGTAGCACTTCAATGTTTACGTATTCATGAAGTCACCTTTCGTATTTATCCGCAACCCGTTTAATCTCGTCAGCAACCGTAGGCATTTTCAGGCCCGATGGATCTCATCATTTCTTACGTACCTTGGTGCAACCTTTATTAATGCGAAGAACCTTATTTTGAAAAGTCTGAATTATTTCCATATTAGATTTCTTAGTAGAACTTTCAAGGTTGTACACCCAAACTGGTTTCAAGATGAAATTTATAGTGGCTAAATATTTTTGGCAATTTAAGTAAATACAAATCGCTTTTTTTCTTTTCAGCGTTGTGGGACATGAGAGTCTGTGTACAGCTTGGAAAGAAGCTGTAACAGCATTAAGTGCCAGGGTACGAATGCATTTGTCGGAGAGCGGATCGAAAACCAAAGTAACAGTAAGTGACCTTCAATTATCAAACCTTTTTTAGACTTAAAATTTGCCAAATTTCTTGTACGCTGATTGGTTAATTCGTAACGCTTCTCTGCGTCTGAATCCAAAATAAAATTAAGATTGTTTGAAAGCAATGCATGGTCTCTCCAAAAACCCCAGTATGATTTTACGACTTATCTAAAGGGCCATGCTTGTTCATGGGGTTAAGGTCTAACAAACGTTCGTTACAATACAGCATTTTAAACATTCGTTTAAAATCATTAACGCAATTTAGTGAAACTACTAACGTAAGTGATGAATTCACGGAATGTTTAAATAAATTACGAAACTGTTTTGATATCTACAGTTACAAAATTACTATACAAACAAAAATAGATGACTTTTTAAGGTTAATTTAGTTCCGTGTGCGAAAAAGAAATTTTGTCTTCCAAATATTTTACAACTTCCAAACTCATAATTCAGTTCTTTAAATTATTAACAATCACTGAAATTCGATAGGTTTTTTCATTAGGCATATTTTGGTACAAGTCTCGTCTGAAAACTCAGTGTAGAACAAAAGTTATTCAATTTAATATGGTTTTTTATTACTATCCCGTAAAATAATAAAATATTCTCGCACACGCGCACTCACTACACGCATCTTTTCGCACCATTTCACAACACTAACAGTTTTTTTTCTGTCTAAAAATACTTAAAACTAACAATTTGAACATGTCTCTTATCGACTAACATACAATGTTATTCCAAACCTGTCCAAAGCTGCAGTCTTTACTTACACAAATGTTCATTTCAACATGGTATTATAGTCTTTGAGGCCAGTAATATTCTATATGCATATTCTACTCATTGCAACACACACACACACACACACACACACACACACACACACACACACACACACACACACACACACACACACACACACACACACACACACATATACACATAATTTACATACCAGTATATATAAAACTATAAAACAGGTGTTACAACAATTGTTTTCAAATGTATTTATTATAAATTAGTGGAACAAGAATATTGTGAGTCAATATGAATAACATTTTAAATAAAGTGGAACTCGCAAATAACGAGCTCGCTTATAACGAGAACTCGGATGTAACGAGCAAGAGTACGAGATTTTTTGGTTTTGTATCTTAGTAATGATAATTAAACTCGCCTTTAACGAGTAGGAACGCATTAGAGACTCGGTTATAACGAGTATTTTATCTCGGGCTTGCTTGTACATGGGTTAAGTTCTAACAAATATTCGTTACAATACAGCATTTTAAACGTTCGTTAAAAATAATTAACGCAATTTAGTGAAACTAATAATGTAAGTGATAAATTCGTGAAATGTTTAAATAAGTTAAAAACTGTTTTGGTATCTACATATACAAAATTACTAAACAAACAAAAAATATATGATTTTTTTAGGTTAATTAAGTTCTGTGTGCGAAATATGAGTAAAATTTTGACCATTCCATTTAGAAAAAAAAAGACAAATAAATTAGAGTGAATTTTTTTGTAATTTAAAAATAAATATTGTACATGTGGCATGGAAAGTTTTCGGTTTTTATTTTTTGCCAGATGGGCGGCTGATTTTTGGTACGTTTTTACTACGCAGTTACTTTTACTATACTTTGCGGATGCACTGTACGCCAATATTCAGCAAAGAATTTGTTAGCGTTTAAAACATGTTTAAAGTCTAAATGTCACTTTTAAAAATAGAATGTAAAACATGTCAAAATTTTATTGTGCAAAGCCTCTTCTTTATACAACAATGGCTGTCCGCGCACTTATATATGGCAGCGAAACATGGGTAACGACAAAGGCACATGAAAATCAGGCACAGGAAATGAGATTCATAAGACGAGTTTAGGGTTGTAGTCGAATTGACAGAATAAGAAATGAAAGAATTAGACAAGAACTTCAGGTATTCAACTTAAATGAAAAGATAAAATTTAATAGAAACAAGTGGCAAGAACATTTAGAAAGAATGCAACAATACAGGATTCCAGTAAAAGCTAGAAAATACAAAGCCAGAGGAAGAAGAAATTTAGGTAGACCAAGGAAAAGGTGGGAACCGTAACAGGTAGAATGCCCAAAACATGAAGAAGAAGAAGAAGAAGAAGAAGAAGAAGAAGAAGAAGAAGAAGAAGAAGAAGAAGAAGAAGAAGAAGAAGAAGAAGAAGAAGAAGAAGAAGAAGAAGAAGAAGAAGAAGAAAGCCTCTTCTATAGTAGACTTTTTTGTTGTGTGTTTGATAATCACGGTATAAAAATTTAGGCTTGCGAGTCGACAACTCGGATGTAGCGCGAGCACCCGGTTTCAACGAGCACATTTGTCCGGTCCCTTGAATCCCTTGAAGCTAGTTCCACTGTATTTGTATAATTGTCTATGTGAAAGCGTAAGGCCCTCCGCACACGGGGCAACAGCTAAGCGATCCAACAGCAATTCGATATCCCCTTCACATCACTTCCTACGTAAAGAAGTGGAGACCCACCAATGGAGCAATATGAAAGCAATCCGTAGGCGATCTAGTCGATGTACATGATCTGAGCAACTCGGTCAACCTGCAGTGTAGGTCGCTACCGCATCGAGTTGCCCATATTGCCAGGTAAAATAGAGGCGTTCAATGGGTGCAGTGGAAAAATGCCAAAAACTGGTAAACTGGTAAATATACCAGTTTATAATGTTTGAAAGAAAAAAAACCTGTAAAATGTTTTTGTAAGATAAAAATGAACATATATGTTTATGTGTTATTGTGTGTGTGAGAGTGATTATATCTCAACAAAGGCAATGAATTATTGTTATTTGACATCAGTAAATAAATAGTTATTAATGATGCTTCCCTCAATGTAATAAAAATCCTTTCTTCCGCGCTGACGCACTCCCTCATATTGGTATTTTGATTACGAAAAGCAGGGGTAATAATTTCAGCAAGTACAATATAAGATTGCTTTACATTCTGTAAAATGCGAGAAGTTTGGCGTCATTTTCTAGCAGTTCTTTGGCTGCAACGAACAGCCTGCAATAATTCTTCTCAATGTAGGGATGAAACAAATACTTCCTACGGTTTCTTCTTCGTCGGGATCTTATGTATCGGTATAGGTGCAAAAGTTCTTCGTCACTTGACTCACTCGACATACTGAAAAATGATGTAGGACCTCTTCAAACACTTTGGAAAAAAAAAACGTTAGATAGGTATTTTCTCGTTGGACGGCACGAATCAACTACTTCCTATCGCTCCGTGAGCGGATGCCCTGTTGATCAGATCACTCACATCGCCTTCATCACTTATACCGCCTGCATTGCCGTTATCACTTTTATCGCTTACCTGTTGCCCCGTGTGGGGAGGGCCAAAATGTTACACTATTGTAAATGTCGTGTTACGCGTTGTAGGCGTCAGTATAACAGTGTCCCTGTTACATTGTTAGTTTCAAAACCAGACTACTAAAGGGACAAACGGACTTATTAAAATAAGTTAATTCTCAAAACTGTAAAATACACAACATGTTTATTACGCAACAATTTATTAACGATTTAATTTTAACTTTTATAAATAAACTATCAGAGAAACTGGGGGATATTCTATTCTTGTTGGAACGATATTTTGTTTGAGACAGGACGTTGCTTCAAACAAAGATACATTGAACACACAAAGCCACTACACTCCACTACCGAATCCATCTTTGCAAACCACCTCACTGAAGCAAACCACATATGCACAAACGTCGAAAACAATATGGATATTCTACACGTACACACAAAAGCCGAAAACTAGACACTCTTGAACAATTGGAAATATACAAACACACAAAAACACATAAGATCGACATCCTAAACGAACAGACACAATTCAAATCACACGTATTATTCGAACACACACACACACACAACTACGATCCTTCAAAAGTCGACGCCGCCCGTCGCCAAGAACAAGACGGACAGCGCTCCCAGTGGCAGCCTCTGAAGAAGCTTATAATAATCGAAAACTGGTTCAGGCTGTAAGGTAAAACTTTTACATTTTCACCAATAAAAAAAATGTGTGTTCCGAGTCGGTAGTGATATAATTATATTTAGTAAATATCCAGTAAGGACTAAGATATACTATTACAAACGACAGCACTTTAGAACAAGTGAACCGTTTCAAATATCTCGGCTATAGCGTAAGCTATAAATCTGAATATGATACAGGAGAGAAGATAAATAAATTTAGAAATATTTGTGGTACGATTCATATATATCTTAGAAATAAAACAAGGCACAGCACAAGGATTAAATTTTACAAGACAATTGCAATACCCACATTGATTTATGCGAGTGAGGCGCGGATCATGACAAAACAAGGAATGCGGCAAGATTCAGAGTGCTGAAATACAGTTTCTTCAAAGTACTTTCAATTATAGGTATATTGCAAGATAGAATTAGGAATGAGGATATCAGAACAGAACTGGAAGTGAAGGCCATAAATGAAAATATTTCGATTTACAGAAGACAATGGTGGGATCATCTGCAAAGGATGACAGAGGATCGATTGCCGAAAGCGGCACTGAACTATAAAGCCATTGGTAGAAGATATGAGGATCATCCGAAGATGAGATGGGGCCGGAACAGGTGTATATAACCTAATCCTTGAAGAGAAGAAGAAAGTTATAAGTCACATACATTACAATGGAGATGAGATGTAATTGTCTTGTCTCCGGCGGGCTATTAGTCCATGAAAGAAGAAGAAGAAGAAGAAGAAGAAGAAGAAGAAGAAGAAGAAGAAGAAGAAGAAGAAGAAGAAGATATTTCAGACCAACGGTTCAGTAATAGTGACCGAAGATATTCGTTTGTTCAGAACGGCGAACCGCCAAGTGGTTTACCCGTATCGGAAAAATATAGCACCTCCCCCTCCCCACAAAAGTCTTGCGACTAAATTACAGATAACAAGAGTTTAGTTTTATAGTCTAGTCGTCGTTACAGATAACATAATTATGTTACTAATGTACCTATTGTTTCACTGTTTGCAGACAATAACCGTTGAACGTTATTCTATGGGAAAGTCGTTTCTGCATACACCGATCGACGAATATGTCGAGTATGAAAACAAGATGCCGGCTGATATCGCCAAAACTGTATGCTACGCTTTGCAGGCAGACCCATGGTGTTTTGTAAGTATTACAGGGGATTTATAAAAGGTAGAGGCAATGAGAACACACCAAATTAAAACTATCAAAACATGAATTCGTTAATACTTTAAAGTCAAAAATATGGTATAAATACAAAGGTAATAAGATGCCATTTTACTTAGTCATGTTCGTCGCTTGAAAGTAACACGCTTACATTCTTCAAGTCGATTGAAAAACCTATCCATGACCCTCTGCAGCATGGCTTTGCGGAATCGTCTGAATTTCTTCGATGATCTGCTGTCTGAGTTGATTGAAGTCACGAGGTAGTGATTGGAAAACTTTAAACTTCAAATAACTCTACACACAAAAAAACCCATGTAGAGAGATATGAAGATCGTGCTGGCCAGGGTATTGCACAAAATCTTGAGGTCAATCCGATCTTCGAGCACATACCTCAACACATCCATTGAGGTGACTTGCGTAGTGCGTGCGGTAGCTCCATTCTGCTGGAACCAGACCGAGTCAGTATCAATCCTTACATCATTTAACAAAATAAGAAGAAAAGTTGTTCAGCATTCGGACATATCGGTCAGAGTTCTCACTGACTGTTTTTCACATTATCGTCGTCAAAGAACTCTCTCTTCTCCGTTAGCAGCCCGTATGCTGGTTGGCAGCAACTCCTCATTCTTCACGCTTCTCTGCTTTTCTTTTCAACTCACAATATGATGTGCAGTTCATATCGACCACAAGCTGTTTCATGTAGTCTAAACGGGGTCGTCCTCTGCGATACTTCCCTTCAATTGTTCCTTCAATTATTCTCTTAACCAACCCATTGTGTCGTAGTATATATAAACGTAGCTTTTCTGACTTTTAAATTTCGTAGAAATCTCTTCTCCTCCTGAGCTCTTCTAAAGACTTACTCATTCGTTATCTTCTCCCTCCAGCTTATCTTGAATATTCTTCTGTAGCACCAGGTCTCAAATGCTTGGTGTCTTCTGTTGTCACTATCTCCAATTGTCCAAGATTCACTCCCGTATAGGACAACACTCCACACGTATGTCTTTACTAGATTCTTCCTTATTTTTAGGCTGACAGTGTTTGAAGTGAAGAGGTTTTTCTAGTTTTCCACATTGTAACAAGGTCTTCACGTTCCAGGGTCCAATCCTCTTTTCAGTATTGTGTTTAACTGAACTAACTTCTCGAGTAGTCTCCACCCGGAGATCCGAACAGGGGACCGTTTTACCTCCGGAATATTGTAGAAGAGAAGCATCGATCATAAAGCTGCTGATACTAGGGATATTTTAAACAGATCTTTAATGCAGTGGTTTCCCCTTGCCCTATGCCGTTGACGTATAGCCGTTCCTCCGCCTTTAAAAGTGATTTCTCACCCCTGGGAGAATAGGGTGCTCTATCCTGCTCATCTGCCCTCAAAGGAGGCCACTGGCACTTGATAGAGGGGATCATCTTACCCCGGGTGATATTCGGTCCCTGTATTCATTAGCCGCTTGATACAGAAAGGTTGCCCCCTCTCTACCTCGGGGAGGTAAACATCAGGATTTTCCCTTCATCAGGTCTAGGACCACAGCGGGATTTCCTAGACCCTCCAGTACTTTTAGAGAGAGGTTCAACCGGCCATAAACTCAAACGGAGGAAACTCCACACCACACAGTGGCTCGCTAGCTATGAAGAGGTATAGCATGAAGATGTTGAGGAGTGCTGTCACTTCAATAACGTATGTTTTGTTTATTGGCACGCCCGGAAGGGTGAAAACAGATCTAATCAAGAAATAGACTTCAATATAAAACAGAGCGACACCGACCAATTTGTAAAGTCCAGAAGAATCAGCTGGATAAGACTCTTTCATCAGCTGGATACGGCGTCCTACTTTATCAGTGTCGTTTGTTGATTTTAATTGCGTGTGTATTACTCATTTTACTTTCATGTTCCGTAAGGAAATGGAAATATGGTGATGGCGAAAAAATCGTGTTCGGGATAAGGGCTGATTCTGATTGTACTACCCACAAAACATGAAGAAAAGTCATTTTTCGAAAAGTGTGTGTGTGTGTGTGTGTGTGTGTGTGTGTGTGTGTGTCTGTGTTGTGTAATTTTTTTTTGCCAAACGATAACGGCCGCAAATTCAAACAGAATCAAATAATGTTTTGTACACATCCCTGAATTGTAGAGGACTCAAGAACTATTGATTTTGGTGAAGATCGCTTAAGGGGAAGGGGTAGTTTACCTGCAACGTTTTATGTTTTAACAAGAGTAAAGTAGTTAATTCTTATAAATAAAGTATCCTGAAAAGAAGATCATAATAATTCACTGTAGAAACGTAGATGAAATATCTATAAATAAAGAGGTTAGTTGAAGGGGGTGGGAGTAATTTTATATAAATGAAAATGATAGTTGAAGGGGGAGGGGCTAATTTTCATATATATGTCATGTATACTACTTTATCACCAACAAAGAAGTAGTTGTTAAAATTACTTCCCGGGCTGTTTGACGTGGTGCAATGTTTACTACAAAACCAGACGTTTCGGCAGTGCTAGCGACTGACATCATCAGTGAAAATCGAGTGCGCTAATGGGAGGTGGTATACGTTAGTGACCAGGTAAAATGTTATATGCACGTTCTTCATGTTTTGAGGGTAGTGTACAGAATCAGTCCTTATCTCGAACACGATTTTTTTCGCCATCACCGTACTTCCATTTCCTTATGGAACATGGAAGTAAAAAATTACTGGCCTGCCCTAGAACAGTACCATTTGCAACCGTTTTTGCTCGTATGGGATAACCTCCATGAAAAGCCGTCATTGACCTGTCTTCGATGTGGAGCTTTGGAGTCCGAAATCCTTGCAGATTCGACATAATGAATGCACAGCCAGCCATCTGCAAGCCGCTTTCCGAGTTTGACAGAAGAGTCTGGTTATCAGCAAACAACAACGTGTCAACTACAGAGTTCTTATCTGGCGTTACAGCCTTTGGCGGGCTTCAGTCCCCTCAACTATACTCCTCCACGCTTCCGTGTTCTCCGCCCTCCCTCTCAACCCACTGATTCCCATGGTAGCAAGATCTTCTGTTACGCCATCCAACCATCTCATTCTTGATCTATCTCTAGTCATGTAGTATATAATATTCTCTTCAGCATTCTTTCCTCAGACATTCTTTGCGCATGTCCCAGCCAACGCAACCTCTGTGATTTGACGAATTTCACTAAGTCTTTTCCACGCAAGGGGAGCCTGTACTTCATTGTTACTGCGTATTTTCACCTGCCTTATTCTCTGACTGGATTATAAATTTTGCGCAATGTTTTGCGTTCAAATGATTTTAAAGCAGTTTTGTTTGTCATTCTCTTTGTCAAAGTCCACACTTCACATGCGTATGTAACAACGGGTCGTATAAGAGAATAATATACTTTAAGTTTTATACCTCTTGTAACAAGTTTGTTTTTAACGGTGTTAATATTTGCAAAGGTGTTTATTTCCCGCTTGTATCCGTTCTCTTAGACTCATCCTATGTTATTATCATTTGATATTAAGGCACCTAGATAACTAAAGCAGAACACTTCTCATTCACATTGAAATCTCTAGGAGCCCTTCTGGTCTCCGAGTTGGACATTACCATGTATTTTGTCTTGTTTTCATTTATCACAAGACCAATTTTCATTCCTTCTGCTTTCATTAATGCATACATGTTTTTGAGGCTATCAACGTTTCTTGCTACTATTGCAATGTTATCTGCACAGTCACATATTAGAGAAGATTTCATGAATATTGTGCTCCTTTTATCGATTTTATTTATTGCACTATGTACAGCTACGTCCAACAGAACCGCAGAGTGGCCACCTCCTTGCATCACACTATTGTTAAAGTTAAAACTTTCACTCATTTTGTTATATTTATTTACTTTTGCTTTTGTGTCTTCATTGTATTTTAGTTAAATCGAACTAATAAACATACATTTTAGTTAATCGAATTAGTCTGGTGCTAATACCAACTTCTCTCAGGACTTTAAATAATTCTTCCAGATTTATACTACTGAAGGCATGCTTAAAATCAATAAACAGGAAATGTAGATCTACATCATGTTCATAGAACTTCTCCATCATCTGTCTAATGATAAATAGTTGATCAGTCGTTCCTCTGTCAGGCGGAAAACCTCACTGATATTCTTCAAGAAAGCTTTCTGCATACTTTTTTATCCTTCCCTTCAATATTTCAGTAAAAATCGTATAGGCAGTGCTCAGCAAAGTTATGCCCCTGTAATTTAATTTTCAGATATAGTTCTATCCTCTTATAGGACGTATTACTCAAGTTTCCAGTTTTGTGGCATGATTTTATTTTCCCATGTTAGATATTAGTTCATGCATTTCCTTCATAACTGAGTGTCTTCCATTTTTTATTAATTCAACAATAGCGTCTACAACGGCTTTACGATTATTTTCAATTTACAAATAACCGCTTCTATTTTCCGCAGTGGTGGCTTTTCTGTTTCCGCACCTTCATACAGGCTTTCCCTTTCTTCGTGAGAATCTGTTGCTTCTTGATCTGCACGTATATTTAATATATCCTCAAAATTTTCGGCCCATCTCCGCAGTATCAGAACTTTCTCCCTGATCATATTCCCATCCCTACTGATGCAGGCTTTTATTCTTGGTTGAAAAATTCTTCTCATTTTACTGACTCATCGTATTACATTCTGCTCCTTTAACTCTTCCAACTCTTGGAATATCTTTCTAATTCCATCTCTCTTCTTCATCTTTCTCTTAACTCTCCTCCTTACGTCTCTATACTTATCAACATTATTTCTTGTCTCTCTCTGTATCATTTCCGTCTTCGCCTTATTTTTGTCCTCTATATTGCTCATCTACAGTCTTCGTCGAACCAATCCTGGTTACTTCCACATTTTCTCACTGGTATGGTTTTCTCTGCAGCTTTCCTCACAGCTGATTCAATCCACGTCCACCTTTCGTCCACTCCCATTGGCTGTTCCTCCTGTCTCAGTTTACCCTCTATTTCGAGCTGATATCTTTTCATTTTCTCTCTGTCATTTAACTTATCTTTGTTCCAATTCATCATCATCATCTTCTCTGTTCTATTCTTATTTAGTGACGTCAATTTCTCTCTCGAGATCGCTTCCAACACGTAATGATCAGTATCACAGTTTGGTGTACAGCTCCGCACACCAATATACCGCACAGTTATCAATCTTAAATGCTTCGGAAGGTACATCTATCAGTTGCGTATGACATCGTCTATATACAGGGTGTCCCATGAGGAATGGAACATCCTTGAGGAATACATTCTAAAGGCTGAAATCATCATCATCATCATCACCATCATCATCAAGGAGTAAACCAGTATGAACTTCAAGTAAAAAACCGATCGTCGAGAGCAGACATAATCAACCCGATGTAGATTCAAGAGGAACCACGTACTCCACCCATGGAAGACGACAGGAGATGCCCCAAGGACCCAGCCACAACCTCATGTTAAATTCAGGTGATATACAACCACAACATTTGTATATTTCGTCTTAATAAGAGAAGTAAAAAAAGAACACTAAAGAACTTTAACAAAAGAAACTAATAATGTAAAGAAGAAATTATCAGATTTGTAATTTTTGTAATGAAGTAATAGTAACAGCAATATATAGATAAATGCAAGATAATAATGTAGATTACCACCAATATTATTCTTCAAATAATTTGGTTGAAGTTTATGATAAATTAATTATTTTGAGAAAGTTCAGACCCGGATCAGAGGTATTTAAAACTAACATCTAGATAAGTAAATTTTTGAGATAAAAGGAATAATATACTTAATATCTGTAAAGCAGTAAAGGCAGAATTTAGTAAAGTAAATTTTATTAAAAAAAGAAACAAATTCAAACATAATATTTGAATAGTAATAAAGAGACGTTTTCGCTAACACCAAGTGAGTGAATAAATTTGTGCAAACCTTGTCAATTTCCTATGTCATAATTGTGTTGTAATTTGTTGGTAAGGAGGTTTTACTAACAACGGCAGCTAGTTTGATTAACTGGTAAAGAATTGAACTAGTTCCCGACTTTTGTGTTGTCTTAACAAGGGAGACGGCATACATTTTATAAAACTATGGCTGTACCTGTACTTATGTGTTGTAGTGAAAGTTGGATAAATACCAAAAAAGGAGACACCAAAATACAGGCAGCAGAAATGAGATTTTCAACTGCTTTCAAGTGTTTGCATATTATAGACCCCTGCAGACTATAAATAGCCCATAACTGCCGCTTAGTTTTCAGTTTTATGTCGGGCGGTTTAGACAGTGCGTCTCAAGTGGTGTATTTAGTGAAAAGTGATTATCAAAGACCCACCGAAGTTTCGGTTTCGGCCAAAAATTGGCCGAAACTAGCGTTCGTGAGTTGTCGGATGAAGTTGTCTCATTAATTTAATTATTGACTTATTGTTGAATTAAGAAAATAACAATATTATTTTAAGAGAATACCATACATAATATAATACATTATAGAAGAACCTGTTAGTTATGAACCTGCTTGTAACAAATACTTCTTGAAAAGACTATTTGATTGTGGTAGATAACTAAAGACTTAAAAATTGATATAAGTTGTATTTTTATGGGTCACTTTCTAAATTTTTTTTGTACCTAGGTACATTGTATTCCAAAAATAAAGTGATTTACTAATAAATTTAAGTCTTTTATTTAATCGATTAATCTGTTACAAAGCTAGGAAAAACTAGTTGTTTCAGGGTATAGTGTAAATTTATTAAATTTAACTAAATTTTAACTTAACCACATAAGTTTCGGTTTCGGTTACGGTTTCGGCCGAAACTAGAGGGGCCGAATATTCGGTTACGGTTTCGGTTTCGGCTGAAAATCGTGTTTCGGTCGGACACTAGTGATTATAGTTAGCGGAATTCATTACAGTTGACATTATTATTTGTGTAGACAGATTAACTTGAACTATTGTACGAATATAATCTTGTTGAATAACTTGTTGATTACAAACTGTTAATTGTAATAATTAAAGCCGGTTTTTGGTGACTTCATTGGCGTCTTGTATTTTGTTTTCCACTGTGCCATACGACAATCAAGGAAACCATCGTAAAGTATTAAGAATAAACAAACACGGATACCATATAACACAAAATAAATAAACTTTCTACCCCGATACCAAGCGGTATCATGGCACAATGCACGCAAACACTTGCACACGAACAAGTTTAAAAAACACTTAGACAGATTAATGTTTTGTAATAAACCAACTTCTCACCATTAAAAGTAGTCGTTAGTGATTGCAATTCAATAATTATAATTAAATACATCCCCATTTAGCTGGTGCAATTACAATATTATTAACTGATCGAAATTTAAATACTTCTTTTTTTGATAACCTTTTTGTTGACTTTTTCGGTGTCGTTATGCACAAATGTAACAAATAATATACAAGTACGATTATTTTGTGCGCTATAGTTGTCTAGGGAGTATGTAAGCGCTGTGCACTATAGTTGTCTCGAGAGTACGTAAGCGCTTCCATGTAATCGTTTGTAGTTAGTCTCGAGAGTACGTAAGCGCTGTGCGCTATAGTTGTCTCGAGAGTACGTAAGCGCTTCCATGTAATCGTTTGTAGTTGTCTCGAGAGTACGTAAGCGCTTCCATGTAACCGTTTGTAGTTGTCTCGTGCCGAGGGATGGTTAAAATTTAAATCCAAAATAAAAATTTTGTACCCATTTATCAAGAAGGAAAGAAGCAGGCTTGAAATGTTTATTCACCCTGCGGTGTACGGTAACTCAATTTACAATATAGTCTTCTTCTTCTTTTTATGTTACATTTTTATGCGAATACAGCTTAAAAATGTTTTGAAGACGGTGCAGAATTCGGAACGGGAGTAGGAGGAGGAGGAGGGGGAGGAATCGTAATAGAGGACTGTGGAGTATATTTGTGGTCACGTGTGCCAGGTTTTATGAACATCGCTTGTGTATTTAAAAGTTATTATGAGACGTATGCCAAATAGATAGGTAAATAAGACAGCCAAATACCAAACCATGTGAGTTGTAACCAACAACTCGATTTGTTTCTTCCAATAAACACAAGCACACTGGGAATATTAAACCCAGGTCGATCACCGAGTTACGGACTATTGATTTTTAACTGCAAAAAAAAAAAAAAAAATTGTTTCTGGCTCCAACTGGAAACAATGTATGTGGCTCTAAGTCAATATGTATCCGGAAACAATTTTTACAATTTATTAAAATAAATTTATTTATAACAACAGTACAAATCTGACAGCTCATTTTCAACATAGTCTCCTTGCTTTTCAATACACTCGGTCCATCGATGCACAAGCTTCCTAATGCCCTAAGAAAAGTTTTTCGGTTCAGTAGCAAGCCACTTATGCCCCGCTCCCTTCACGTGTTCATCTCTGGAGTATCGACAGCTCCTTAAGTTGAAATAAAAGATGGTAATCCAAAGGGGCTGCACGCGGGATGTTCCAACACCTCGAAACGCAATACCTCAAGGGGTTGGATAGTGCGGGCGGCGCGTTGTCATGCAACAAAAGTTCTCTTTACGACAATAGGCCTCAGAATTTGGATCAAATTGTAGGCTTCAGTTCGTTGGACACCATCTCACTGTAACTTGCACTATTTTCTGTTGAGCCCTTCTCCAAGTACTGTAGAGCATCGCTTATCCGAACCTATCGGGATCAGGGTCCGTTCGGATAATCGATATTTCTGATAATAGATCGTAAATTAAAAACATTACTTCCCTTTACAAAACAAAGATTTTTATTACAAAATCATTTCTACATACTGCTATATAATTACAGCAACCTGTATACTGTACTGTAATGTGTTACTCAAGCTAAAAATCACTGAATTAAAACTGAGTGTAATTTATAAAAACAAAAAGTTAATTTAAACAAAATTAGAGTTTAATGACAAACACTGTACTATAAAATTAATTAAAAATAAAAACAAAACATACAGTACCATGGATTTACACTTTTTGAAGAATTGTTTATCACCGGCTGCTTCAAAGCGATACCCCCTTTTCTGGCTGCTAAAGACTGAAATCGTTTAAGATCCATAATCTGAATACAGTCTATCTCGTCTTCTGTGTCGGCCCACTGTAGAACAGTCTCAAGTGCGTCAAAAACTTTTGCTGCCGTCTTGGTTTTGTATTAGTAGCATTCTCGCCGTCTTCATAGGCTGTATAGCTACACCGTTTATTTATTACTGTACAGTATCGTAATAATTTATAGTATACAATTCTTTATGTTCAATAAATATCCAATACGCCTACACGTGTCCAACATATTACTGTATATTAGTGTACATAATTGTACTTTTGAGTTCGGATAATAGATCGTTCGGTTAATGCATGTTCGGATAATCGATGCTCTACTGTACTGGCCCTTTTCTTTGCCAAAGCATTACCTTTTCTGCAGAGGGTCGGGTCTTGAATTTCTTTTCGACTGGAGATTCGTGGTGTGTCAGGTAAAAAAAAGGCGACATCTGGGGGTGAGGAGAGAAGAAACATAAGTAGGTTCCGTTGACAAGGAAATTAGGTCGGTTTAAACAATGTACACACTCTCATTGTTGTGGCATGTTTACTAACATGACAGAATACAGGTTACCAACATAACGTACTAAATGTATATGATTATTGTGCTATTGAAACTAGTATATATCAGAATAAAATCAAACAAGATTACAAATCATTCTTATACAAAGAACTATATTAACGCACTAACTTGTACGTACACAGAATAGTCAAAACTATTGTGCATGACAGTAGACAAACTTAAGTAATATAAAAATTGTACAATAAACAATCAAGTGTAAACTTCAAAAACTCTAGTTTATATATGCAGTGCCGCAACTAAACTAGGAGCCACTAATGTGTTCCCCGGACGCCTGATTTTGGGCGCCACGATGGCACAAAACGTTTTGTAAACTTTTAAGAACTAGGCGTTTATAAAATGACCAAAAACTTTAGCTCCAGGTGTACTTGCTAATCAGTGGCGAAGCGTCACGGGAGACAGGGTAGACAGTGTCTCCCTAAATAATTTATTCATAAAGTAATTAACTTTTATATATGAATTAAGATGCACAAGATACTCAGAAAGGATATAAAACTAATTTAAGAAGTTAAATATTACGTGACATGATGCGACTGCGTGATCCATGGAACCTTGCTGTGCGATGCAACTGTACGCGGAGTATCAGGGTAGACGTTACTTGGAATGTCTTTTCAACAAGGCTGGAGGTGAGGAGGGCTTTGGTGGATGACAACGGGAAGAGACCTGCGCGCGCAGCATAAATCATTTGTCCAGTACATCACGTCAAAAGACATTCTCCCCTGACTGAATAGTACAGAATTTTCGCCTGGCCGCCTGTGTTTGTTTCATTATGCGCGCGTAGTGAATATTTGTTTTTGTTGAGTTTACAAATTATTTTTAATTTTGTATATAAGTGTTATAGACTAAGAAGTGTGTGATCATTTACGTACTAATTATTTATTAATATACATTTGTAAGTGTCGTCCTTTAAGTGTTTTAAGCATATTGTTTAATTGATTTAATGCAGTAAAATGAGTACAGTTAGTACCAGTTCTGTCGCAGAAGTATTTGATATGAACTCTGACAACGCTGATTCACTAGAATTTTTGTTAAAATAAGAAATCAGTACGTTACCTTTAGAGCAAAAGGTAGGCCTATTGCTAAAGTCAAAAATATCTCTGCCGCCTTTAGATTTTGTCGCAGAAGGATGGACAAATTTCAGGAAGTTTGGTATAGTAAATATAGATGGCTCTCTGATTGTAAGCGAAACAAAACTCTGCACTGCTATTACTGCTTGATGTTTAATGGAGAGGAATCATGGAGCAAAGTTGGAGTAGGCACTATAAAAACATTTTTGAAGATAATGCCGCTAAACATGCTGGTAGCAAAACTCGTATAAAAAATTCTGAGATTTTTCACATGCTAGGACGTAACAGAATAGAACATTGCTTATCCGGATCAGCTACAATTCAAGCAGTGCAGCACAATGAAAATGTGGCTCAAAATCTAAGGATAGTAGGCCGTTTTATATATGTTGTTTGTTATTTAGGGAAGCAAGAGTTAGCTTTTAGGGGCCATAAGGAAAATGAGCAGGCTCTTAATAAGAGCAATTATTTAGAAACTTTAAATTTACTGACAATGGAAGAGTCTTTCGTGAAGGAACATACAGAAACCAGCACTGTATTTACAGGCACATCTTCTGAAATTCAGAATGATTTAATTGAGTCTGTTTCCATCGCTATTAATGGAACAATTCGTAATGAAATAAACAAGGCTGATTTTGTTTCCGTTCAAGTTGACGAAACAACCGACGTATCTGTTAAAAGCACAACTGAGTATAATTGTGCGATATGTTCGTGGTTTGAAAACTGAGGAACGCTTTTTAGGCTTTTTTTTATGTTTCTTCTAACAAAAGCCCAGAATAAACTAAAGGGTTGGCTAATAAAATTATTTCAGTTTTGAAAGAATATAACATTGAGAATAAATTAGTAAGCCAAACATATGACGGTGCTTATGTGATGGCTGGTCGTCACGGTGGAGTACAAACCCTTGTTCGTCAACAGTGTCCACAGGCAATATTTGTGCATTGGTATGCTCACCACAACTTAATTTGGTCTTGTTACACAGTGCAAAACATATTAAAGAAATTAAATTGTTTATTTGTAATTTAACTGCATTTCGCAGTTTCTTCAGTAGATCTGCTGCTAGATCTGATTTACTCCGAGAACAAGGGTTTAAACTCCTCACCCAACATCAACCCGTTGGAATTACCGTTGGTTTTTAAATTTACATAGACTTAAAATGTAAGGGATAAAAAAAAGATCAAGCACATAAAAAAGGGTATATAAATCATTATTCTTTACTATACTCATCACGCGAAACATAGTAATAATGTTTTTACATAGTAACAACATCTATTTGTTACTTCGAAAAAATAGTTTACAATTTTCGGTATTTTTCTTATTTGCACTAAACTTTTAATTTATTTTTTCAAAGTCATATACTGTTCAAAAAAAGAAGCGGAGATAACCAATAGTATGGAAATGGAATAGAATATGGAAGGAAAGAAGAGGATAGATGAAGAAAAGTATAGAAAGAAAAATTCAAAAATATGAAGAAACAAGCAATATGAAATCATGCTTAAAAGCAATTTCTTTCGTTCACCAAAACTGGTGTAGATCGATGTCGTGCGCGCGTATTGAATTTACACATACTCAAGTGCAACAGATAAATTTAAAAAAAATAAAAAGATTAAAAACATACAAGAACTAACATATAAAGTATAAAAATGTAATAAAAGAAAGAATAAACGTAAAACTGATTTTAAACACGCCAAAATGACTGTCAATTCTACCATTCTGCCAAACCAAACTTGGTAAAGTATGATGACAATCAGTTTATACAAAAAAAGTAAAGATGCTTCAATACAATGGATCTAAAATGGTCTAAACGAAAATATTCACTGTCTCTCCTCCATCCGCCACCCTAGTCCGAGAGGTGGTGTCCTCACAATTCGCATATAAAATATTTGTGATATCTCAGTCTACCATCCTCAGGTACCAGACAGTAGCGTATCTAGAATTTGGCTTAGGGGTGTCCGGGGTCGGGTCGGCTTCATACAAAAGAAAGAACAAATTAAGACTAATCAACATTAGTATCGGAAACGCGTGATAACCCTGAAATCATCAATCCCAGTAAAGTAAACCGTAATAACACAATAAAAAGTACACGTTATTGAAACATTGACTGAAATTGAAATATTGACTGGAAAGTTAGAAGGGTAATCTTCAATATTTATAGGTTGCAACGTACTGAAATAGACATAAATGGATGTAAAAAGGAAGCAATAATAAGAAGAGGGGTAAGACAAGGTTGCCCACTGTCACCGTACTTGTTTAATTTGTTTATAGAAGATGTTGTAACTCAGATGAAAAGGAGTTCTAGGGGAATTAAAATAAATGGGGAACGGATACACAGTATTCGCTTCGCAGATGATATTGTACTGATGGCTGACTCAGAAAAGGATATGACCCGAATGTTAGGTACGTTTAACAAAATTCTTCACGCTTGGAGATTGAGGATAAATGTTAAGAAAACTAAAATAATGGTTGTAAGTAAAAAAAAGAGAAGACATTAAATCAACCATTATGTTGAACAACACAATATTGGAGCACGTTACTGAATTTTGTTACCTGGGTAGCATAGTTACAAGTGGGAATAAGTGTCTGGCAGAGATTAAGAGGAGAGTGGCTCTGGCAAAACAAGCATTCCAGAGCAAAAGGAACTTATTAACAAACAACCATATTAGTATTGAAACAAGGAAAAAGTTTAAGGTATTTGTATGGGGTGTTTTAACTTACGGGTGTGAATCGTGGACCTTAGGGAAGGTGGAGAGTGACAGACTTCAGGCAATGGAGATGTGGATTTGGCGGAGAATGACAAAAACTCGTTGGACAGATAGGAAGACGAATGAACAGATCTTAGAGGAAATAAATGAGAATAGAACACTGCTTAGGAGTATAGAGGTGAGGAAGATTAAGTTGATAGGGCATGTGATCAGACATAGTGCTTTTTTAACTAACATCTTTGAGGGCAAAGTAGTGGGGAAAAAGCCCAAAGGAAGACCAAGAACTGCATACTTCCGCAGCACAATGAGTGTCGTGAATAGTCGGTCCTATGAAGAAATGAAGAATGTCGCAAGGGATAGAGTGACGTGGCTACAGCGACAAGGCATTGCCTTTAGGAGTTAAAAAAAATTGAAACATTGTTAAAAGATACTTATTGACCGAATAGATTTTCCTACATTTAATATTTCAAACGTATACCCCATTACTGTGTAACACACCTTTTGTATATTTAAAAAAGAGCTTACTACTGTATTAGCGTACACAGCTGAAAAAATTAAAATAAAATGGGCTAAAAATTAACAGATTAAGAAAATTCAACTTTTACGACCTTCTGGGGGGGGGGGGGTCCTGACCCGATCGTTCCCAATTGTCGGCACTCTTCGTATATCCAAGTGGTAAATACATTTTTGGAAATCAATAGGTGTTCACATGCGATAATATGAACCTCAACAACATACGAGAAAATTGTATTTCTACCGCTAGGCTATTGAAGTTTGCAGCTAGCCCTCGTAGTATTTACGCGCGTTATTAAAATACTTTATCTAACACTATTACAGTAAAATGTCCTAACATCCCCCCCCCCCACATCTTATCAACGAGGGTTGTAGAAGCTACAGACTCCGTATGCTCCAGGTATACCAGATTCTAGTTGCGACACTAATATTAACACTAATTAAAATTAATTAAACGTAATTATAAACTAATTGAAACGTAACACACATTACATATAATAATAAAAAACATTTAAACAGAGTTTTCCAATGTCAGTGCTGCTTCATCTCAGCGTTAACATTACTAATATTTTCTTACAATGTTGATATCAGGAACCTGTGAACAGATACAGTTGCATATAAATAATTATTGGTTTTTATAACTCAAAAAGGGCCAAGAATTTTAATTATGTAACACGTGTGATATATAACCATTTCCGTTCTTAGTTTAATCCTGATGTAAACAAACAGGCGCGGCACGTCTGAAACGCTATTTGCTACTTGAATTATAGAGGCGTGCCACTCTGACAGAAAGAGTACAGGCAGGGTACATATAATATTGATACCATGTAAACACATGTAAATTTTAATAATCTGTCCTGACAAAAGTAAAATTTGTGTGACTGCATCAGACAGACATTTTTTTTGTAACACCAGATAAAAGTTCTTTTGTTAACCGTTTAGAAACCGCAAAAAAGTATAAAGTTTATGTAAAACATGGCATAGGGATGTGGCGACCCCATCGCCCAGTTTCTTTGAAACTGCAAGCAGCCTGCCGAGTGACTCCCGAGATAAGAAGTTCCCCTCTACCAAGTGCCAACAGTCTCTTCGGAGGGCGGATGAGCGGGTAGAGGTAGGGCATTTTCTTCCCCTTGGGATGGGAAACTTTCCCTAAAGGCGGATGAACCACTTGGTCAACGCCATGAGGATGTGGAAGGAAAAGGGAGGATACCACCACACTAAGGATGCTTGTTGCATATCCCTAGTGGAGTAAATGGTATGGTCCTCTATGTAATAAGGAAAAAATCCTCTATGTGTAATCCCTCTATGTGTGGAGCGTTGCTTTGTATGGTGCAGAGACATGGACACTTAGGAAAGAGGACGAGGAAAGATTAGAAGGATTTGAGGCAATGGAAAAAGTGAGGTTGATAAAGTAAGAAGGTTGGAATGATGAAATTTTAAGAAGAATAGGGGAGAGAGAAGAATCCTGAAGGTAATAGAAAATAGGAAAAAGAATTGGTTAGGTCATTGTTTAAGAAGAGACTGCTTGCTTACAATTGCCATGGAGAGTGTCATAGAAGGAGGAAAAGAGGACGTAGAAGAATGAACATAATAGATAGCATTAAAATCAGAGGGTGTTACGAAGAAACGAAAAGACTCGCATGAGATAGGACAGCTTGGAGAGCTTATACTATTGATGCCTTAGGGTATATTATATACTAGTAATAATAATATTATTATTATTATTATTTTATTATAAAATAATAAATGTAAAATAAAAATAGAAGCTGTGATAATTACCACTGAACTGTATATTATCAGTTGCTGTCAAGAAAGTAATTCAGTCCTTTCAATATCTGTGTCGAAACTTGTATCAGCGTCAGTCAGCGTTATTATTGATAAGAGTGTCGACAACGACGTCGGTAATGTGCGCCAGTTCCCAGAGCTTACGTTGGTTATATGCCGAATACAATAACACCACTTGTCCGCTGTTTATATTTAACTCTTTCTCTATCCAACAACATAACCTTTCAACTGGCTCCATATTGATTCAATAGGATTCAGAAAACAGTGGTAATGTGAAAGTCTTAAAATGGCATACCCCGATTTAAGTGGTAAAATAACACTCACATGACTATACAAACATTCTGTACATGCGCGTAATACATTATTATGTGAACAGCGTTAACGGCCCTGACCAATAGCGTTTCAAATTTACCACATGGGATTGTTTACATCAGGATTGAACTAAGACCGGAAATGGTATACATATTTGTAAGTATTAAATATGTGAAAATTTTAAGAAATGTTAGAACCGACTGATTGCAAAAGGGACATCATTTGTGATTATAATTTTTAGAAGAAAAAGAAGAATTTGGGTTTATATTTAAACTCTAGTTTATATTTAAAAAAGAGTTTTTACTATATTACAGAACTAAACAATAAGTATGCAGGCTAAAAAGTAAGAGACAAATAATATTCGTTTACCTTTTCGATCCTCTTGGGGGGGGGTCCAGTCTCGTTTGTCCCCCTCCCCCATAAATACACTCCTGGTAAGTAATCTATACAGTCTTTATTTAATCTCATTTATCACATTTTGATCGACTTTCCTGTCGGTTTATCCTGAAATTCGCATAATACAAAAAAACAATTAAGTCAGAAAGGAACACGCCTAAAATTTTAAAAGGTGGTGTCTCTTTCCACACTTCTTTATGGGTCTGAGAATTGGACTTTAACGAAAGGCCAGGCCAGTCGCTGAAATGAGATTTCTCAGGCACGTGGCAGGGTATACTTTCCATGATCATAGAAAAAACAGATATACGGCAGGAACTGAATATTATGAGTATACTCGACAGGATTGCCCAGTATCGACTAAATTGGTGGGAACATCTTTGCCGAATGGATGACTGCCGCATCACCAGGCAACTATAAACCTATAAGTCGAAGAGACGGAGAGGTGTGGGACGTCCGAGGAAGCGTTGAAGTGACCATCTTTAATCTTTGTCTACTTGAGCCCGTAACAAACCATCCTTGGTTTCATCTTTGAAGATGATGATGATGACGAAAGAAACAGCTGGTCCCCGTCATTTCGCGTTAAACGTTTACCATTGTAATTATAAAATTTTGTTTATCATTTTTGCTTATTCAAAAACATTAGCTCTCATAATTATGTTTCTCAATGGAAACGTAGTGTTTATTATAATTCACACAACTTTAGATGCATTTGATATTAAACAAAGAACAAGTGCCTAGCGATTCCATTTTCTAATCCTCAACCGTCTACCATATTACACAGCTCTACGCCCATGTTCTATACTAAATATAAGCAAATTATTACTATATGAATCCTACAGAATACTCACAAAACACCACGGCTCTGCCTGCAAAGCATAGCAAACAGTTTTGGCAATGTCAGCAGGAAGCTTGGTTTCATACTTTACGTATTCGTCGGCCGGTGTGTCCAGAAACTGGTTATCCTCAGAACAACGTTGTACGTCAATCGTCTGTAAGCAGTAAAAGTAATAACGTAGGACATGTAAACAAACTTTTTTATACGTGGAGGGGATATTCCTGCAACAGAACATTGCAGTAAAGCCATAATAAATGAGTGTGTAGATATTGTTTCACGTTTTATGACGTTAGACAGACATATTAAAAATTGATTTTGTTCATTTTTGTAAATTAGCTACACGTTATGAAACAAGAAATGGGTAGTTATGTGCTATATATCAGAATACTCATAAGTGTATTCTCTTCATGTATAGTGCAATTCTAGTGCGCGTGTTATTCGTATTGTCCTGAATAACTTCTATATTAACATTTCGGAATGAAATTTGGACAGCGCATACGTCATAATTAGCGCTACATTTCGTATATGTCAAACGCTCCAAATATACAATTTTTCTACGTGTTTTTTTTACTAAATTCACTTTTCTATAGACACATTATCTGCAAGAAAGTCATAAAATTTTTAGGTAACATCTCTACAAGCTTTTACAGACTTTAACGTAGTTGCAACATGATGTTAAGCTATCTATAACTTGTTGAAAATTTAAGCCAACCAGGAACTCCAAAAGTCAACTGAGTGTGTCTCTGGTCAAACGCAGATCGGTCAGTTCGCTTCTAAAACTCGTCCCTTAAAGATATACTCCATGCGCGAGTTTTTCGTGTCAGAACAGGTTTTCCTGCAAGATGACGCAAGTCCAAGGTACTAGCTACGAGTTACCCGTATGCTATATCGAGGGTTGACAGAACTCATTAACTGAATTTGCAATTGGTATTGCATAGTTCATTTAACAGTGCTAACCCGCGTTAGTGCAAGATATCCGTTTAGGTTCAGTAGTATTCAGCGGAATACTACTGTTAACGCGAGGATACTTTAAGATAACTGGAAGGTGTAAGCCAAATACGCCATATCTGTATTAAGAATTAACCCGCATTTCAAAACCTGAGGTTTATCAATAAATCAGTAACGGGCAGATAAACGGTGTGCGCGTTTGTATCGCGGGTGACAACGCATCATCGAGGCCAGCGGTCAACGTGGTAGCGTAGCAGCCCTCTACTGATCAACAGGGGAAGGAATTCTTCAAACAAGTAACAGTAAACAAGTTGTTCAACACAAATATTTATTTATTACATAAAAGACATAATATTTCAGAAAATAATTTTGTGTTTTAAAGAGACAAGATTTAGAATTTTTTTTTAATTTAATATATTTTTCTACCTCCAAATAAGAGACTCTGTTGCATATTATTATTTACTATTACCGATATATGCACTTTCACAGCTTCGTTGCAATATATATACACACAATAGAGCATCGATTATCCGAACCTCTAGGGACCAGGGCCCGTTCGGATAATCTATATTTCGGATAATAGATCGTAAATTGAAAACATTATTTCCCTTTACAAAAACAAAGGTTTTTATTACAAAATCATTTCTAACATACTGTTATATAATTACAGCAACCTGTATACTGTACTGTAATTACTAAGGCTAAAAATTACTGAAATAAAACTGAGTGTAGTTAATAAAACCAAAAGTTAATTTAAACAAAATTGGAGTTTAATGACAAACACTTTACTAAAAAAAAAAAACTACAATGGATTTACACTTTCTTGAAGAATTGTTCTATCACCGTCTGCTTCAAACCGATTCCCCGTTTTCTCGCTGGTAAGGACTGACGTCGTTTAAGATTCATAAGCTGAATACAGTCTATCTCGTCTTCTGTTTCGACCCACTGTAGAACAGTCTCAAGTGCGTCAAAAGCTTTTGCTGCTGTCGGTGGTTTTGTATTAGTAGCATTCTCGCCGTCTTCATCTGAATCTGTTTCGTTTTCATTACTTTCATAACCATTTTCATTACTTTCAGTTATTAACCGATGAAGAGATAGATGGAGTCATTAAGGGGGTTCGGTAGGCCCTATATTACACATGTAAAATTTGCCACATTGATGACCCGTTTTTTCGGAAACTACTGAAGATATCCAGTGTAAATTTTTCATGGCTTTTCTATGACTATTTCTTATAACTTTAACACAGGGATTTTTTTTTCTATGCTCTGCTACGGTTTTATGATTTTTATAATATTGTATGAATAAAAACGTGAAAAAATGTATGTTTTTGGCGGTAAAAACAAAACTAAGGCATACAACTCAAAACGCTTATGTTAATGTTTGTAGATGTACTACAAGAGTATGTGGTAAAAGTTTTATGGCTGTATCTTTTGTAGTTTCTGAGAAAACGGGTCATTTATACAAAAAAACACAGTTTTCGGGAAAACGCAAATAAAGATTTATTATGCTATTCCTTACATGATAAAATGAGTTCAGTACATTCCAGCACCATAGGATGGGTTGTCTGGGTCCTCATCTTCAAGAAAAGCTTCTTCTAACTTCCTTTTAGCACTTTCACGGCGTTGTCTTGCTTTTTTCAGGAGCTTGGAAAGCATTCGCTCGCCCCTCTGCACACGTATTTTGTCCAGTTGACTCATAACTGAGGCTGTGTATTTGCTGACAGACATCCCAAGTTCCTTTAACACTAGACACCTTGTTACATTTCCTTTATTAAAATTTAAAATGGCATCATAAACCCCAAACTCCATGGTTTGCAGTCCTACGAATACAGTTTTTGGTAATCGCAACCAAATTACCGCGTTTATCGAGTCGTTTGGATTTTGGGATTTTCCATGTAGGCATTTTTTCAACAAATTTGGGTCTGCTAAATGCTGGAGAATAGGCTTAATTTTACTCAGAACCACTTCCGGTATGTGCATGTGCTCAAGGTGACCGTATTGCTCCTTTTTAGCAATGGCTCGCTGGTATTTACACCAACTCTCTTCGCCTTTTTCACAAAGTCCATGTTGCGGTTTTTCGTTGGTGGATAATAAATGAAAATATTCCGCCCAAACTGCTCGCTTCATATTATCCAACAGTCCAGAGTTTCTCCTGATCGCCAAGCCATAATATTTCTGAACAGCCAAGATGCGTTCGTCGGTTAGTCGATTTCTTCCACCAATAGTTTTACCATCGGAAAGAACTGTTTTTCCTAATTTTAGTTTTAGTTTTCTAAGGCGAGTACCCATGCGCTTTTGCACATGCCCACAGCACTCCATTTTTTCAATGGTATATTGGTCTCCATATGCCCGACTCTTTACAACAGAACTAAATGCGCTTGAATCACCGTCTCCTAAATAGTATTTGTACCTAATGCCAAAATCAGGCTCAGATCTCCTAAAAATTTCTAGTGCACCATGCGCTTCCATTGTTAAAATAAATAATGGAATATGCGCTTCCATTGCTTCCATTATAAATAATAACTGAAGACCAGGATCGGCTTCATCCACCATTAGCCAATCATTAACTTCTCCATTGTTACAATTTTTATGTTCAATAAATATCCAATATGCCTACACGTGTCCAATACATTACTGTACAGTACAGTACAGAATTGTACTTTTTAATGAGTTCGGATAATAGATCGTTTGGTTAATGGATGTTCGGATAATCGATGCTCTACTGTATATGGCACTTATCATATCGGCTGTTACTTATGAAGGTGAGACACAGACGTTGGCAAAAGATATAATGAAAGACTTGTTGAAAAAGCGCAACTTCGATAACTTACAATTCAAACATATACCGCACACATCTGTGCGTTCGCAAGTGGGAAGTTTTCTCACATATCAAAAAGAAATTACGTGTCTTACCTATTTAAGGGAACCAGGAAGTGAAAATTTTCAAAAAATTATATTTTTAGTTTTTATCATTAAAACATTTTCCTTGTCTTCCTGTTAAAAATGATTGATGTATTGCTATACCAAACGTTTTTTTTCATATCATCTTATGCGTTTATTTCACACGTCATGTCACCCAGTGCGATGTCATTGACCTCCTTCAAACAAACACTTAAATATTTTATAATAACATTATTAGCTATAAAATGAAGATTCCGGAAGAATAAGAGTGTTCTGGAAAGAAATAAGGAGAACACAGTAAAGAAAAGGCAGCTAAAAAGGAAGCGAGATGAGAGTAATGAAGATGAAGTGTACAGTGCAGGTGCATTTTTAATAAAAACGTTACAAACATAAAAAGCGATTTCCGTAAGTCCATATTTTTCATATTTAAGTACATATAACTTCGCACTGGAACACGCTAAAGACTTGTATTTTTTTATTACGTTTTTTCTTGTAACACTTCTTATACTGAATCCAAAATTTAGTATGATATCTTTACGTAAATATTTAGTATGTTTTCAAAAAGACGTACAAAATTTGCATTGCACTTTTTAAAACACTTTCTTTGAAAAACTCACTCTAATTACTCTTTTACGAATACATGTATTTAATTAGGTGCGCTGCATGCTCTATGTATTTGTATGTTAGTGAACAAAGTTTCATAAAAATATCTTGAATAATTTTTTAAATAAATGTGCCTCGCTGATAAGCGATACTCGATTTAATTAACATGGGACAGACCTTCACGACCTGGTTCCTTTAAGTGTCCGCATATGAAACTATTTACAAGTGCAACAATTGTGAATCAATACCAAAGGCTTTGCGTCGTATTCATTAAATACTTCTAGTTGTTAGCGTTTGGGAAATTAAATAAAAAAGGAAAAGTGAGTTACTTACCGTTACTTTGGTTGTGGAACCGCTCTCCTCCAGTTGCTTTCGTAACTCATTGCTTAAGAATGTTACAGCCTCGTCCCAAGCTTCACACATATTATGGCATCCGACAGCGCTGGAAAACAAAATCCGATATATTTGATTTACTATTTAAATTGCCGAACACATTTAGGCAATATAGATCAGAAAACTAAAAAAAAAAGAAAAGAAAAATGTGCTAAAATTCTTTAAGATATTCATAAATGCTCAAACTTTTTCTTGTTATATATTTTATATTATTATTATTAATAAAACTTTTTACAATAATATATTTTATTTTGTAAATTACACATGTCTCGATAGTAATCCAACTACCATCATCAGATATAAAGTAATAAATTTAAACATTTTTTAAATCAATTGATCAAAACAGCTGTTCTATTTGTAGACTAAATTTAATGTTTTTATATGTGTATATAAAATATGTTGTATAATTAACTGTAAAATACGTATAATATAAATACTTATTATTTTATTAAATTATTAATTTTGAAAATATTATCATTTTTTTTGTATTAAACTGAATTTGTTCTACTATTAATTTACTACTTGTTTTATGTTTAAATATTTCTAAATTTTCCCATAAGGTCATTTTTGGACCTTTGGAAACGTGTTTTTTAAATCACGTTTTAAATATGAATTATCTGGTTTTAAATATGAACTACAAATTGAGTGTGTAGCTAAATTTGATTTATATATATCTGGTTTTAAATATGAATTACGGTGTTGTATATAGGGCCTATCTTTTAAACGTATTTTTTTTTTTTTTTTTGGACAACATAAAATTTCTCAAGAGTCAAATCATTTAATTCTTCTATATATACTCCATTTAAATTATGAATTCAATTATCTGTTTTAGGTTTGATTCTTTCAAAATCAGTTTTATTACTGTTATAGGTAATTTTTATATTTTGGTTTTTAAATAATTTCGTAATTTTATGATTAATATTGCCTATGTATGTGAAATTGTATGATATGAATATGTTATGTGAAATAATTTTTCAAAGGTTACAGTGCATATTTGTTTCACAACAATTGACTGTCTGTTTTGTCAATATATGTATATAGTACTATGTAACTGTTAACAAAAAAAAAAATGTAATTTCTTACTTGATTATATTAAAAATGTAGCCACCATCCAAGTTGGATGACTCCATACGCTTGATAAATTGTTCCGCGTAAGCTGACATCCTTTGTATCTTGGTATCAACTAGTGGTTGCCATTTTTTTGCATCATTGTCTGAAACAGTTGAATTTTTTATCAGTTGTGTTTATCATTATACCTAAATTGAAACCATAATTTTCTGCATATGCTTGTATAGAACGTAGTCAAAAGACGGTACTGCGGATGGGTTAGGTGGAGCAAAAATTCATCATCCCCAATGTTTAAACCAAGAATGGTTTGTTCCGCTCTCAAATAGGCAAATAATAGAGCTGGTCCCTCCAGCGCTTCCTCGGACGTCCCACACCTCTCCGTCCCCTCAGCTTATAGTTCCATAATTGTTTGGGGATGCGGCAGTCATCCATTCGGCAAACATGTCCCTCCCACCAATTCAGCCGATACTGGGCGATCCTGTTGAGTATACTCATAATATTCAGTTTCTGAGGTATATCTGCGTTTCTTCTATGATCATCGAGAGTATACCTTGCCACGTGCCCGAGAAATCTCATTTCAGCCGCTTGGATGCGACTGGCCTTTAGGCGTGTTGCTTTAGTTGGTGACTTGAGGGTTCGCCTGATGGTCCGGCACAAAAGATTGAGGTTATGCAACTTATGCATCACGTCGTTGCCTTGCATTAAACGACACACTGTAGCCCAGGTATTTAAAACTGTTAACTTGTTCCATAAGAGTATCATCTTGTGACGTAGCGAGGCGAAGATCTGCTCTCGGCGCCAGCCGAGACGTGACACGAGAAGGCGAGGCGAGCCAATCAAGGATCAGCAGCAGCTTGATTGGCCTCGACGTGACCATCTAACGTGCTCGAGGCGGGCCAACCAGGGACCAGCGGCACTCTGATAGGTTCATGGCACACGACCTGTCAGGGCATAAAAAGAGCGCCGCTAGAAAATTTTGGCGCTCTTCTCGCGTGGGAAACCTCAGGCCTGAGGAAACATCAGCCTCTTGTCCGCGACGTCCAAGGTTTTTGAGCGTCTGATCCAGCGTAGGATCCGCGACCATCTAGAAAGACTAGACCTGCTGATGCCCGAACAGTTCGGCTTTCGTGAGCTGCACTCCTCGACTCATCAGCTGATGAGACTCGTGGAATGCATAACCGAGGCTGGCTGCCACGGCAAACAGACGACTGCGATCTTCCTAGACGTAGAGAAAGCCTTTGACCGCGTGTGGCACGAGGGTGTCCTGTACAAACTCACGGAAGTCCTTCTCCCAGACTGCTACGTTCACTTGATCGGCAGCTTTCTGCGGGACCGTAGCTTCCGAGTGAGAGTAGACCACGCTCTCTCTTCGGAGAGGCGTATTACCGCTGGCGTCCCTCAGGGAAGCGTCCTTGGGCCTCTCCTGTTCTCGTTGTTTGTCAACGACACGCCCCGAGTTCCTAGAGTGAAATTGTCGCTGTTCGCGGACGACACTGCGGCTTTTGCCTCAGAGCCGAACGCGAGTTATGCGGCAGTTAAGCTCCAGCGCCAACTCGACGCGTATGTCGGGTGGACCGATGACTGGAGAGTTGCCGTTAACGCTTCCAAGAGCGCCGTGGTAATATTCTCGCGAAAACGTAAGCGGCCTCGGCCGCTTAAAGTAGGCCCCGTCGAGGTGCCCTGGACCAACAGCGTCAAGTACCTCGGGCTCCACGTGGATTCCCGACTCACCTGGCGAACCCATGTACAGTACATCCGACAACACGCTTCGGCGCAACTCAGTAGACTCTGGCCCGTGCTTTCTAATCCGGCAATGACCCCCCGGCTAGGTAAGCTCATAGTCAACACGTACGTGTTGCCCGTGATTACCTACGCCTGTCCTGTTTGGGGATACCTGGCTCGTGGTCATAGAACAACGCTCCAGCGCGTACTCGACCGGGGACTGAAGCTCGCGTGCAAAGTCCCCCGGAGGTACTCTTCTCGTCTTTTGAGGAGAGGACTCGGTGTCCGCTCTCTTGATGACACCGTGAGACGCCTGGCGCGTAGATTCTATGTTCGTTCCGACAGAGTGACCCACAATTCCCTCATTGCCGGACTTGGCAAATACACCCCGCGACCAGGCGAGTCCTGGAAGCGACCTCGTTTGCTAGTCCCGGTGGTATAATCCACCAATCGCAGGTCGCTTCAGACCCCCCCCCCCCAATAATTAGTTAAAAGTATATAATGAACTCAAACAGACCCAGTGGCAGGAGTCCTTTCTGAGACTCGGGACACTGCACTACTCGCGACCCCCAGTTCTGTAATTTTGGCGCGACAGGTAACACGTCACATCGCCACATGAGGAGCCACTTCTGCTCCAGATCTCGACTGAACAGGACTGCTTGGACTGCTCTCTCTACTCTGGACGTCGCTTCAGCTTCTTGCTGCATCGCCCACCTCGCCGCTGGACGAGGAATCAAGCCTTTCTTCTGAAGAAAGAAAACCCAGGAGCCAGCTGTTACCAGTGAATTTAGTAGCTGGTAGAAGAAGCAGCTGGCCGAAGTTTGCCCTTTTAAGGACCACCTGCGCCGGAAGAAATCTTGGCCGGACAGGATAGAAGAGGACTGCTCTGGGCTCACCTGGTGAGTCCCGTATCAGTGTGTAAATCCTAACCTGCTCGCGACTGTTAGGTAGCGCTGCCCCGGACGATCCTTGCAAGCCCCCACCAGTGGTAAGCGAGCTAGGATATCGCCGGGGTAAAGGGGCCAGTGGACACCAGTCTTGGTAAGGACTGGTATTCAACGAAGCTGGTCGTTAGCCCAGCTCCTCCCGCATCGTCGTGAGCAGGGAAGCCGCGCGGGTAACCCGGCTTCGGCCGGACCCGAGATCCCTGGCGTCTGGCGGTGACTGCCTAGCAGTCTCTCCCCGGCAGCCGCACCTGGCCAGCATGCCCACTACGGGCAACGGCTCAAGTGCCGAGTCACTCGGCTCTGCCTTGCCCCATCTGGGCGACTCGCCTGAATCGCCTCGGGCGATGGAGACGGACGATCCTCTCGCTAACCCGCTTCCCCCTCTCCCGGCAGACGAGTCGGGCGAATTCGCGACCGTTGGTCGGCGTAATCGTGCGGCTAAGAAGCCTAAGAGGACCCATAAAACCGGATCCGCTTCCTCTCACACCTCGGCCATGGACATCGGACCTTCTCAGGGCCAACAGGCCGCGGTTCTGACTGCTTCGGTAGCAGCTCCGGCTGCTGCCGCCCCTGTTCGTTCACGGAGTGTCAAATGTCGCCGCCTTATACAGGCGGCTTATCGCGGCCCACGGCCTGTCGGCCGACAAGCTTGACCTGAAGCTGCTTGGCGGTGATACGGTCAGGATTGTCGTTCGTCAGCTCGAGGACCATCGCTTGGTCGAGGCCTTTCTGCAGGCGCACAGCCTGCAATACCATACCTTCTCTCCCAAACGAGTCAAGCCCTTGTCAGTAATTTTGCGTGGGCTTGACGCGCATACTGATCCCCAGGAGATCCTGATGGAACTCCGAGACCTCGGGTACCCGGTGCAGGCAATTTTCCGCCTGTTCACCAACTCAGAAACCCGAGTACCTCTCCCGCTCGTCCGTCTCCAGCTCGAGAAGGGCGAGGCTGCGGATAAAATATTCCAACTGACGCGGCTGTTTGGCTTCCCGTCGTCCCCCGGGCAAGCTTGCGCAGTGCCACCGGTGCCAGAGGTTCGGCCATCACACCGACGTCTGGCGCAGTGTTCCGGCCTGTTTACGTTGTTCTCTGGGACATTCAACTTAGGCCTGCACTGTGTCAGACAAATCCCGTTTTCACTGCATAAATTGTGGCCAAGGCCATGCAGCCAATAACATTAACTGCCCGGTCTACAAGGCGGAGCTCCTGCGGAAGCAAAAGCCGCAGGGGCCCCTCCCGAAGCCAAGGCAGCCAGTTTTGCAGCCCCAACCTCAGAGGCAGCCTAAAACACAGGCTAGGCCGCAACCGAAGGCACAACCGGCACGGCGCGCGCCCTCTCCGGCTCCACCTCCTGCCCCTGCAAAGGCACCTAAACGAACCGCGTCTCCTTCCGAAGCAGAGACAAACCCTGTAGCCGTCATCTCGGTTATGGAGCCGGAGAATCAACCCTCCACCTCCGCGGAACCTCCAACTCCCGCCTCTGAACCAGAGGTAGCCTCGCCACCACTGCCACCTCCGCGATTTCCGCGAGCAGGCATCACTAAATACAACAAAAAAGGGATAACCACACCGGATGCTCGGCCACGAGCTCCTGCCTGCCCACAGCCCAAGAAAAGTCCTGCTTCCCGGTATAAGTCCGATGAAGCGCAACAGCGTACTTTTCCTGTCGCTAACTCAAAACCGTCTGCCCCCTGGTCCTGTGGCTTCCACCACGACCCGATCTGCCGTAAAACCTGGTCGCTCTTACGCGGCCTCAGTTCCCAGGCAAACAGCCCAGTCCGTCATATCCGATGACGCACAGTTCGTCCGCGACTTTCTGTCTGGCTACGACCTCAAGAAAGTCGCATCCACCTTTAGGTTCATCCGAGACCGCCTAGAAACTGCTGACCCAACAGAGATTCATGCTCTTGGTGGAAGCCTGCGAAGTCATAGGTCTTCTATGAACCGAGCCCTTAAACGAGATCTCTCGCTCATAGCCTGGAATGCTAACTCCATCGGTTCCAAGCATTCCGACGTTCTAGAATTCCTGGCTCGGTTCAAACCTGACGTACTTCTCCTCTCTGAAACCCACCTGACCCCGGCGAACCGGTTTCGATTACCAAATTACGTGGTCTATCGGGATGACCGAGTTGGCCGACGAGGAGGCGGCACGGCGATCGCGGTGAGGACCTCCATTGGTAAGCATCGTGTCGCTTTGCCGCAGCTAACCAACCTAGAGGCCACCGCCATCGAGGTCCACGGAGCTCTTGGCGGTGTCCTCGTGGTTTCAGCATACAAGCCCCCACAAGCTGAACTCCTTGTCGGCGACCTGGACGTCATCTTCGATTCCCACCGAAGGGTAATTTTGGTCGGCGATCTGAATTGCAAGCATCGCGTTTGGAATAGTCGCTTGACTACTCCGAACGGGAGGCGCTTGCTCAGTTTTGTTGAATCGCGCCGGGCGATGGTACTTGATCCAGCGCAACCCACGTTCTTTCCGACACTGCCTAACGCGGCTCCCGATGTTCTGGATATCGCGGTGACCCAGGGAGTTGTCTGTCCGGTCGAGGTATTCTCACTTACGGAGTTGACATCCGACCACAACCCGATCTTGGTCCACGTCGCTACCCAGCAAGCCTATGCACGGGACGAGAAGAAGGTTATCGACTGGGACCGCTACGGCCCGGCTCTGTGCCGCAGACTGCCGCCAGCGGCCCCACTCCATTCCGTTCACCTCCTAGACGAAGTAGTAGCGGGAATCGAAGAGGCAATCATCTCGGCTATAGGCGTGTCTTCACGTACGCGAGCTGGTTTCACCCCTGACTACCAACGCATCCCTGAGGAAGTCTCTCTTCTCGCTCGCGAGATGAATTACTTCCGGAAACGTTGGCAGAGGACCCGTGATCCAGCCGATAAGGCAGCATACAATCGGCTCACCGGACGATTGCGTGGCAGTCTGAAGGCGTTCCGACGTAGCATTATAGAGCTAGACGAAAACTTGGGCCAACCTGTTCCAGGAGAAGGGAGTGAGAATTTTGAACCAAGCAATGATCCATTTTTTTGGGTTATAAATGAGAGAAATCGTGATTATTTTGTAAAAAATGGAGCGGATCAAAATTTATTTAACCGGCTTTTCTGTATCTGAGAGAGCTTACCCAGACAAGTAAAGATGTTTAACTAAAGCATTATTTGAAAGAAAACTTGCTAATGGAGATGTAATAAAACGAGATTATCTTGTGTACTCGTGCAGCCAAGGTTCAGTCTTTTGTGCCCCTTGTAAGCTTTTTAGGGAAAATCACAATTTGGTGAAAGTGGCTTTAATTACTGGAAGCATGCTAACCAACGAGTGATAGAACATGAGAATTCTGAATCTCACCGTGACTGTTTTAATGTTTAAAAGAAGGAGTAATGAACAGTGTAGAATTGATAAACATTTACTGAGTTAGAAGAGGAAGTTAAATATTGGAGGTGTGTTCTGCAGAGGGTGGTAGCTGTCGTTAAAAGACTTTAATCTCATGGACTCTTAAAAAGCCACATAGATCGCTTTGGGAATCCAGGCCAAGGTTAACCATCGCATGCTACTTATGAAGAACTAATTAAGATAATGGCTAAAACCCTCAATGAAATCGCTATATAAATAAAACAATCAAAATATTTTTCAATAATAGTGGATTCTACTCCAGATGCAACACACAGTGATCAGCTAACCTTTATTTCAAGGTACCCGGTATGTCAATGATGAAGATGAGGGTGTTCCTAAAGAACGTTTTCTTAGAGTTTGAAAAATCAAGGCCGCACAGGTAAAGAGCTTGCCAAAGCTGTGTTTACTTTCCTCCAGAATCATGACTTGGACATAAGGAATCATCGAGGGTAATCATATGATAACGCATCTAGTATGTCTGGAATTTATTCTGGTTTGCAGGCAAGAATTAAAGAAGTTAATTCCCTAGCATTTTACGTACCATGCTCTGCCCACTCTCTGAACCTAGCGGGTTCAAGTGCTGCAAATTGCTGTAGGCTTGCTGGTGACTTTTTTGACCTTCTACAAACATTGTACAACTTTTTCAAAGCTTCGCCCTATCGCTGGAACCTTTTAGAATCTTTTTCTACTTCAAGAAACCTCTCTATCAAAACTCTTTAAGTATTACGAGGTGGTCTGCCAGAGAAGATGCATGTAAAAGTTTTAATACAGATTTTGAAGTTATTATTAAGGCCCTAAAATTAATTTCAGAAGACAAGACTGAAAAGTCAACTACAAGGCTAGAGGCTAAAGGCATCCTGAGAAAAATTACCTCTTCTGAAACAGTTTTCATGGCTACTGTATGGGGGGTTATCTTTGGTAGATTCGGAGATGTAATGGAAAAAATACAGTCTCAAAGAATGAGCGCTGGCACAGTTGTTAAGCTGTACAACTCCCTTATTAATTTTGTTGAAGAAATGAAATGTTCATTCGAAGTCTACAAGAACATTGCGGAAACTAAAAAGTGTCCAACAATTAACAGAAAAAGAGGAAACCAGACCTAAAAGAGGTGTAAAGCGTACAGATCTTTTGATGAGTCGAGTCAGATAGTGAATCAGAAGTAGACCTAGAAAGTCAAAGTTCTTCGTGTATTCTGCAGACCACCTATACTCAGATACTAATGAAACTGCTCACAGAGGTAAAATATCGAGTGTCAGTTTACACACAGTTTTCTCAGAAATTCACATTTCTATCAGATCTTATGGAAACTAATCTAGAAGATATAATGCAAGCTGCTGACAGATTACAGAAGTCATATCCATCAGATATAGGAAGAATCTTTTAGAACAGAATGCATTCATCTAAAAAGTTTTCTTCAGAAGAAATCATTAATAGTGATGATAAATCACTATCACTATCACATTTGTACAGACTTCTGATTTGTCAGAATTTACTAGATTCGTATCCTAATGTTGCCATTGCTTTCAAAATTAGCTGTCTACCCCTCCTTCAGTCTGCTCAGCTGAAAGATCTTTTTCTACACTAGCAAGGATTAAGAATTATTTACGCTCAACTCAAACAAAATCGTGTGATTCACTTAGCTGTTCTTGCAATCGAAAATGACTTGACAACAAAATTAGATGATGAAGATATGATTACCAAATTTGCTCACGAAAAGGCCAGACGCAAACCAGTATTAGTTAGGTATAGTTAAGACTTGATAAACAAATGTATTTACAATAATTTTTGAATTTTTATGCATATAGGTTTTTTTGTCACTGTACAGTAAAATGTATTTCATGCCAAAATAAAGTTGTTCTCTTAACTGTACATCTTTTTATTATTTTTATTAACACTTTTTTGTAACGTAATTGACAATATAAGCTTAAAATTACTTGTATGAAAAAATGATCAGTTGTTATTGGTAGAAGGGGGCGTCAGATAGCCTTGGGCTCAGGGGCGTAAGTGAGATACATGCGGCCCTGTTTACGACGAGGGGGTAAATATATTATTGTACATGCTGGGACATCCAAAGGTTTCATACCTAACTTTTTTTTTATGTCTTTAAGTCAAAGAAAACGAGCGACTTCCATGAAGAAATGAACTCTGAAAACTTTACCAAGTGGTTCACAGACTTGTTATTAAATAACCTCACAGTGCCGTCAACTATTGTAATGGATAACGCCCCTTATCACTCAGTTATATACGACAAAGCGCCGACATTAGCTACACGTGTTCACTGGCTTCATGAACATAACATTTCTACCACCGTTATCAAGAAAAAAGCAGAGCTGTAGGAGCCGGTGTCAGGTTGTAAACCCCGAATCCCGAAATAGGTAATTGACACGCGAAGGTATTACGAATGTTACTGCAGACGATTGGGGAAAAGCAGTGATGCGTACAAAGAATGTGATTGATTAATACATTTGGGCACAGAATCCAGCGACTCGAGCGGCTCTGGTAGCGACATAAATGGTGTAACAACTTTAGATAAACGGCACGGGCGGAAAACTACAAACAGGTAATAATAATTTAATTTTCAGTTTTGTTTTTATGGTAAAACTAACATAAACAATACATTGACTCTTATTTTGCTCTTATATTTTAATTATTAATTTTTTCTTTATTTACACATATTTATACACCAAGTTGATGACTGGACATTGTTACACGTTAAATAAAAAAATTAAAGATACTGAACATTTGAAGTTAATTTAAAAAAAAAAAAAACACTGAAGTTAGTTGAGTTCTACTTATTCTCGTAAGAATTCACATTTTCAGCTTATAAATTATCTGGAGTTACAACTTGATAAAAATATTCGTTTTTAACTATCGTCAGATTCATGTTTTAAAGTCAGTATTAGTTAAATGGGTGTTCGCTCTCTTTGTTTTACTCACGTCTTTGAGTAATAGGTTTGTCCTTTTCTAACAGCCCAATGTTGTAGCATTCTGCGCGTCTTACGCCTACCTTTTTCAAATGACTGTACTGAGTGGAAATGTTTATCTTTCATAGCTAGAGTCGCAAATCAACAAATGACTACTTACGCCTACCTTTTTCAAATGACTGTACCGAGTGGAAATGTTTATCTTTCATAGCTGGAGTCGCAAATCAACAAATGACTAACTCTTATATTTTTTACCTACAAAGTACTCAACTCTTGAACGCGTTGAGATATTGAACAAATGATTGCATATTTGAAATCTACGTAACAAATTGGGTACAGTGTTAAATTTTCATTGATATCGGTTGGTTTTTACTTATTTAAAATTAATAATTTTTACGTTGTTTTCTACTTGTATAAATGGTCAAAATTACAGTACTCGTGTATTATTTAAAACTAAGCCAGTATATACTATTTACAATTAATTTGACAGCTGCCAGTAGTAGATAAATTTACTAACAAAAAAATAATATAAATAAAAAAGTAAATTATGAATTATGAACAGCAGCAAGTTGACTTACCAACTGTAGTAGTCGTACAAGATGGTTGAAAATATTGTGTTTATAAAATGCACATGGTTTATTTTGTAATTCAGATAATTATTTTGTTAATTCTTATAAATTAAAATAATCGTTATTTATATTCTTGCGTTTACACTAATCACTGTCTGAGGAAGGTAGCGGCTCGATTCCTGGAATAAATTTTGTAGTACCTGATGTTCCAGCTTCTATGTTGACTTCCATGGACCCCTAAGAACACTCTTCAGATGATGCGGAAGATTAAGATAAATTTATTACAAGTTGGTCTACATCATCCAGTAAACAATCTGCTTCCCACATTCGCAGTTCTATCTATCTCTTTTACGTGCTTTATGCAATTAGACCAGTTTGATGGGGAAATTAGTTCGTAACCCTTCGTAATTAGTTTTAAAACTTCGTCTTTTTTAAATGTCGTGTTATTCATTTTCATAAAATGTTTCAACTGACTCCATACCATTTCGATTGGGTTTAGCTCGCAATGGTAAGGCGGGAGCCTCAATAACGGTAACCCTGCTTTTCGGACCATTTCATCAATTACGTATTTCAAATACTTTTCTTTGTTTTCATTTACTATGTGTAGTAACTCTTTTAAGAAGATCGTCAGAAACAGATATGCCGTGATCGATAACCCACTTCATTACATCTGCTTTTCGCCAAGAAGTAGGTATCGGTTCGAATCTTCTTGTGTGGTACGATGCGTTGTCTAAAACAATCACCGCGTTTTTTGGGCAGTTAGGAAGCAATTGTTCAGAAATATTTATCTCCATCCACTTCATCATGTACATCAGCTGTGTTCTTTCTGCATAAGAATGTGAGTTCCGCACCGGGGACAAACCCTTTTTCACTACCAGCGTGTACAAGAGCAAACCGAGGTCCTCGATTTAAGAAAGCGGCAAGACCCGTACTTAAACCACTTAAAAACGCCTGTTTTGCACTTTTTACATTTTTGTCTTTCCATACCTTACTTGGTGAATGACCGACATTAACCCAAGATTCATCTGTATAAACAATAACTTTTTACCATCACTTCTCGCTTTTATTTTTCTAAGGTAGTCATGCCGCCATCTTATAATATCTTTTTCTATATGAAAAGGCCCCTATTTCCCCTTTTTTCATAAACAAATCCGATATCATGCAAAAGCCGCAATGAAGTTGATTTCGTTATATTCGGTAATTCCTTATTTTTGTTCATTTCATGCATTACGGCTAAAACAGTTGGAGGTAAATTTTTTTTTAAAAACTCGTGCATTGTTTTTCTTAGGACTGATACATAGAAATTATCGTACTTAAAACTTCTGGCGTCTTTTCGAACTTTTCCAGTTTTCTTCGTTTTAGTAGGGTTTTTCAAAGGACCTTCCCTACTTTGTTTATAATACCGATATACTGATCTTTCACATATCCCACAAAGATTGCTGGCTTTTTTCACACCTGATGACACATTGTCATTCTCACGTAAGAAGTTATTTAGTACATTGATAATAATTTGTTTTTCTCTACTCCTTGTCCTCTCTCCTTGTTTCTTTTTTCTAATGGTGGACTCCATGTTTTTTGTTATTTATTAAATAGCAATTAGAATTTTATCACCACTATTTAAGTTCGCTAAATAAAAGGTAAGTGTTCAATAAAATATTTAACCACTTACACTGTTACAACTAAAATAAAAAGGAAAGTGTCCCAATAAACTTTTTACCACTAAAACTATTACAACTAAAATAATGAATTAACCGAACCATAGACAAACGATATACTGAGTCACTGGTAGGGATGGCAACGATATAACGATAGTTGAAATTTATCGATATATTTCTAAATATATCGATATATTTTTTATCGATATACGTTATTTATATATTTTTGGATTATATCGAAACATCTCTAAAAACGCGATACATATCTTTTTTTTGTTATTGATTTAAAAAATGTACAACATTAAATTCACTTCTCTTAAAATGATGTTTTAATAAGGTTGTAACAAATTGTGTTTTAGTACTTCAACCCTCTAACGGTAAGGTAGACTTTTACGCATGCAAGGTAAGGTCTCGAAACGCCGCAAATTTATCCTTCCTTGGATCTCTCGTAGTTTTGTTGTCAAATCGTAAGTTCTGGAATAGAAAACAGAATCTTTTCTGTGACATTGAACAGCGAAATACAGCCGGTCCATAGATTACAGAAAACATATCATCAAGACATAAACCAGAGTTCTTCAAAACACCGCTCATATACAACAGTCCAATAAGAGCTCTTAACTCTATCAGGTTTGTGGGAGATGTAAACCACTGTACAGATCGGTATTTGATCTTCGATCTTTCTATTTCACTGTTAGTGTGGAGAACAATTTTTTCCAGCATCTCATCGGTTACAAATAAAGAAAACAATTGTACCTCATCAACGATCCCTCGAGCATCGCCTTTTGGTCCGGGCAGGTGTGTGATAAAACATTTAAAGATGAGGTTCCTGAAAATTTGGAGCGTACTGGTTTGTTCGTCCAGATGGTTTCTTCGTCTTTCCCCAATTCAAAAATCCTGTCATCATCAGTGTTTTCATAGGCAGTCTTGCCAGGTCAATCAGTCCTCTTTTCCCCCACATGGCTACTCAAAATTTCTCCACTTTGCTATCAAAATCCCCACTGCCACAAATGCGTGTGCTTTATGCAAAGTGTCACCACATTTTATAGAGTCTGAGTGTATTCTAAATGTTTAAACATTATTACAAGAATGACATAAATATTAAAAACTTGTTTGAAGTACAATAAAAAAAATCATCAGCACTGCTACAATCCTGTGTCCCTTCAGCTAAGTCGAACTCATCTTCGTTATCGCTGTCTATAAGAATGTTATCTTCAGTCTCGGAAACTTCTTTGTCAAAATCTTCTTCTTCCAAGTCTTCTTCTTCTTGCCTTTGAAACTCTGCTAATATTTCTTCAGCAGTGTACAATATTTTGTTACAAGCCATTATGCAAAAAATAAAAAATAAATAGAAAATCTAAATTCAATGAAAAAAGCCGCAGTAATTAGAGTAAATTGTATTCTATTTTCCACTCAATTGTACTGTCGGGCTCTTACACGTGTTAGTATTGCTATGATGCCAGAGTATTGCTATGATGCCAGAGGAATGTCAACCATATACTACTACGCTTTTAGTGAATCGTAACATGTACAGAAAGTGTAGACATTCCAAAATATACGATTGTTGATGTCTAGGCTCGACTTTGGAGAAAAATTGCAACAGATACAACTCGAAAGTCACTGGTTACAAAATTACAAAACAATGGCAAGTGTTGTGTTCATGTTTAGTCTACAAAACAAGACTAAACATTAGTTACAGTACTACGCATGTATAAAGTTCACAAGCCATACATTCTTACGAAACTGCATAAATATATAGCAATTGTTAAAAATTTTAAAGCATTTTTGGCAAGGTCGAGTCGCATCCGACCCGAAAAGAGAAGTGCCCGGAAAAAACAAACACAGTGATCGAGGAACAATTACCTGGAAACTGGGGTATTCCTATACCTTCCCTATGAATAACTGAGAGGATATCTTAGTGTTAAACCGTTTGGAGAAAAGTTAGAATGGAGAGATGTTCCGAACAATTGCGCATGGGTCGGATCCGACCCGCACCATACCATTAGAGGGTTTAATAATGAGATTAATTTATTACCATCTGCTATAAACAACGTCGGTATTTTGTAGGGATTTTTTGTCGTGCTCGTGCAACACTGCATTGCATTGGAATTGGAGTTGGACAGCAGTGCAGACTGAGAGCTTGCGGTCATTGGCTCATATATCGGTCTTACCGATATATCGTAATATATCGATATATTTTAAGCAATATATCGGATATATCGTAATATATCGATATATTTTAAGCAATATATCGGATATATCATCGTAATTTATCGATATATTTTAAGCAATATATCGGACATATCGATATATCGGAAGACCGATATATCGATATACCAATCAATGTTGCCATCCCTAGTCACTGGCAAATGTGGAATGAAAAACTTTTTTTTTTTCTTTTATAAAATTGCTAAACTGCTATAATTGTTTTTATTATTTAGACAAAGCTTTTCGTCATTACTGACATCTTCAGGTCTTAAACAACCATCGTAGGTTGTTAGGTTGTTTAAGACCGGTAGGTTGTTTAAGACCTGAAGATGTCAGTAATGACGAAAAGCTTTGTCTAAATAATAAAAACAATTATAGCAGTTTAGCAATTTTATAAAAGAAAAGTAAGGATGGCTGCTAATTTAAACAATACGAAGAAGAAAAACGTTTTGTTCGCCAGTGTTTTGTCCGAGCACCGTCAGAACACCAGTTTCGCTACACGTGGTTGTTTATCTTATCTGAACTGCGTGCAGTCTGAGACGCAAGCTTCATCTACATATAACATGTGACAACACTGTACTACCTCTTAAGCAATACTGACTTTTCGAAGTGAATCCAGCTTTAGGTGAATATATATTTAGTCTGCGCGTACTGGATTTGTTTTGCTGCGTTAAGTATGTTTTGAGTGAATGCAGTAACGAAACTTACAACATTCAGTAGAAACACGTGGTTACGAAGTGGCAACATGGTGATGACGTCATTGCAAACGTCAGTTAAATTTGTGTTAGTGTTGGTGGTTATAGTCACAAATTGGAATAACACTGTTGCATACCACTAGAGAAATATGTTTTTCCTATTAGTGCTTTCAAACTTCACAGCTCATCATATCGGAAATATATTTTCCGGTATTTTATCAACTAAAACTTGTTTGATCCGATTATAAGCAGCGGAGATATTTTCGAGAAAACCAGAAAAAACACAATTTTCCAAATAAACTTTTTAATAAAAACTTGTTGCCGACCGATATGGTATTCTAAAATTTAAGGCCTCTTTCACACCATCAGGTTTTTTTGCCGTCCGGAAACCTAACGGCAGTATTGCCGGACGGAGATAACGTGTGTGTGTTCTTCACACTACACGACATTCATCCGGCTATTTTGCCGGATGTTGCCATCAATTAACTTTCTGTCGCCATGGACATAAGTCAGAAAATATGTAATGTATATTACAAAATTTTTTGCAATTTTTTGGTTGAAAACAAAACGCTCGTAATTTTTGAAAAGTTTTATTAATAGCATAAAAAAATATTAAATTGAATATAACAGAAGAAAATATAATTGACAGATAAAAAGAAATCAAGAGAAATTATGTTTCATTATTTAAATGTAATATGAATTTAAAAAATATATAGGAATAACAAAAATTGCTTAAAAAGAGCTGTTGAAAGTGAATGAACAACCTTTCTTTAAAATTCAAAAAATATAAAAACATTTTTAAAAATCAATATCTTTAAATATTAACATCTGATAAATATGTTAAGGCCGATTCACGAATCACAGTGAAGGTGTCATTCTGATGTTCTGTTTGTTACCGATGTAAATAAACTGGAATCACCCGGTGTGGTGGGGAAGTTTTGAGCTTCAGTGTGAACAGGGTGGGAATGAAAATTTGGGATGAATGCTGCCGAGATGACACATGACTAATTACGGGTTCATAACATGCTTGAGGCTGGTAAAACTGACAATGTGTGGATGAATGAGGATACTTGTGGAAATTAGGGAGGTTTACTTGAGAAATATAATTTTGATAACTGGGCGATCCTCGAATGTTCAAACCTTGTCTCGAATGTTCAAACCTTGTCTAGGGGGAAAGAACAGGCACAAACACGCTTTTCGTGAACTAAATTTATAAATTTGTCGACATCGATGTCGAATTCACTCATCTTTAAACAATTTAATATATATACTGTACAGCAGGAATTCAAGAGCAAAAACTAGCACTGCTACATTGTCTAGCTCGCCTGACGAACTGTCCGGTAGACTGTCGGATATTGTGAAAGCGTCTATGGTGCGCAATAGGCTACTGAGCGAACTACCGGGTTTTTCTCCCTCCGGGGACCGGAAGATTGTAGTGGCAGTCCGGCGAGTAGAGGTGGGTTAAACTGTTATTTTAAAATAATAGGTATGAAAATACCGTTCCAAAAAAATAACTGATACAAATACCTGTTATTATATACTAATTATACATAACCTATATTATTCCTTTGAAAGTAACTCGCCGAGTTTCGTGCAGGTCTCCTATGTAATATCTTCAAATAAATACACTGCAAGTAGGTTTATTGTCATCTAGATACGCCTATTAATATGTTAATAAACCTACTTGCAGTGTATTTATTTGAAGATATTAGATAACCTATATTATATAATTTGTTATAAGAAATAAATTGAAACAAAGTATTAAGAGTGTTACTTTAAACCGTGACTTTATTAAACTATTACTGTTTAAAAAAAAAAAGAAACAAGAGAATTTATAGGTCTATCTCCCTTTGGGAATACCAATTTAAGTTTTCACTACGAGTAAACAAACTAACATTGGTTAGACAAATCAGTTGCGAAACTCGAGCAAACAAATTTAGAATAGCACAACAAATAATGTGAAAAAACCATCAGAAACATAAATAAAAACATAACAGTAAGCTACAAGAGTGAATGAGAATAAACATGATTTAAACCTATTGCACTTATAAAAACACAACCTTAACAGTTTGCGTTAAAATTACATTAGATATCTCCGCTTATCTTATTTTATTTTTTTATCAGGTAGTACTCGATAAGAATGCGGAAGACCGAAGTGGTATGCGGGTCCCGAAAGGTTGGGGACCGAGAACCACTGCTAATAGATCAACTGTGCAACTGATAGGTCCTGGCAAAAGCACTAGTTGGGTCAAATAATGGAAACTTCCAACCGTATCATAAATCAATCATGAATGTTTTACAGTCTCCAAGAAATTCAAATAAACTTGTAGCTTTCTCTTCTTATTACCTTGTTTTATTGATGGCCTTCTTAATAAGTTTAGTACATTTTTATCTTCGTCAGATCGTGTATTTATCTTAGGCTGCATTTTGACCATTTACATCTAAATGTGTTATCTGTTATGGAGTTTATTTTTATTTCTTTACTAAGTGGAAACTACTATTAGTCAAATGATAAGTAAATAAGTAAAATGATAGAAACAAAAATTCAAAATCAGCAGTTTAGATAAAAGAAACAAATTTACGAAAACGCCTTGTTTTTAGGGTAGCCTTATCAGATCAGTAAAGATTTAACGAACAGGACTAGATAAAGTGCATAAATGTCCGTTACAACAATCTCATCATTTACGTGAGATGTACAGTGAAGTTAAAATCACACTAACAAAAGTATAATGTATAGCACAACAAATAATGTGAAAAAACATCAAAAACAATAACAACATAACAGTAAGCTACAAGAGTGAATGAGAATAAACATGATTTAAACCGATTACCCTTATAAAAACATAACCTAAACAGTTTGAAGTAAAATTTCATTAGATATCTGCTCTTAGCGGCCTATCAACTATTATCAGCCACTCTGTAGGTTATAACACAATATAATTTGTTTTTCAAAATTTACCAAGTTGGTGACTAGTACAATATATAATTTATTATAATCTGTATTATATATCTGCATAACACATGAGAATAAATGTAACATCAGTATGAATTTTGTTCATTTATTAAAAACAGCTTCGTTTCTTTGCGCAGAATGAAGTATTCAGGACCAAAAGTGGCTTCGTACTACTTCGTACTCGAAATACTCCTGATACTAGTTGTTCCTAAAATACTAGTGTTCCTCGTGATACGCCTAGTATTTGTAATACTCGTTTACTTTTTGTTCCTTTTGTACCGGTGATAGCCCTAGTCAAGGGCGGATTAACCATTAGGCTGACTAGGCTGTAGCCTAGGGCGCAGCATTTTTGAGGGGCGCAAAATTTTAGCTAAAAAATAATAAAATTTTACAGCTAAAAGTAAAATTGGTAATAAATTACAAGGATACAAATTTGAATTCATTTTGAACACAGGCGCCTGTTTGCGAGAAATTATGGTAAAAGTATACATAATTATTATAAGCGCTTACCAAACTGTTTTCTCCAGTTATGAGTCATCGGCGGCCGGCGCTCATACAACTATGTCGCCGCCCGATTTTCGTGGAATTGCCGACCATGTTATCTATTACAAAAACAAATTGTCTCCTTTCCGGCACAACAACTCGCAACAAAGTCGCAAAAAATATTGGAGGCAACAATTGAATACAAAGGCACACATGAACAATGATAAAACAAAACCGTACTGAATAAACGTCTACTCAATCACTCGCACACAAGATAACAAAACTCAATTAAAACAGCATCCACTGTTTAGAAACACCGAGATAAGGAACCACATAGACAAAACATCACAAGACCAACTAAGGCATAATGAACACGGAGAATGAAAAACTGTGTTGTACAGAGAGGGACAAGGAGCCTCTGTTACAGCGTAATTTGTTATCATAATGAATTTTAATTACAACTCTTTACTGTTTATCACTTATGACAACAACCAAGCTGGCTGGTTATGCTCCTTTTATGAAAGGAATAATCATATCAAAGAAACAAGTTGTTTGTTGTTTTATAAACTGAAAGCAGTTTTTGCAAGCTTATGCTCACTTTGCCGCCTTCCTGGCTATGCCGCCCGGGGCGGCTGCCCCCTTGCCCCCCCCCAGCTACACCTCTTGAGTGTAGCCTACTTTTAATTTATTTTCATTAATGGTGAACAAACTAGTTCATAAACACCGAGTGGATTATTGTGTGATGAAGTTTTGTTTAAAAGTGTTGTTTTCACGATGAGCAAAGTGCTAACATTTTTAAGAAACCTAGTGGGAGCGCAATACAGGAAACGCGCACAGGAAAAATCTGATAGGAATGAGTCTCTATTGAAAAAAAAATCCAAAATTAGACACATTCTTCAACCGCCCACCAGAAAGTTCGAACTGTAGTATAAGTGATAATAACTCGGCCTTGCCTCCCCCGACACTGACCTCCAGCGCCGTGGACTTTGACTCTGGCAGCAACGGCAACCTCGTGGAGACGCCACCGACACCACAGCCACCCGAATCACCCAATACTGGGGAAGGCAGCGGCACTCTCATGGAGACGACAACACAGCCACCCGATCCTGAGGTAGCATCTAATGAAAAAGTTTATTTTAATGATCCTGCTAAGTGGGTTGTTAATGATAATTCACAGGACTATATTGTTGAACACGGAATAAGCAAAAATAACAATTTAGATTTTTCAAAATCTGCACGTCAATATGCCAATCAAAAAAGAAGTTTGTTTTATAAAAACCTTAAGAATGGCAAAACTGTCAAACGTAGTTGGTTATCGTTTTCCCCATCAACTGGGAACGTATTTTGTGTTCCGTTCAAACTTTATGGCGGTACCACTTTGTTAGCAACTAGTGGACATAATGATTGGAAGAACCCTAACATAGTGTACGACCATGACAATAATAAAGAACTTGTCAATTGTTTGAAACAATATTTATCAAGAGGAACTTTATTAGGAAAGTTGACAAAAGCCTGATGGCGCAATATCAAGGCGCAATATCAAGAAGAAATAATGGCTTATTGGCGAAAGGTTTTAGAACGCGTGGTTGAAACAATCAAGATTTTAGTGTCGAGGGGGCTACCGTTCCGTGGTGAAAATGAAACTATAGGATCGGTCAAAAATGGAAATTTCCTAGGCTGTATTGAGCTCATTGCTAAGATTGACCCATTTATGGCTGACCACTTAGCCAGGTAAGGAATCAAAGGGCGAGGTGTTCCATCGTACTTGTCCTCAACCACTATGGATGAGCTTGTGTTACAGCTAGAGGGACAAGTGAAAATGAAGATCAAAGAAGAGGTTGTGCAAGCTAAATACTTCTCGATAGTTGTGGATTCAACGCCCGATGTTTCGCACACCGATCAGTTAACCTTTATCGTTCGCTATGTTCTTCCAGATGGCACTCCTGTGGAGCGCTTTATCAAGTTTTTACCAAATACTGGGCATAAAGGTGAAAACCTAGTGGAATCTGTAACTACACTTATTGGATCTTCGGGTCTTGATTTGAACAACTGTAGGGGGCAAAGTTACGACAATGCCAGTAACATATCGGGTTGCTACAAAGGTCTACAATCAAGAATTATTGAATTGTATCCTTTGGCGACCTCTTGCAGGTCACTCTTTACAACTAGTAGGCTCTGCAGTAGCGAACAGCAGAAATTATTCAGTTGCTTTTTTTTTTCTTGAACAATTGCTTTACAATTTATTTTCCTCTTCTACAAGCAGGTGGGAGATATTGTTGTCTCACTTGAAAAAGACTCTGTGCTAAAAACGTTGTCTAAAACTCGCTGGAGTCCACGTGCAGATGCAAGAGTAAAGCCCTTTACAAATCATACAATGAAATTATTTCCGCGTTGGAAGATATTAGTACGGATAACAACCAGAAAAAGGATGTGCAGTATGAAGCAAGGAATTTTGACAGAAAAACTAAAAAGCCTGGAAGATAACAATCATGATTTGTTTGTGGCATCCCCTTTTGGAAAAGTTTCTCGATGTCCGTGAGAAGCTTCAAAGACAGAGCGTTGACATGGATAGCGTGATTGGTTTATACAGCTACTTGCAATCATTTGTTTCCACGCTTCGGGACGAGACTTTGAGCGATTGGAAAGCGAGGCAAAGGATATGTGCAAATCAAATGTCTACAAAAAAGATGTAACAAGAAAACAAAAAGCGCATTTTGATTAAACATCTGAAGACACTGCTGCTGCCGATTTAGACGGGAACGATGGGAGGCAATCTTCCATTGTTGAAAACTAGTACGTTGCCTTAGATTCGCTTCTGCTTAAATTGAACATAAGAAAATCAATTTACAGTGAAATACACAAGTTTGGGTTTTTATAGAAATTACCTGAACTTTCTGAACTAAATAATGACATAATAAGACAAAAAGCTTAATCACCTTCTAGAAAATTATGCTGCTGACTTGGATCAGACATTTCCTGATGAGTGTGTGCATTTAGATAAGTTTTTAAAAGACTATGGACCTGTCAACCCAGAACAAGAAGGAGAAGAAAAGAAGATCTGAAGCAAAACCACTGTTGAATTTTTTGAAAACGCTTAACTTAGAATCAATGTTTCCTAATGTTGTGATAGCTTTGCGCATTTTACTTACTATGCCTGTCACTAACTGCAGTGGCGAAAGATCTTTTTCAGCTTTGAAGAAGGTGAAGAATTATTTACGCTCAAATTTGCGCCAGGATAAACTGACCAGTGTAGCCCTCTTGTTCATTGAAAGTGACTTTCTGCAAGGACTTGATTTCAGTGAAGTGATTAAAACGTTTGCTCAATCTAAAGCGAGAAAAAAGAATCTAGCTTGAACTTTACATGAGTCTTAACAAATCCACAAGATATTTAACTGATTGTCTTGTTTGTGTAAATGATGTTAAATGTACCCTTAATAAAACTGTTATAATTCTGTAACTACTTCGTTAATTTTTTCCTTATAAAAGCCATGCAAACTACAAATGGTTGAAGGTGTAACTCTAAAACAATCTCTGAAAAATAGCCTCAGTTTTCAATTCTTGAGACTATTTCCATAAACAGCAAGACATTGGAAATATTCCTAGGTATATTGTAGGGTGTTTAAAGCTTCATTCAGCCCCTTGCAAATAAACGCAAGAGTCGCCTATGGCAGGTGAGGAAATATGGTAGCTAAAATATAATTAGCCTAGGGCGCCAAAATACCTTAATACGGCCCTGCCCCTAGTATTTGAAATACTCGATTACTTGCTGTTCTTGTGCCTTGGCGTATTCGTTTACTTGTTACTTGTGTATAGTTGCGTAGGGGCGTGCCTCGAATCGGAACAGGGAGGCCGCGAATAACACGTATTTCAACTTTTCAGTCACTATTGCATCCGTTCCATAAAAATATCGGGTAATTATCGACTTTCTGGGCCGCGCTGGTATTGGCGTGACATTTTTTTTTTCTATTCTTCTATGTCATATAAACACGAGAAAAATAATCTTAAACGGCGGTCGAACCTATTTACGGAGAAAAAAAATTAATAATTACTCACATAAGAACGCATGCAACAGCGGTACAGGACGGCCATTTTTCAAACATTTACAAGCGAGTTGTATGAAAAGGGAGTTGAGCCGATACCTGCCGGCGGGCCGCAGATATAGTTCATTGTTTCATATAATTCTTGCAAAAATTAAGGCGAACCATTTTTCAAACATTTACTGTGTCAGTTAACATGGCGGCCATTCACTTTACATGTTCTTATGGGAGTAATTATTTTATTTTTTTTCTCCGTAAATAGGTTTGACCGCCGTTTAAGATCATTTTTCTCGTGTCTATATAACATAGAAGAATAGAAAAAAAAATGTCACGCCAATACCAGCGCGGCCCAGAAAGTCGATAATTACCAAATATCGTTCCAAAATACCCGTTACAGATATATCGGCTCACCTCTATCGGTGAGTCATTACGAAGTCGGGGAAAAAAGTATGTAGACTCGAGTTTAAAGTCCTAAATCTCGAGAACGGCTTATCCGATTCTGTTCAAATAAACGTTAAACTAAACCTTGTTTATTAGCGATACTAACATCTTAAAGACATGAAGAGAACGAAAAGGAATAAATCCAAATATTTGTATACATTTAGTACACGTAAACAAAATTTTATTTGTACAAAAGTATTTGTCCCTACCGTTGGCAGTAGTTTAAAATGTAATGTACACATAGTTTAAAATTACTAAACCTGCATATGTTAAAAGTAACAAGACAATTTTAATATTTACATATTAACGGTGCTATAGGTGCTTTGAACGGAATTTTTCCACCTCAAATTACGATTTTTGTAAGGGGTTTAAAAATTAACAGCAACTAATAAAATAAACAAAATAAAATTCTGAAAATTTAGGATTATATTTGTAGAGGTCCTATCTGTACTGTGTAAAAATTTGAAAACAATCGAATGAGCCGTTTTTTTTACAACAACTGTTTGAACTTCCCTCCAAGTTGGAAACCGTGAAAAAACCGGTACTTTTTCTACAAAATTTTTTTAACGATACCACAAAAAATATAAACAAGGTTTAGTTTAACGTTTATTTGAACAGAATCGGATAAGCCGTTCTCGAGATTTAGGACTTTAAACTCGAGTCTACATACTTTTTTCCCCGACAGTAGGTTGTCGGACGGCAAAACTGCCGGATATTCGTATAGTGAACGTGCTCACGTCCCTCCATTTGTCTCGCTGCCGTCAGGTTCCCGGACGGCAAAAAAACCTGATAGTGTGAAAGAGGCCTGAGGGTGTCAGTTTTCTGTGTATTAACGTACGAAGAGACAACTTCAGCAGACCATGGACCACGGCTGCTATGCTCACATAAATTAAGCACAATTTTTGTTTTAAAACGATAAACTATTTTGAAGTCTAAATCCGGTACTTTTTTAACTTTTTTCGGGACACCGGAACAAAGGTCCGAAATCCGTCACACCGCAAGTATAGCGTTTATTTTCAAAAATTTCACAGATTGTGGACGCCACGAATTAAGACGTGGCCTAAAAATTTGTGAACATCGCAAACACTCGTGTGGGAAACGAAACTAAAGATAACTTTCATTGTATGTAATGTAACGTTTTGGAAATTTTTAAATTTTGAAACCCCGGCCCAGAAAAGGGTACAAAAATTTTAAATAAGTTGCGAAAATCCAGCAGGTTGTCAGACTAAAAGGAATTGTAACCAAAATCTAAATGTTTTGAATTTTTAGCGTTTATTGTACGATTTCGTGCTCTATAACAATTGTTATACGTATTACTGTACTAACAAAATATTAAAGAGTAATGGAAATTTTTGTAATTCTTCCCATAATTAAAAATTATCTAATAGTAAATTTATACAGTAGTAAAGAGTTCTACAGCTGGGGGGGGGGGGGGGCGATTTCAGGTACCTTGCACCCTGGGCAAAAAACATTCTTATAGCCGCCCCCTTTCATTTTTTTACTTCCCCCGCCCCCAACACCAAGTTATTGTTGAATGTGTAAATTTTGGTTTTTCCCCAAGTATAAACTATTATTACCGATAGCATTTCAGTATTGCAAGTGATCTAATCACTACGTAGGCTACTCACAACAAAAATTAAAACATCATTTCTTGAAAATAAAAGTAATTATGTTTTATGTAATTATGTCTACTGTCTTGTAGTCTTAACGCGTATTGTTTTTCGTTCCTTAGCGCCCCCTTGGACCAGGCGTCGTGGGCATTTGCCCAGTCGGCCCATTTGAAGCCCTGGACCTGGGGGGGGGGGGTTCATTCTGCTTACGTAACAATAAACAATACTAACCTGCCAATATACTGAACTTTTCAGTTGCAAATGAGGCGTTGTTGATCAAGACGTGCGGCTTCGGCGACGACATGTTGGAGAACGTTGCGTGAATGAGATCGTCAGCATGTCGTGTAATTCTCCAGTTTGTCGAGTTTATCGGTATACGACTAGACACTCGGTTTTCCCATTCCTGATGACAATTGATACACAACTCAAACTAATAACCAGAATTCTTATTCGTCATGACCTGAATAAGCTGTGAGAGAGAGAGAGAGAGAGAGAGAGAGAGAGAGAGAGAGAGAGAGAGAGAGAGAGAGAGAGAGAGAGAGAGAGATGAATAAGCTTAAAGTACTTATGAATTTATGTTGAATTAGCTTAAAGTACTTATGAATGTATGCTGAATAAGCTTAAAGTACTTACGAATTTATGCTTGAGAGAGTGCGTTTTGTTTTCATGTCTTCTCACTTATCCTCTCACAAGCGCGCGTGTGGGTGCGAGAGAGAGAGAGAGAGAGAGAGAGAGAGAGAGAGAGAGAGAGAGAGAGAATAAGGCGTATAAGAGACCCAAGTAGGCTACACAAAATACATTGAACTGATACTAAGTGTTATTAGGCAAAGATTGGTTGTTAATGACTGTAAACATTTTAAACGCTGTTGTATTTCGTAATGTATTTTTACAGTTACAGTTTCTTCATTCTTTTGTTTTTGGACTAATTCATTTTATAACCTTCACTGAAAAACAAGATAAAAGAAATTCAGGTAAAAAATTAAGAATTAAAAAATACGCGTTATTGAAACATTATTACAAGATATTTTTACTCAATATTACAATATTACAAGATATTATTACTCAATTGATTTTCCTATTTATATTTCATATCGAAACGTATACGCTGACGTTGTGTAATAAAACTGTTTGTATGTTTAAAAAAACATACAAAAAGTCGCTACTATACAGCTGGGAAAAATTAAATTCAAGGGCCTAAACATTGACACTAACAAAATTCGTTAAATTTTTCGACCCTCGGGGGGGGGCTCCGGTATCGCTCCCCCCCCCCCTGTAAAGACGGCCCTGATTACACGGAGATATCATTGTAGGTATCAATAGTTTTTCAGCACTTACAAGAACTGTAAGGAAGATAGGTAAACTGTTATTTGTCACCGAGAGGTTAAGATTGTTGTTTTCTTTTTGCAATTTATTGCAGATTTGTGATGTGTTCGACTAAGCGAACATTGAACAAATTGTAAAAGGTTAAGATGGGGTGCAATTCACATGCAACCTTAAAGTGGTATTTATTATTTTTTTCTCCGTAAATAGGTTCGACCGCCGTTTAAAATGGTTATTCATCTATATAACATGGATGAATTGCCAAAAGAATTATTTTACCTCGATATCAAAAAAGTTGAGAAACTTCACAATCACCGTCTCTATAAAGATAATTTCCTTTATAAATTATTTTTTCCTATATATTTGCAGCTAATTTAGTTGACATAAAGAAGATGATCCAGCGTATATGGAATCTTTTTCTTTTAGGGGCGGTGGGGGAAGGCGATTTTACAAACAAATTAATTCACACCCCAAAACAAAATGAGGAATGGCACAAAATAGCAAAGAACATGACACATCAAGAATCCGGACCTTGGTTTTTAACTCTAGAAACGAACACATTCGACACGACCACCGCGCCGCTACGGTGCTTACCGGCCTCCTTAATATACTTTTCATATCCCAATACCCCCTACTTTGCCACACTATTTAATATTATCTTAATTAAAAACTGATAGACAAATTGTAAAATTGACAAAAAATATATATTTTTGAAAAACATATTTAGATGAGTACTTACGTGATATAATCGGAAGATGTGCTCGTAGAAATGTTGAATAAATTTTCAAAAATATAACAGTTTATTTGCGCGGTTGTCTTTTTACAGTTGTTATAACACTACAGTTTATTGAAAAGAGCGCTTTTCGCGCTTCGGTTTCAGAAAATATTTTAATAACATTGCTCGAATTGAATGCCTCACAGATTTCATGTTCTATGGATAGAGAAGCTAGGGTTGATAATTTTTCATGACTCATGGAAGATCGTAAGTTTTTTTTTTTTTTTAATAATTTTTAGTTTAGCAAACAAACGTTCGCCTTTGCCACTGTAACCGGCAATGGAGATGTGCGTGTGCAACGCTTTCAACAGTAATTTATGCAAAAGGGATGGTTCGTAAATATCAAATACTAACAAAATATTCTAATAACAATGGTTAGATTTGGAAAAGTCTACGAATGAATTCGGAAGAGATTGGAAGTCTACGGCCGCCCCTTTGGTATGGCAGCCCGTGTACGGGCGGCCCACATACGGAACGGCTCGATATACTTACACAGACTTTCTTGCAAAGTATACTTACGTTTAGTACATTCTGTTCTCGCATAGCAACGCCCGTAACGTACATACCGTTACAAAGCAACTCAATAGCGATTTCAGCGCCAGTAGACGAACAAATGTCAACCACGACTGCCCTTTTTCCTTTCCACTTTTCCATTTTGTCACAACCGCAGTAACTTAAAGGTTAAAACAAAACAAAGAAATCCGATTATAAGAATCCGGCAAGTCACCACTTCCAACGCGCACGCTACGCACTGAAGGAATCCAATCGTCTGACCGTCGCGTCGTCGCTACATTCATCACGCTTTTCTCCACGCGGTGACGTAATTGTTTAGTGTTTAGTCTACGCTCGGTTGAAGTGCTTCCCCTTGAGTAGCTTGTTCCAAGAAGTGACGTGTATAAACGAAAACGGGTTGACAACATTGTCAGGCGCTCTGTGTTGCAATCAGTTCTCCAAGCCGGGGTTTGCAACACTTGCTCCGAATTACATTTGCCCAGAATGCCCGGTAAGTCGATTCCGCTTTACCGGGATCCAGGCCGGATTTAGAGTTGTTGGGCCCCTAGTAGTGATGGGCGTTTTTGTTGTTTTTGCAAAACGAAAACGAACTGTTCGTTTAAAAATAACGCTCTTCAATTTTCTCATTTAGGTTATATACAGGGTGATTCAAAATTGCATGGGAATCTCTCGGGACCTGATTCTATAGCTAAAACTATGAAAAAAAGTCCACATAAACATAGGTCCGAAAATGGTTCGTGAACCATACTTACGGCTCGCGAACCAGTTCGCCCTGATTTCTGCTCCCACGGTAAAATGACGCCATACTAAAATTCTTGGGGTATAAAGTGAAGGGTAAATTTGGTGGTTTCTTATGGTTTTTTATCTGAACAAAAGAGATCACAGAGCTCTACCACAATTAGTTTCTAAGAAAAACTGTGTTAAACACAAAACATTACAGTCGAAAAACGCACTTTCTTAGATTTTGAATAAAATAACTTCGTTAATTTGCCAATAAACAATAAAAATTAATTTTTTAACTAACTTTGTATAGAATTTAATTATGAGAAACGTGATGTGTATAAAGTCTATTAAAACTAAATACAAATTTGAAAAATTCGACTTTAATTAACAACAAAACAGACCAAAATGCGCTATAAAAGTGTTACAATTTTAAACAGAACAAAGGTTTTCGTAAACGTTTTCACAAAAAATGTAATTGTAAACAAAATGAAAACTTATTGCATTTTTCTTTCAAATGATTAAATATCAAAATTGTTAAATCGATAAAGCTGCAAACGTTCGTTCAAAGCAGTTGTTCAATGTGGCCGCCATTTTGTTGAATGCAGAATTCAGCTCGGCGAATCCATGGTGGCCGGGCACGTCTTATAGGATCAGGATTATTCTTAACAGTAGCTCCATATTCTACTATGCGATGTCTGAATTCTTCTTGTGTGCCAATACGAGCGGAATAAACTAACGACTTCATCCAACCCCAAAGGAAAAAGTCCGCTGGCGTGAGATCAGGAGATCGAGATGGCCATTTTACTGGTCCGTTTCGACCAATCCATCGCTACCGATGTACTTATTTAAATGGTTCCTCAAATCACGACAGTAGTGAGCACATACGCAGTCTATCTGCAAATGGAATATCTTCCAGGAATTCCGTCAGATTCGTTTGCAAAAAACATGTAAGTATTGTCTTCCATTAGGCCTTGGTGGTAAGAAAAAAGGGCCTAAGAGATTATCACCAAGAAGACCTCACCACACATTAAAAGAAAAAGAATGTTGGTCATGTCTAGCAGCAGTCCCATCTGGGGTTTCTTTTGCCCTAGTGTGGGTGTTTCGAAAGTTTACAATGCCATTTCTTTTTAATTGTAACACTTTTCTGGCGCATTTTGGTCTGTTTTGTTTTTAGTTAAAGTCGATTTTTCAAATTTGCACTTATTTCTAATAGACATTATACACATAAATTTTCTCATAACTAAATTTTCTACAAAGTTAGATAGAAATTTGTATTTGTTTATTGGCAAATTAACGCCGTTATTTTATCCCAAATCTAAAAGTGTGTGTTTTTCGACTCCAATGTTTTGTTTTTAACGCAGTTTTTCTTAGAAACTAATTAAGACGGAGCTCTGAGATCTCTTTTATTCAATTTTTCAAATTAAAAACTATAAGAAACTACCAAATTTACCCTTCGTTTTATACCCCCAAGAATTTCAGTATGGCGTCATTTTACTGTGGGAACAGGAATCAGGACGAACTGGTTCGCGAACCGTAACTGGCTAACGAACCGTTTTTGAAGCTATGTTTATATGGACTTTTTTTATTTTTAGCTATAGAATCACCATCCGAGAGATTGCAATTTTGGATTATTCTCTTAATTTTTTCCGTATATCTTTATTTCTTATATGATCCCTTCTTGTGCATCCTTTAACCCGTCTTAAAAGTCTCAACTCTGCTGATTGTATGTTGCTTTTATCTCTTTGTTTTGTAATCCAGGATTCACTGCTATGTAATAGCTCTGGAACATCCATTGTTCTGTAGAATTACAATTTTGTCTCACGTCTCGCTATTCAGTGTACTATTAGTAGTTCCACATACCTATTGACTTTATTTTGTACATCTTTGTCAACGTAAAAACTTATATCACAACCTAAATAGTTAAAATTTAAGGTCTGTTCTAATACTTTATTCTCAATAATAATATCTGAGCGTACTGGAAATTTTCCGTAGTGAGTCATAACTTTTGTTGTGTTGGTAGGTATCTACAATATTTGTTGTAGTATTGTCGTCCGAGTTTATGTGTCAAGAGCGTTGTAAGTCTGCTTCATTATTTTGTAGTATAATGTCGTCTGCATACAGCGAAACATTTAAGCGATAATTCCTTTTCAACTATGTATGCCTGGATGGACTTCAATCTTCAAGTTCTGTACGATGTCCTCAACACGGATGTTAAAGAGAGTTGGGGACATACTACATCCTTGTCTAACGCCTTGGTTTATCATTAGCTGTTCCGTTTTTGAACTAACAATTTTTGGATCAAATTCACACTGTAACACAAAATATCCCCAGTCAAGGAGAACCGACCGAAAGCCAGCAGTAGCCAGCAACAACAGTCCGACCGACCAAAACAAAGACACTCTACTAGACACAAAAGCCAAGAGAGCTGTCAATTATCATACTGTCTGAAGCTCGAAACATGTTCTTAGTAAGTGAAACCCATCTTGACCGTACATTATTATACCAATAAGAATGCTTAAGAGATTAATTTTGTGTATAAAACTTATTACTAAATAAGTCAGAAATGAAAACGAACGGTTTACTCCGAACGGAGAACTGAACTAGAACAGTGCGTTGTCAAGACTTGTCTCACGCCACGTTCGTTTTTAAAACGGAGAACAGTTTGTCTCCGCGATAAAGAACAGTTCGATCGTTTTTTTCCAGAAAACTGTTTTTTTTTTCAAACAGTTGTGAGTTTTTGTTCCCAGCAATAGCTCCTAGGCTGAACAAGTGGTGCGGGCCCCCCAAACTACCAGGCGTCTGTGAGTTATGGAATACTTCTCCAGTAAAACGTGGGGTCAGGATCCCTTACCGGAAAAATTTTAAAAATATATCTTCCAGAACTAAAAATAAAATCATTGTTAAACGTACAAATTAAATTAGGATACACTGTATTTTTTTTTGTAAATTTTTAATACAATGTTACACAATTTAACGCTTTCAAGATATCTCAATGTACGCAACGGTATTCTGGAATCAATGAAAATAATAGTAAAATATTGCACTCGTTTTTGTATTACACTCAAAAGACCGTAAACAGAATAAAAATCTAGGGAAATCTACGGATTTCCAAAGGAAAGTAAAACAATGTCATTGTAATTATCATAAGTTAAGCATATTTTTAAAAAGAATATGAAAGTATTAGAGTAGGCCTATATTTTTACGTTGTAGAAATCTGTAAGTAAATCATAATTTTTCTGCATCATACAAAGATTGTAGTGTACTGCTTTCATTAGGATTTGGTTCCTAATGATTAGGGTCTTAATCAAACCTTGAGGGTTTCATGATATTTCTATCAAAATATAATTAGTGTCAGTGCAATGAGTGGAATTTGAGATGAATTTAAAATTTAAGTGCACACTCTTCCCTCACTCAACCCTATACACGGCTCATAATACCAGCTTTTTCTCTAATAACTTCTACTGTTCTCTGAAACACGAACCAAATAATTTTTATGCAAGTTGACAGTTTTCTTTTTGTTTGTGGTGCGGGCCCTTAATCCGAGCTTACAACGGTGTTAGTAACTCGTGTTACAAACAATTTTGAATAACGCTTCTAAATTTGTTACCAACAAGCCGTGTTATCAACAGAAACGCCATGTTATTAACAAGAATTTTGTTATCCACTAGAAGTCGGTAAAGATCAAAGAATGTTGATAACATTTGTTAGTAACACGTGTTAGTAACGCGGCTGTTCGATGTTAGTAACATCCCCCCTCCCTCCTGCCCACTATCAATGTCCTATCATTGCTATTAAATATTCAAAGTCACAACTAGTCGTTCTTAAAAAGTTTTTAAAGCTTCCATCACACCTTAGTTAGTTTGTCACCTTAGTGACAGAAGATCAACGTCATCTTCATTCAAGTCTCTTAACACGGTCACTTCTATTGTATCTACCTCTTGCCTGCAGTGAAGGTCTCGCCCAGAATCTTCTTGGTCTTCTCTGCTTTGCCAAAATCACACACGCAGCCGCAGCGAGAACAACGTCTTCATCGACATTTTTCTGCCAACTGACGAGGTGAGGCGCGGTGATGTGGCGAATTGTTAATAACAACCAAAAATTCAAGTAGTGTTCTGTTAGCAACATTTTTCACATTAGTTACTAAACGTTGTTACTAACAAAAAAGTTAGTAACATTTGTTACTAACACCGGCGTAAACGCGGCTTTAGGCTTTACGCTTTAGTCCTCTTAAATGTTTTGTTGTTTAAACTATATTCCATACTTCAAACTTATACGCCAATGCCGTGTAAATAACGTTGTTGAATGTTTAAAAAAGAGTCACTACTATATTAGCGAACACAGCTGAAAAAAGTAATAAAACAGCCCAAAAATTAAGAGATTAACGAAATTCGTCTACTTTTTTAATCCTCGTACAAACGAGGAATGCGAACAATTCCGATTCGTCTCAAATTGTGAATGCAAACCAGTGTTTTGTCTCTAGTGATATGCCAATGGTCATACCGTAAACAATGTTTCATTTTCATACTGTGCCTTTCCTGTTGTGCTAATGCTTATTTCGTCTTATATAAGATGATCATTATAATATATATAATGCTTATTATATCGTTACGACATCACAGATCAATCTACGTGTTTCTCGAACGATCCATTGGAATCCGGCTGAATGTTGTGGCGTACGTGATTTCAACATGCGCTTGCGAGACTTTTCTGGACGCCGCCAGCCTCGCTGACTAACGTCGTAGTGTAGAGATAACGCGTAGTTATGGAATGTTCTGGTCTGTGAGCGGGGGTATAAATACAAGTCGTCAGCGGCCTTAGTTCAGTATTTTGTCGGCGATTACTGGTGCGTTCAAGTGGTTATTAGTGAAGTGTTGTGTTTTTGATAATCGGGGGGGGGGGGACAAGTGTAATACAATTGTGTGTTATATTAGGTGACATTTTATTGCGTGTGAACAAGTTTTATTTGATTTGTTGTAGGAGACTGTCTTGTTAATTACGAACTGTTTAATTGTGATAATTAAAGCTGGTGATTAGTGACTTAATTGGTGTCTTGTATTTTGTTTTCCACTGTACCATACGACGATCAGTAGACCGTCCTAACAATATATATAAGATAAGCTATATATATATCTAATAACAAAAACACAAACGCAGATAACATATTAAAACAAATCAATAACTAATGATAATGTGATGTATTTTATACTTACACTTATTGTTTTTTATTAATGGTACCTATAATTCAATTTTTTATTTTTTGTATTCTTTTTATATAGCCTAAAGGTACCATATAATGTTATTATTTATATTCTTAAAGCGATCGATTTCGGTCACAGACCATCATCAGGTTAAATATAGCACATTCACAATATTATAAAACACTATTATTTATAAAAACGAATTTGTAGAAATTGTTAGTTTTGATATATATGTTGTTGTCTAAAGCTTCCTAAGAAGCTACGAACTACGAACTCGGCAGAATGTAATGTACAGTGCAACAAAAAATACATAGGATTCACTTCAAGATCATTTAAACACAGATATATTGAAGATACAAAACATTTTCAACACTCAAATCCAAACTCAACAGTAGCAAATCACATAAAACTACAGTCTTGTGAATATGGTCCAATACAACAACATTTAACCGTATTGAAAACATGCAATGACAAAATAAGATCAAATATATATTTGAATAATACCGAATATACAAACATATAAAAGAAGAGGGCCATGAAAATCTATTAAACGTTATGACAGACTTCAAAAATCATATCACTTTTGAAGTATTACGACAAAATCAACATTCAGTAATCAGCTGATGTAATATGTAAACATGAACACTATAACAGAATCAGTTGTTAGGAAGCTTTAGACAACAACATATGTATCAAAATTAACAATGTCTACAAATTCGTTTTTATAAATAATAGTGTTTTATAATATTGTGAATGTGCTATATTTAACCTGATGATGGTCTGTGACCGAAATCGATCGCTTTAAGAATATAAATAATAACATTATATGGTACCTTTAGGCTATATAAAAAGAATACAAAAAATAAAAAATTAAATCAATAACATACATCCAAAAATACAATTCACAAAATAAAAAGAAAAACAACAAAATCAACTATTTAGACATAACCATAGCAGATTTCGCAATTTCTTCGTCCATACTCGTGGCCATTGACATATCACAAGAGACAAAACGCTGGTCTGCTAGGCCATTTATAATTGATTTATATAATATATAAATTACTTTATCATTCATTACAATATTATAATAAAAACAATACAGATATTTTATTTTTTATATATAATAATTTATATTATCATAATTATTAAATTATTTGAAACATATATTTATCTTGTTAATAATGTAATATGGCAATATTTGATTTTTCAGCAATATTAATTTTAACATCATAAAAATGCGCCCTAACTAACCTCTTAACAGTGTTTGCAAACAGAGCGGACGAATAAAATACTGGTTTAAAAGTAAGCGTTACAAGTATCCGGCATTTTTAACGGTACTTTTTGGAACGGTTACATTTGTAACTGCTATTTTCAAATACTGGTTTAGCACACCTCTGAGTCAGTATGGGATTGAGACTAGTGGTGGGTCGATCAGTGGCGAAGTTACATGGAGGCAATTGAGGCAATGCCTACCCTAAAAAATTCTGTAGATTAAAAATTATAAATACGTATGAACTACGTAACGTAAAGATTATACATTGTTACTGTGACTGTCGAATTTATTAAGCCGAAAGGTGCTTTACTGAGATGGTGACAGGTGAGATTCGGCATAGCTCGTTTAAAGCGAATGAGGCAACGTGAACTTGCCTCAGCGTTTTTTTGTGTACATCGTATGTAAGCAATGTGCCGGCGCGATAGAGAAGTGCGGGGAGGGGGGATTGTCCCGCGCTGTACACATAGAGCGTTGAGGCATGTCACTTCTGTGGTGCAAACGTTAAGTTAAAGCGCGCTGTGTTGTTTATAAGTGTGTGTATTTTATGCGGTTATTAAATGTATGCCTGCTATTCCACTGAACTAACAGACTCAGGATTGTTATTTGAATTATTTGTAACATTAAAGATATATATAGAAACTAATCAAGTTTAAAAATTTGGAAGTTCAATCAGTTGTATTATTGTGTATGGCTAATACAAGGTATGTCCAATAGAAACGCGTTTAGAGCTGTAAAGTATTTTTTATTCAACGATTTTAAAAGAAGTCTCCATTAACATTAAGGCATGAGTCCCACTGTTGCACTGATCTGTAGATTCCCTGCTAATAAAATTCTTGCGGCTGTTTGGGGAACCATTCGCTAACAGCAAACTACCAAACTACCTCACCGTCCGATTTGAACCGAAGTCCTTTCAGTGATTCGTTAAAAAAAAATTCAAGTTAAGATTTTTGCCTACCCATTCATTAACGACTAGCTTCGCCACTGAGTCAATATACTTTTAACAGGTATTTTGAAACGATATTTTTGTGGAACGGATGTAACAGTGACTGAAAAGTTGAAATACCTGTACCGATTCAATTCCCCTACGCAACTAACGAGTAAACAAGTACACAAGTAACAACAAGTAAACGAGTACTACCAGTATTACGAGTACACAGCCACTTTTTGGTGCTGAATACTGCATTCTGCGCATGTGCCGTTTGCCACACAAGTACGAAACGTACCAAAACAGCGAGCGAGGTGCCTCTATGCAAAAGTGACGAAGCTGTTTTTAATAAATGAAAAAAGTTCATACTGATGTTAAATTTATTCTCGTGAGTTATGCAGATATATAATACAGATTATAATAACAAATCATATATTATACTAGTCACTAAAATGGTAAATTTTGAGAAAAAACGTATTTTATTCTCTTATAACCTACAGAGTGGCTGATAGGCCATACAGTACTTTTGCCGTACATTTGTTAATGTGATTTCGGAGATGATTTTAGCTTCACTGCACATCTCACGTAATTTTTTTTTACATTCTTTGTTGTGCTATTACGTGCACTCTAAATTTAATTGCCCGAGTTCCGCAACTGATTTGTTTAATCAAAATGGAATCAATAATTTAAAATTAAGTCCATATCAGTTTGTTTACTCCTAGTGAAAACTTATATTAGTATTCCCAAAGGGAGATCGGCCTATAAATTCTCTTGTTTTTTTATTATCTTTTAAACAGTAACAGCTTAATAAAGTCACAGCGTAAAGTAACAGTGTTAATGCTTTTAGTTACGTGTAGTTTTTTTTTTGGAACGCTATCGTTTATACCTGTTGTTTTCAAATACTAGTTTAGCACACCTCTAACTAGGGATGAGCATCGATGGCCGATGTTCCAAAAACATCGATGGTTAACGTTCGATGTTCGATGTTTTTACCATCGATGGTTCAGTTGCGATGTTTTCATACTATCGATGGTTTCGTTTCGATGTTTTCCTTTGAACACTTTTTTAATTTGTAATGAAGACTTTTTTTAAGTTGATTGTTACATTTAGTTTATTTTAAATCAACAAATTTTTATTTTAGATATTAATGGCTGTGTAGTTTGGTCCCTAACCTAGGTAAACGAAAAATACCATGTACAGTAATATTAAACAGACATGAATCAGCGCGCAGGTTGTAGTGGGGAGAAGACGGCAGCAGCGAAAGGCACAAGAGAGGAAATGTCTACTAACGCAGTTGAAAATACTGTATTGGTCTACTCTCTGAATTGTCAATAAGACGCACATATGACAGGAGTAATCTATTTCGACACGGGTTGACTTTTTATACCTAATGTGCCGAAGTTACGCTTCTTTAATAATTAAAGATGAAAGATAATAGTTAAATTTACGTTTTTCCTTGTAAAAGTAGTAAAATTAGAAACTGATATTGCTTATAATGAAATAAAGCAGTTACACTGCTTTGTCGATTCACAATTATTTTCGTTTTATTATATTTATAACTTTATTTATTTAGTTTTCTATTGTCTATGATTCTTATAGTGTTTTCAATTGTTTATTTTTAATTTTTAACGTTTTTATGTATTTGTTTTTTACATTTCATTAGCTACATTTTTAATTATATTACTAAATACTTTACCAAACTAAATTTTACAGCCCTACCAACACACACACGCGCGCGCGCACACAGATATATGTAACTTACTTTTTACTAACTTACCTAACTTTTTACTAACTTGCCTAACTTTTTACTAACCAATTATTCTTATAATTTGAAAATTCTTTTATTTGTTTAATTGTTTTTAAGGGTTTTACCTTAAATTTGGTTACCTACGAAATTTGGTTGTACAAGGTAAGTTTTGATTTCGATTACGACAGTAAACGTGGACATTTTGTAAGACGAAACAAGCGTCAGACACAACAGAAAGAGACAATGTAGGCCTAATAAAGATTTCCATTATTTTGTAAACAGTGGCGTGGCGTGTTGTGTCTGTTGCAATGTTTCTCGAAAGTCGAGGCTACACATCAACAATCGTATATTTTGGAATGTGTACGATTCACGATAAACGTAGTAATATATTATCCACATTTCTCTGGCATCTTAATTTGTTTGAATAAGTAACATTAATAACACCCTCGTACGCGAAATGATTTTGTGTGTGTGTTTAAAAAACGAGCAGATTTAAACTATCCGTAAAGAACCGGAGAGACAATATTAATGTATTATTATTATTATTATTATTATTATTATTATGACCTGGTGTAGGCTAGACATTACAGTATCTGTTTATTTAGGTGCAGTCATGTAGTGCGATTCTGTCAGCGTGAGACTAAACTATAACGATTAGTCACTCTTATTTGAATAGCAGTATGATACAATATGTGGATATTGCAAAATATTTATTACATCATTGTGTATGGGTGGTCATAATTATTGTTTGTGACAGGAGGAAGGAACTATAATTTTTGACAAGACCTCTTATAAACTTTTATTGAAAGCAATTATAATTGCGGTTGCAATGAAACACCAGATTTGACGTCATATCGTATGCAAAAACAAAACTCTAGAAATGCGACATAGCACTGAAACGAGACTAGGAAAAAATGCGAAAGATTTACACCAAAATTCGCATTTTCTGGAACATTAAAAAAAAATCGGAAGGTCTTCCGAAATGCAACACTGCGCACTAGACACTAGATGCCGGCTCACTGAGGCAGCAAAACAACTGACAAGTATGTAAACAAGCTGGTGAGTCATCAACAAGTCGGTGCCTGAGCCGCAGTCGGACCAGCCGGGGGTCGGACTAGAGAGGTTTTACTGTACCTGTATAATTTGTTATAAAAAATAAATTGAATCTAAAAGTATTAACAGTGTTACTTTACACTATGATTTTATTAAGCTTTTACTGTTTAAAAGAAAATAAGAGAATTTAAGGCCTATCGCTCTTTGGGAATACTAATTTAAACTTTCACTAGGAGTAAACAAACCTGACATAGATTTAAAGGGGTTTCTGTTTTTGTTAAAGGGTGGTTTTATGTATGTTTGTTCAAAACACTTTATAATCATTATAATAATAAATAATAATGAACAGATTTAGTTAATTATGAATGTGAGTTAAATTACTTTAACGTCACCTCGCCTTTACCTAACCTATTCTCAACGAGTTTGTCAACGGCCCTGGAAATTCTGATACGGGGAAATTAGATGTATTTAAATTGTTTTCTCGGGTACAGTCCACATTCCGCCTGTCAAAATGTGGTGGTCACCAAGGGCTTTTGGTTTTTCAGAATCTTCTGATAAGGTAAGTGAGTAAAGTATCAGGGTATATTATTCTTCTCTTTAATTCTTTTATTTTTTATTCATCCCCAATTATTTGTACTATTACAAACATGTAAAAAGCATAGATTTTTATTTGAATTGCAACATTAGCATAAAAACATCGATGTTTGAAGTCTTAAAACATCGATGTTTTCATACCGATGTTTTTTTAACATCGATGTACTCTTCACGATGTTAACACCGATGTTAAACATCGATGGTTTTCTGGCGATGCTCATCCCTACCTCTAACTGAGACGAACCCCAACTAACGTGCACTTGACGCGACCGTGTTTTACGTTGCGTCACGTCCAGGGGTAAACAGTTTGGTCTGTTTAGATCTGTATGTACCACCACTTCATCGTAGCCAAAACAATGTGTGTGTGTGTGTGTGTGTGTGTGTGTGTGTGTATTGTTTCAAGAGTTTCAAGGCTAAACTGAGAATGTAGTGTACTGCTCAGTACTGGAACCATATCAACTTCCCTATACCGCTCTCACTCTCTCTCTCTACCACACACACACACACACACACACCACGCAGTATTTTTGTCTGGCCATCTATATATTTATCTACCAATCTTAAAAATTTTGTTTATTTTAATTTTACAATCCAAGAGTTAAATTAACAGCTGCAGTAATCTGAGGGAGGTATTACAGTCGGGAATCTAGTTCGATTTAATAGGCTGTCATACTGCGTCCTAATGTTATAGGATTATATTTTCTGCTGCCTTGTAATTGGGTGTTGAGGCATCAAATAGAGGTGGGCCGATATATACCTGTAATAGGTATTTTGGAACGATATTTTTGTGGAACGGATGTAACAGTGACTGAAAAGTTGAAATAGCCTACCTGTTATTCGCGGCGGCGCTGTTCCGAGTCGAGGCACACCCCCTACGCAACTACACACACACACACACACACACACACACACACACACACACACACACACACACACACACACACACACACACACACACAAAGTACGCAAGATCACGTAAACGAATATGCCATGGCCAAATACTAGGCGTACAAAAATATCGCTGGAAAGCAAGGAACAGCCAGTAACGCGTATTTAAAATACTAGGTATTTCAAATACTAGTGGTATCACCGATACACAAGGAACAACGCGTTCCAGAGTAACAGTAGTATTTTAGTAACACCTAATATTTTAGGAACACCTAGTATTTTAGGAACAGGTAGATCAAGCATATTTCGAGTAGGACTAGTACACCTTTCGTCCTGTATACTTCATTCTGCGCAAAGAGCGGAGCTGTTTTTAATAAAGGAAAAAATTCATCCTGATGTTACATTTATTCTCGTGTGATATGCAGATATATAATACAGATTATATACTAATAAATTATATATTATACTAATCACCAACTTGGTAAGTTTTGAAATAACGAATTATATTGTGTTATAACTTATAGAGTGGCTGATATAGGTTATACTTTTTATTAATGTGATTTTAACTGCACTACACATCTGATCTCACGTAAATGATGAGATTGTTGTAATGGACGTTTATGCACTTTATCAAGTCCTGTTCCTTAAATCTAATTCCTTAAGGGTAATCGGTTTAAATTATGTCCGATGAAATTTTATTATTATTTTGAACATAAATTTGTATTTATTTTTTTTTTTAAGTAAATATTTTTTTCCTAGCTAGGTCTTCTTGCTTACCACTAGTGGTATGCTTACCAAGGGTCGGGAACCCCTGTACTATGGAGGAAGGCCTTTTTAAGTGTTGCTGTCCAGTGGAAAGTGTTGACTGTGAATGTTGTTGGTTTTGCTTGGTGACATGGATCGAAGAAGAAAAACAAGTGATGTGTGGAGCTTTTTTGAATCAGTCGGTAACTGTGTTGCATTGTGCAACATTTGCAAAACAAAACTATCATATAAAAGTACAGTTAGTAATTTAAAAAAAATTTACAAAGAAGCCATCCAACAGTTGCTCTTCCTACTATATCCACCCAAACTGCTGTGCAATCTTTGACAAGAACAGAAACTTCTTCAGGTGATATATTGCAAATAGGACCAGATGTGCAAGAAAACTTAGTAGTAGAATCTTCCTCCCATTTTTTTAGTCCAGAGAGACCAACCACTTCAAGAGCTACTGACACCTTCCAAAATCAACCATCTTCATTTCAGTCGCCTGTTCCAACAAGTAAAAAACAAATGTCAATATCAACTTACATACCCAAAGAATTAGCAGTATCTGATAAAAACAAAATTGATTAGGCCATAATGAAACTTTTTATTTGGGATCTTCAACCATTTACAGTTGTTGAAGACAGAGGTTTCCGAAATTTGATGAATACCTGTGCCCCTAGTTATCAAATTCCTTCTAGAAAGTACTTTGCTAACACACTGTTACCAGCTTATTATGAAACAAAGGTAAATGAAATGAAAGATTCTATTAAAAAAGATGCACCAAGTGTTTGCTTAACAACTGACACATGGTCTTCTTCAACAAATGAAACTTTTAATGCAATTACTGCACATTACATTAATCAGGATTTTGAAATGAAACATATACTATTAGACTGTTCAGTTATCAAAATAAATAAAACATCTCAAAATTTAGCAGATGAAATTTTGCGTATTATAAATGAATGGGACTTGTCTGGAAAATTTTCAATTGTTATTACTGATAATGCCATAAATATTACTAGTGCTATACAAAGCATACTTAAGTGGAAGCATTTTGGATGTTATGCTCACACATTAAATTTAATTGTTCAAAACAGCCTATTAATTGTAAATGACATAATCAAAAAAATAAAAACAATTGTAACATTTTTTAAGAGAAGTAATATTGCACATTTAAAAATCACAAAATATCAAGAACAGATAGGTGTTCAGCAACCGAAAAAACTTCTGCAAGATGTTGTAACACGCTGGAATTCTGTTTACTATATGCTTAAACGATTTGTTGAACTGGAAGATGCTGTAAAACACTCTCTGGCATTACTAACAACAGACATAGAAACATTAACAGCTGAAGAATGGGGAATTTGTAAAGAACTGTATGCTATTCTGCGACCTTGTGAGGAGGTAACAAAAGAAATGAGTGGAGAGAAATATATCACCGCCAGTCAGATAATATTTATAACCCAAGGATTAAAATTATCAATACAAAAGGTAAGTGTGAAATTAACTAAACCACTTGTCAGAGAAATTGCAATTAAACTTCTAGAAGGAATTTCTGTAAGGTTTGCTAATGTGGAAAAAACAAAACAATTTCACTTTGCATGATGCTTGACCCCAGGTACAAACACTACTTTTTTGAAGACAATACTTCTCTAGAAAATACAAAAAAATATGCAGCTGAACTAGTATCTTCACAAATTACAAGAAATTCAAGAACCAATACAAGCATTGAAACCAAAGTAAATCTTCAACCTAACATAACAGAGGAGGAAACAGTCTCAATTTGGGACCATTATAAAAACCAAATAAGCAAAGTTAAACAAATAGGGACATCTTTATCAATGGCTATACAAGAAGTAGATAAATATCTTCAAGGCACACCAATAGAGAGAAGCGAAAATCCCTTACTGTGGTGGAAAGATCACCAACGTGTATACCCTAATCTTGCACATTTGGCCAGAACTAGATGTAACATGGTTGCAACATCCGTTCCCTGTGAAAGGATATTTTCCAGGGCTGGAATAATTTTATCTGAACGAAGATCACGATTAACTTCGAGGAAAGTGCAACAGCTGATATTTTTAAATACAAATTTAAAATAGTGACTGAATAACTGAAATTCTAGTATTTTAAAAACCATTCAGTAGTTTAATTTTACCTATAATGTGTTATTTGAGTGAAGCAAATTGTAATGTGAATAGGTGTGACAAAGATTAGTTCATGACTTGTATATTCTGTGTACACTGGTGAATGGATCTGATATTTTCCTGTGTTATATAAACGTAAACAATTCAACTGACACTTGCTTAAAGAGAAAATAAATTTGAACTCGTGATAAAGTGTATTGATCTCGATAAGCGGAATTGAACCCGTTGCAACAAGAGTATGCAGTTTAAGTCGCGCGACTCTATAAAGTACATGAAACACTGAATCCAAGACAGGTGCAACGGTCGTAAACCCCGCCCGCTCTCTGTCGGATGTTTGTCTAAGCTGCCGTTTCATAGGTCACTGCACTGAGACCCGCTATTGTCTCCCCATAGACATCACTAGCATCTAGACGTTAGTTAAATTCCCTTTGTCCTGCAGTCACATTGTGTTCTGTAATCTAATATTTAACATTTTTATTCTCAGAATTTGTTACCCAGAATGTCGGATATACGTGTCTTAAATAAACACAGACGGGATAATGCATTTATTGGAAACAGATGTTAATAACCCTCGATAATGATATGTTTATATAAGTATATACAAATATTATCAAATAGATACAAGTTAATTCAAGTCATTTTAAAAGGCAAAGTGAAACAGTCACACACACACACACACACACACACACACACACACACACACACACACACACACACACACACACACACACACACACACACACACACACACACACACACACACACACACACACACACACACACACACACACACACACACACACACACACACACACACACACACACACACACACACACACACACACACACACACACACACACACACACACACACACACACAATTTGGAGTGAAACTATAATATTCAAATAGTTTAAACAATCGTCTGTAGACACAAAGATGGCTTGTTTAGTTTACCAACTGCCTGCTGATTAATGAAATAAACACAAACAACACATGTTTTCTTTGTTTTCTATTAAGAGACATTTAGCACGAAGTCCAAACGACTTGGAACATAACGTTCTCTGATACATCGGTTCATTTCTAAATGCTGTTACGACGGTTTAACTGATCGTCGCATGGTAGGCCTACAGTGGAAAATAAAATACAAGACATCAATTAAGTCACTAATAACCAGCTTTAATTATCACAAATACAGTTTATAATCAACTTGTACAATAATCCAAGTTAAACTTGTTCACCGCAATAAGAATGGCAACTAATAGAGTCCCGCACAATAATTACTTTTCACTAATCGCCACTTGAAACGCACTGAGTATTCGCTCGAAGTAAACTCGCTGGATGCTTATATTTATACCCCGCTGAAATGCCAGAATAATCGGTCACTTTCTGGATGACGTGTCGAGCGAACTGAGTATTATAGGCTCTCCAGAATCCACTAGAAACCGTGCAAACTGTCTGGCCTTGAACACAGAGTGCCGACCGGTACGGTCTGGAAAAGCCTTGTTTTTTTGACGTATGATAAGTGTCACGTAGGCTGATTGTCTTTCGTCACAAAGTAGCAGCAATATGTACGCACACACACATTACAGCTGGACTCTGCTGCGATACTTGTAGAACGTTCCGTACTACGTAACAATACGGTGACCGTACGTCCCGGTTTTTCCGGGACAGTACCGAATTTCGTACCAAGGTCCCGGTGTACCGAAAAATCTTTAGGCTTTAAATATGTTATCGTTTTAAAGCAAAAACTGTGATTCGTTTATGCGAACATAGCAGCCGTGGTCCATTTGTCTTCTGACGTTTACTCCTACGTACGCTAATACACGGAAACAAGTTTTACCTGAAAAATTTGGTGAAGCGTTCCCTTCAATTTACCGTAAACGCTTCAACAAAATTTTGAGTAAAACTTTTTTCCGTGTAATCAGTTGGCCATAATGATTATGGTAAATTAGTAGTTTCCAAGTAAATTAGTAAAAAAGGGTCCAATCCATTCTGATGCGAGAAAAACATCTGAAGATGTAATGGTATACGCGTACATGGAGCAGTAGGACGACACTTCCCTTTCTAATGAAAGGACTTCGAGATCGTGCAGCGCGTAAGCCCTAATCAAACAAAAGATTTCTAATTTTTTTCAAAAAGTTGAACTAATGTGAGATTAATAAACTTTCTTTTATTTTTTTTTCATTTCATTCATTCATTCATTCATACATTTTCATTGATTTTTCTTTTTTGTTAATTTTTTAATGTACACCTACTGTAGTGGCTTAAATACATACTACTACTGTGTTTGATAGTTTTTGCTTTCATTAAAATAAAGTTATTCTTTTACATGTGTATACAGCAATATTGTATGATTTATATACAGTATTTAAAGCCGGTTGATTTTTAAAGACTTCTGCATTTTAATAGAAGTATTTACAGTAATAACGGCGCACGAGTACTGATAGTTTCCTTAAAAACAATTAAAGACGCTTATTGTTCTTTAGCATTTTTTCTCACAAAAAAGTATAAGTTACAGTACAGTACTATGTTTCCGATTTAACTGAATTTTCGTTTAACCGAATCACCCTTTGTCCCATCAAATTCGGTTAAACGAGACTCTAGTGTAGTAGTAAAATTAATAAAAATAGTAACTATAATATTTGCTCTTAATAAATAACCACTTCGTGTAGTTCTGGAGATACTTCTGGTATTTTCCTGACAATTCTTTCACCAGTTACGGCAACTACAAAGGCTAGATTTGAGCTGACAATGGGTAATAGTATTTCTGCAAGATAACCGATTGTTTATACTATTATCATCAACAAATGTAAGTCTGTTTATGTAATGCCGAGTACAAGCGTCAACTGAGCAGAGAGAGAGAGAGAGAGAGAGAGAGAGAGAGAGAGAGAGAGAGAGAGAGAGAGAGAGAGAGAGAGAGAGAGAGAGAGAGTATAGAGAGTCTAGTACTAAATTATACAGCCACTGACAGTCCGACGATGGGGGGGGGGTTGACACAAGGAAGTGCCTCTGGGGGAAACAGCGTCGGTTAGTTTCCTGCGGCCACTACTGACAGTGTGGAAACGACCCCTTGTTACTGACCGTCCAAACCGTCAAAATGGTGTAGCCTTTGTTAAACACATTACACTGCGTTAAAGTAACCTATCTTCTTCTTCTTCGTCTTCGTCTTCGTCTTCGTCTTCGTCTTCGTCTTCGTCTTCTTCTTCGTCTTCTCCTTCTCCTTCTCCTTCTCCTTCTCCTTCTCCTCCTCCTCCTCCTCCTCCTCCTCCTCCTCCTCCTCCTCCTCCTCCTCCTCCTCCTTCTTTTCTTCTTCTTCTTCACCAACAAGTATTAGGCCTTGGACCTGTTCCGACTTCATAGGATTTATTCCGATCTTTTCTTTGCTCTCCCTACGCTTTTTCTTCCAGCTGGTTTGTATATCTACTTGCCGCTTTGGTGATAGTCCTCCATCATCCATACGCTCTAGATGGTCCTTTCAATTTCTTCTACGCAACTCTATTTTCTCATTTAAGTTGTATATTTTCAACTCTACTCTAATATCTTAATTTCTAAATCGATCTCGTTTAGAACAACCATTGACCGATCTGAGAAATTTCATCTCCGCTGCTTGTATGCGGCTTTTATCTCTCTTTCTCATTATCCATGAATCACATATCCATACAGAAGCATAGGGACAGCCATTACCTTGTTAAACTTGAGCTGAGTACCTTTCCGCCTCTTGTTTTTAGTGTTTTTCTTATTGAGCCTCACATCATTTGAAACTTATGTAGATTATGTCTCTATTGTTCTCATATGATATATCATACCCTAGATAGTTAAAGTGAGAGACTTGTCCAATTAGTTGGTTCTTAATCATTATTTTGAATCACCTTCGTTTTGCTTGTGGAAATTCTTAAGTCATACTGAATAGAACACCGTTCTAAATTATGTAGCGCTCTTTGCAAACCATTTTCTCTGGTATCTATAAGCAGCAGGTCGTCAGCAAACAGCAGCGTATTAACGAATTTGTTTTGTCAAGTAGAGAAATACCTGTTGATGGGTAATTGATCTCTCCCACCTGCGTGTGACACCGTCCAAATATATATTAAACAGCGTTGGAGAGAGAGACTACAGCCCTGTCTTACACCTTGATTTATACTTAGAACCTTCTACTCTCTTTGCAGAAGTATCTGTGTGTCCAAATAGAGACTATTTACTGCTGAAATCAAGCAATCTATTTTATTGAATCAGATTAAGTTTTACAGTTCTTCTTCTTCTTCTTCTTCTTCTTCTTCTTCTTCTTCTTCTTCTTCTTCTTCTTCTTCTTCTTCTTCTTCTTCTTCTTCTTCTTCTTCTTCTTCTTCTTCTTCTTCTTCTTCTTCTTCTTCTTCTTCTTCTTCTCCTCCTCCTCCTCCTCCTCCTCCTCCTCCTCCTCCTCCTCCTCCTCCTCCTCCTCCTCCTCCTCCCCCTCCTCCTCCTCCTCCTCCTCCTCCTCCTCCTCCTCCTCCTCCTCCTCCTCCTCCTCCTCCTCCTCCTCCTCCTCGGCTCAGGGTTTTTTTTAGTATTGAGGGCAAAACGTCAGTCACATATTTATTATTGGTGATAGGGGGATGGTGTAAGCGAGCGGTTTGTTCAGGCAGCGTCAAAATTAATTTTGAAACTTTCTATAGTATATGCAAGCGGTTTCTCCATAAGAACAATGTACAGTATTTTTCTATCTCGCCCATTGTCTCCTGTGACTGTTGGACAGGGTATGGAAATAGTCACGCCACTGTATGGCATTATCATTTTGTCTCTCTCCCCCTTCCCTCCCACCGCTCACTCTCTCTCTCTCTCACACACACACACACACACACACACACACACACACACACACACACACACACACACACACACACACACACACACACACACACACACACACACACACACACACACACACACACACACACACACACACACACACACACACACACACACACACACACACACACACACACACACACACACACACACACACACATTACGTAAGTCTCCACTCCCCATTGTACAGGATATATACATTCTGAAAACTTAGCGCAACCGAAAGCATATTGTTACGTAACGCTCTCGAAAAGTCGAGAGTGTCGGACTGCACGATTCTCGGTTAGCCGAGCATGCGCCACGTCTCCGTCAAGGCCGTGAAGTCGAGCAGTGGCACTACAGACTGTTCTAGTACTTACAAACTATGGCGGTACGCCGTCAAGAGAATGGAAAATTATTCTGGAACACCTGCAGGACCTGTATAAGCAGCAGCGGCCGGCTTATTGAGTTATTATTTTTATTAAATATATCGTGAAAAGATATTGTGAGCAATACTCTATATGTAGGCAGATAGACAAATGCCAAACAAATGAATTAAAAATGCAAACTTGCTTGGTTCGCCCAACAAATAGGCCTAACATAATGTTACGACAATTACGCAAGGCTGTCAACAATTAGAGAGTGTCGTTGTACACACTTCGCGACTAGCCCAGAGTGCAGCGTCTGCGTCAGAGCCGGGCAATCTCGTAACACTCCAGACTGTTCGAGCTGTTGTAACTACGCAAATTGTGCCCACCACGGCAAGAAAAGAATTGAAAATTATTCTGGAACACCTGCAGGACCTGTATAAGCAGCAGCGGCCGGCTTATTGAGTTATTATTTTTATTAAATATATCGTGAAAAGATATTGTGAGACATACTCTATGTAGACAGATACACAAATGCCAAACAAATGAATTAAAAATGCAAACTTGCTTGGTTCGCCAAACAAATAGGACTAACATAATGTTACGACAATTACGCAAGGCTGTCAACAATTAGAGAGTGTCGTTGTACTCACTTCTCGACTAGCCCAGAGTGCAGCGTCTGTGTCAAAGCCGGGCACTCGCGCAACACTCCAGACTGTTCGAGCTGTTGTAACTACACAAATTGTCCCACCACAGCAAGAAAAGAATTGAAAATTATTCTGGAACATCTGCAGGACCTGTATAAGCAGCAGCGGCCGGCTTATTGAGTTATTATTTTTATTAAATTTATCGTGAAAAGATGTTGTGAGACATACTCTATATGTAGGCAGATAGACAAATGCCAAACAAATGAATTAAAAATGCAAACTCGCTTGGTTCGCCCAACAAATAGGCCTAACATAATGTTACGACAAATACGCAAGGCTGTCAACAATTAGAGAGTGTCGTTGTACGTACACACTTCGCGACTAGCCCAGAGTGCAGCGTCTGTGTCAGAGCCGGGCAATCACGTAACACTCCAGACTGTTCGAGCTGTTGTAACTACGCAAATTGTGCCCACCACGGCAAGAAAAGAATTGAAAATTATTCTGGAACACCTGCAGGACCTGTATAAGCAGCAGCGGCCGGCTTATTGAGTTATTATTTTTATTAAATTTATCGTGAAAAGATATTGTGAGCAATACTCTATATGTAGGCAGATAGACAAATGCCAAACAAATGAATTGAAAATGCAAACTCGCTTGGTTCGCCCAACAAATAGGCCTAACATAATGTTACGACAATTACGCAAGGCTGTCAACAATTAGAGAGTGTCGTTGTACTCACTTCTCGACTAGCCCAGAGTGCAGCGTCTGTGTCAGAGCCGGGCAATCACGTAACACTCCAGACTGTTCGAGCTGTTGTAACTACGCAAATTGTGCCCACCACGGCAAGAAAAGAATTGAAAATTATTCTGGAACACCTGCAGGACCTGTATAAGCAGCAGCGGCCGGCTTATTGAGTTATTATTTTTATTAAATATATCGTGAAAAGATATTGTGAGACATACTCTATGTAGACAGATACACAAATGCCAAACAAATGAATTAAAAATGCAAACTTGCTTGGTTCGCCAAACAAATAGGCCTAACATAATGTTACGACAATTACGCAAGGCTGTCAACAATTAGAGAGTGTCGTTGTACACACCTCGCGACTAGCCCAGAGTGCAGCGTCTGTGTCAAAGCCGGGCACTCGCGCAACACTACAGACTGTTCGAGCTGTTGTAACTACACAAATTGTCCCACCACAGCAAGAAAATAATTGAAAATTATTCTGGAACATCTGCAGGACCTGTATAAGCAGCAGCGGCCTGCTTATTGAGTTATTATTTTTATTAAATTTATCGTGAAAAGATATTGTGAGCAATACTCTATATGTAGGCAGATAGACAAATGCCAAACAAATGAATTGAAAATGCAAACTCGCTTGGTTCGCCCAACAAATAAGCATAACATAATGTTACGACAATTACGCAAGGCTGTCAACAATTAGAGAGTGTCGTTGTACTCACTTCTCGACTAGCCCAGAGTGCAGCGTCTGTGTCAAAGCCGGGCACTCGCGTAACACTCCAGACTGTTCGAGCTGTTGTAACTACGCAAATTGTCCCACCACGGCAAGAAAAGAAATGAAAATTATTCTGGAACATCTGCAGGACCTGTATAAGCAGCAGCGGCCGGCTTATTGAGTTATTATTTTTATTAAATTTATCGTGAAAAGATATTGTGAGCAATACTCTATATGTAGGCAGATAGACAAATGCCAAACAAATGAATTAAAAATGCAAACTTGCTTGGTTCGCCCAACAAATAGGCCTAACATAATGTTACGACAATTACGCAAGGCTGTCAACAATTAGAGAGTGTCGTTGTACTCACTTCTCGACTAGCCCAGAGTGCAGCGTCTGTTTCAGAGCCGGGCAATCACGTAACACTCCAGACTGTTCGAGCTGTTGTAACTACGCAAATTGTCCCACCACGGCAAGAAAAGAATTGAAAATTATTCTGGAACATCTGCAGGACCTGTATAAGCAGCAGCGGCCGGCTTATTGAGTTATTATTTTTATTAAATTTATCGTGAAAAGATATTGTGAGCACTACTCTATATGTAGGCAGATAGACAAATGCCAAACAAATGAATTAAAAATGCAAACTTGCTTGGTTCGCCCAACAAATAGGCCTAACATAATGTTACGACAATTACGCAAGGCTGTCAACAATTAGAGAGTGTCGTTGTACACACCTCGAGACTAGCCCAGGGTGCAGCGTCTGTGTCAAAGCCGGGCACTCGCGTAACACTCCAGACTGTTCGAGCTGTTGTAACTACGCAAATTGTCCCACCACGGCAAGAAAAGAATTGAAAATTATTCTGGAACATCTGCAGGACCTGTATAAGCAGCAGCGGCCGGCTTATTGAGTTATTATTTTTATTAAATTTATCGTGAAAAGATATTGTGAGCAATACTCTATATGTAGGCAGATAGACAAATGCCAAACAAATGAATTAAAAATGCAAACTTGCTTGGTTCGCCCAACAAATAGGCCTAACATAATGTTACGACAATTACGCAAGGCTGTCAACAATTAGAGAGTGTCGTTGTACACACTTCGCGACTAGCCCAGAGTGCAGCGTCTGTGTCAAAGCCGGGCACTGGCGTAACACTCCAGACTGTTCGAGCTGTTGTAACTACGCAAATTGTCCCACCACGGCAAGAAAAGAATTGAAAATTATTCTGGAACATCTGCAGGACCTGTATAAGCAGCAGCGGCCGGCTTATTGAGTTATTATTTTTATTAAATTTATCGTGAAAAGATATTGTGAGCAATACTCTATATGTAGCCAGATAGACAAATGCCAAACAAATGAATTAAAAATGCAAACTTGCTTGGTTCGCCCAACAAATAGGCCTAACATAATGTTACGACAATTACGCAAGGCTGTCAACAATTAGAGAGTGTCGTTGTACACACCTCGCGACTAGCCCAGAGTGCAGCGACTGTGTCAAAGCCGGGCACTCACGTAACACTCCAGACTGTTCGAGCTGTTGTAACTACGCAAATTGTCCCACCACGGCAAGAAAAGAATTGAAAATTATTCTGGAACATCTGCAGGACCTGTATAAGCAGCAGCGGCCGGCTTATTGAGTTATTATTTTTATTAAATTTATCGTGAAAAGATATTGTGAGCAATACTCTATATGTAGCCAGATAGACAAATGCCAAACAAATGAATTAAAAATGCAAACTTGCTTGGTTCGCCCAACAAATAGGCCTAACATAATGTTACGACAATTACGCAAGGCTGTCAACAATTAGAGAGTGTCGTTGTACTCACTTCGCGACTAGCCCAGAGTGCAGCGTCTGTGTCAAAGCCGGGCACTCACGTAACACTCCAGACTGTTCGAGCTGTTGTAACTACGCAAATTGTCCCACCACGGCAAGAAAAGAATTGAAAATTATTCTGGAACATCTGCAGGACCTGTATAAGCAGCAGCGGCCGGCTTATTGAGGTATTATTTTTATTAAATTTATCGTGAAAAGATATTGTGAGCAATACTCTATATGTAGGCAGATAGACAAATGCCAAACAAATGAATTAAAAATGCAAACTTGCTTGGTTCGCCCAACAAATAGGCCTAACATAATGTTTCGACAATTACGCAAGGCTGTCAACAATTAGAGAGTGTCGTTGTACACACTTCGCGACTAGCCCAGAGTGCAGCGTCTGTGTCAAAGCCGGGCACTCACGTAACACTCCAGACTGTTCGAGCTGTTGTAACTACGCAAATTGTCCCACCACGGCAAGAAAAGAATTGAAAATTATTCTGGAACATCTGCAGGACCTGTATAAGCAGCAGCGGCCGGCTTATTGAGTTATTATTTTTATTAAATTTATCGTGAAAAGATATTGTGAGCAATACTCTATATGTAGGCAGATAGACAAATGCCAAACAAATGAATTAAAAATGCAAACTTGCTTGGTTCGCCCAACAAATAGGCCTAACATAATGTTACGACAATTACGCAAGGCTGTCAACAATTAGAGAGTGTCGTTGTACACACCTCACGACTAGCCCAGAGTGCAGCGTCTGTGTCAAAGCCGGGCACTCACGTAACACTCCAGACTGTTCGAGCTGTTGTAACTACGCAAATTGTCCCACCACGGCAAGAAAAGAATTGAAAATTATTCTGGAACATCTGCAGGACCTGTATAAGCAGCAGCGGCCGGCTTATTGAGTTATTATTTTTATTAAATTTATCGTGAAAAGATGTTGTGAGCAATACTCTATATGTAGGCAGATAGACAAATGCCAAGTAAATGAATTAAAAATGCAAACTTGCTTGGTTCGCCCAACAAATAGGCCTAACATAATGTTACGACAATTACGCAAGGCTGTCAACAATTAGAGAGTGTCGTTGTACTCACTTCTCGACTAGCCCAGAGTGCAGCGTCTGTGTCAAAGCCGGGCAATCACGTAACACTCCAGACTGTTCGAGCTGTTGTAACTACGCAAATTATCCCACCACGGCAAGAAAAGAATTGAAAATTATTCTGGAACACCTGCAGGACCTATATAAGCATCACCGGCCGGCTTATTGAGTTATTATTTTTATTAAATTTATCGTGAAAAGATGTTGTGAGACATACTCTATATGTAGGCAGATAGACAAATGCCAAACAAATGAATTAAAAATGCAAACTTGCTTGGTTCGCCCAACAAATAGGCCTAACATAATGTTACGACAATTACGCAAGGCTGTCAACAATTAGAGAGTGTCGTTGTACTCACTTCTCGACTAGCCCAGAGTGCAGCGTCTGTTTCAGAGCCGGGCAATCACGTAACACTCCAGACTGTTCGAGCTGTTGTAACTACGCAAATTGTCCCACCACGGCAAGAAAAGAATTGAAAATTATTCTGGAACATCTGCAGGACCTGTATAAGCAGCAGCGGCCGGCTTATTGAGTTATTATTTTTATTAAATTTATCGTGAAAAGATATTGTGAACAATACTCTATATGTAGGCAGATAGACAAATGCCAAACAAATGAATTAAAAATGCAAACTTGCTTGGTTCGCCCAACAAATAGGCCTAACATAATGTTACGACAATTACGCAAGGCTGTCAACAATTAGAGAGTGTCGTTGTACACACTTCGCGACTAGCCCAGAGTGCGGCGTCTGTGTCAAAGCCGGGCACTCGCGTAACACTCCAGACTGTTCGAGCTGTTGTAACTACGCAAATTGTCCCACCACGGCAAGAAAAGAATTGAAAATTATTCTGCAACATCTGCAGGACCTGTATAAGCAGCAGCGGCCGGCTTATTGAGTTATTATTTTTATTAAATTTATCGTGAAAAGATGTTGTGAGCAATAATCTATATGTAGGCAGATAGACAAATGCCAAGTAAATGAATTAAAAATGCAAACTTGCTTGGTTCGCCCAACAAATAGGCCTAACATAATGTTACGACAATTACGCAAGGCTGTCAACAATTAGAGAGTGTCGTTGTACACACTTCTCGACTAGCCCAGAGTGCAGCGTCTTTGTCAAAGCCGGGCAATCACGTAACACTCCAGACTGTTCGAGCTGTTGTAACTACGCAAATTATCCCACCACGGAAGAAAAGAATTGAAAATTATTCTTGAACACCTGCAGGACCTATATAAGCATCACCGGCCGGCTTATTGAGTTATTTTTTTTATTAAATTTATCGTGAAAAGGTGTTGTGAGACATACTCTATATGTAGGCAGATAGACAAATGCCAAACAAATGAATTAAAAATGCATACTCGCTTGGTTCGCCCAACAAATAGGCCTAACATAATGTTACGACAATTACGTAAGGCTGTCAACAATTAGAGAGTGTCGTTGTACACACTTCTCGACTAGCCCAGAGTGCAGCGACTGTGTCAGAGCCGGGCACTCGCGTAACACTCCAGACTGTTCGAGCTGTTGTAACTACGCAAATTATCCCACCACGGCAAGAAAAGAATTGAAAATTATTCTGGAACACCTGCAGGACCTATATAAGCATCACCGGCTGGCTTATTGAGTTATTATTTTTATTAAATTTATCGTGAAAAGATGTTGTGAGACATACTCTATATGTAGGCAGATAGACAAATGCCAAACAAATGAATTAAAAATGCATACTCGCTTGGTTCGCCCAACAAATAGGCCTAACATAATGTTACGACAATTACGCAAGGCTGTCAACAATTAGAGAGTGTCGTTGTACACACTTCTCGACTAGCCCAGAGTGCAGCGTCTGTGTCAAAGCCGGGCAATCACGTAACACTCCAGACTGTTCGAGCTGTTGTAACTACGCAAATTATCCCACCACGGCAAGAAAAGAATTGAAAATTATTCTTGAACACCTGCAGGACCTATATAAGCATCACCGGCCGGCTTATTGAGTTATTATTTTTATTAAATTTATCGTGAAAAGATGTTGTGAGACATACTCTATATGTAGGCAGATAGACAAATGCCAAACAAATGAATTAAAAATGCATACTCGCTTGGTTCGCCCAACAAATAGGCCTAACATAATGTTACGACAATTACGTAAGGCTGTCAACAATTAGAGAGTGTCGTTGTACACACTTCTCGACTAGCCCAGAGTGCGGCGTCTGTGTCAAAGCCGGGCACTCGCGCAACACTCCAGACTGTTCGAGCGGTTGTAACTACGCAAATTATGCCCACCACGGCAAGAAAAGATTTGAAAATTATTCTGGAACACCTGCAGGACATATATAAGCATCAGCGGCCGGCTTATTGAGTTAGTTACACCTGGCGTTATTGTAGAGTCCGAATCAAGTGATTGTGGAAAGCGATTGTTGGGTTAGAATAGTGCGGCACTCTGATAGTTGACATTATTATTGCGTGTGGTCAAATTTAACTTGAATTAATGTATGAAAGTACCTTGTTGATTACAGACTGTTTTAAGTTCATGGTTCAGTAGCCTAGGCAACAATTATACGTATATGAATAGAATAAAATTTGTCTTCTTTAATCCGTCTAGTGGCTTTTCCTTTTTTATATTTCACTACGAGTTTGTGGACATATATGTGCCATCTTCACGTGTAATCCCTCAGTAAAGATCGTCAGATAAGTATAAGAAATTACGTATAATTTACACACATGTCGTAAATAAATATAAAATATACGAACACGCAACACACCCAATGAAGTACAAAACAGGAAAAGCCACTAGACGGATAAAAGAGGTTAATTTTTTTCTATTCATACACAAATTGTTGGTTATGAGCAGGTCCGGATTTCCCACTAGGCACGTGCCTAGGGGCGGCAAGCTCAGGGGGGCGGCACGAGGTGAAAAATTATTTGTTAAAATTTCATGTTTTCGGGTTTTTAATTACAGTATTTGTATTGGGCACTTGCATTATGGCCAAATTGAAGAAAATGGTTTTGAAATAACCTTTAATTATGTCATTGAATAACACGGTATTGACACTGGGCCTATCAATAGCGGTGGTCGGAGCGGAGCAGGGTCGTACATACAAGTCTGGACACTCCGTTGAAATTCTTGTCCGCTTTCTTGCCGACTAAAATAGTTTGTTTCTATATCGCTTGGTTATCCCTTTTAGATTTAAAATCAAATGAGATATTTGCAATAGAAATAGTTGAAATGACTGTTTTCAGCAACTTTTTTTCAGCGCTCAAGGAGAAAAATATATAGAAGTTACTTGTTGGGGGGGGGCCCTAACAATAGTGCCTAGGGGCTGCAGGACACCTAAATCCGGGAATGGTTATGACTAATTAAAGCTGGTAATTAGTGACTTGATTGATGTCTGTGTGTTGTTTCCACTGTACCATACAACGATCCGTGAGACCGCCGCAAGAATATGCATACATGTTTAAATAGGGATCATTTCAAATACGTTTTATGAGGAACTATGAACTTACACTGTTGGTATGTGCAGTAATACTTGTGTCTCAAATCATGTAAGATCCAACTAATTCCATGTAGTACGCAGAAGACAATGTGTAACAGCAAAATGCAGTAACAAGCAATCAAAGCTTTACAACAGCTCATGTTTATTCATGTGTCGTTGGGGGGGGGGGGGTGGAGTACATACAGAGTGTATTTACTATTCCGATATCAACGCTGACGATGGAGTAATCAAGTCTGCCAAGAAGTCAATGTACTGCGCTTACAAACGTTTAGGGATTACTAACGAGGAAACAACCGAAAACAGACAATGTCTTGTACCAAATGGAACCGTTCATATATATACACGGTGGTCCACGGGAATCTAATAACGATTTAAAAAATAAAATAAGTAATATAAGATATATTCTATTTACTTTTGTTCGTCGTCGCTGTCGTTATCTTTTAAGGCTTAGGCTAGTAGCCTGTTCCAGGCTCAATGGAATACATCCAGCTATCGTTTACGGGTTCTTCCCACACTTTTCTTTACCTTTGGATGATAGTCAAGGGATCCATTTGGATCCATTCTCTCTACGTGTAACCGCCACTCCGTTTTGTACCGGGAAATTTTCTCATTTAAGCTTTCAGCTATGTCTAGCTCCATTCTGATATGATCTGATATTCTCCTGGTACAACCCTTAACAGCCCTCAAGAACCTCATTTCCGCTTCTTGCACTTTATATATCTTTGTCCTTTCGAATCCAAGTCAACCTCAACCATACAGTAATTGACGTATGGCCATTACATTGTAATATTTCAATTGCGTCCCTTTCCTTGTTTTCTTTATGTATTTAATAATACAGCCACAAAGCGACTGGAAGAGACTAACTTTGCTTTCAATCTCCTTATCATCTTGGTATGTGATGCTGCACCCTAGATACCTGAAATCTGGCAACTGTTCTAATGGCAAGTCCTGTATGACATTCTTTGTTCTAATACGATTTGCCCTTGAAAAAGTCATAACTTTTGTTTTGGATAAGGAATTGGTTTGATTGTAATCAGTTAAAAAATTTACTCTTGTTGTATTATGTAATTACAACAAATTTGATGTCATTTACAGGTGTAAGTTCATTTTAAAATAAGAGTTCTTTCAAATGTTCCCCATCATTTTTAATGCACTGCTGGTGTCTGTCCCATAGTTTCGCATTGCTGCTTGCACCATGTTGTTTGGTATGGCTGTGATGTCTTCCTGTACAGAGGCCTTGTCGTTATGTTTGGATAATGTCGTATGGATACATATATGGATTAACCTCGTTAGGTTTATTAAGAACACTCTAGACTTTAGGTATCCCCAGAGCACAGTCACATAGCCACATACTTAGAGGCGATCATCGTGTCAACCATGGAACACCACATCCTCTTCCGGAAATCATGTACCCTGGAAATATCTCTCGAACTACCGCTATGGAAGCTCTTGCAGTGTGGTCTGTTGCTTCATCCTGCTGGAACTACACAGCGTTCAAGTCGATCCCGCGACGACGCAATTCAGAAGCAAGGAATCACTGTAACATCACTGTGTATCGAGCAGAAGTGACTGTCACCGTTTGTCCTCCCTGTTCAAAAAAATAGGGCCTGTGATCCCAAAATTTGCTACAGCACACCTGACAGTGCTTATTATCCACACGTTTATCGTATTGCGACTAAGAACAACATTATGACGTAGAGCACTGAAGTGATGGCGAAACAATCGCTACATAATCACAACTGAATCACCATTTTAAAAATACGTTTTCACCACGAACGCACAGTGTGTAACAGTCCCCTGTTCCACTGTAACTCAATAGCCTCAGGTATGGAAGGCTACACATCGTGAAACCAATTACCGTCGTACGGGTGTGAAATGTGGCCAATAATACAAAGAACAGAAAAGTTGCTGAAAGCTAGTGAAATGGATTATTGGTGAAGAGGGGCAGGGAGGTCAAAACTGGAAAAAGTAAGAAACGTCAGAATCCGGGAGATAATGGGGGTACAGTGCTCTATTGTCGACGACATAAAAACGAAACAGCTAAGATGGTTTGGGCATGTGCAAAGAATGCCAAGGAAGACCTAGGTTGAGTTGGAGAGAAGGCGTCAACCAAGCAATGGGAGACCAGGAATTGGAAGAAGAATCTTGGTTAGATCGAGACCCATGAAGACTAGGGATCGGAAGACGTAGGATAACGTTATGAACCGATTTATATACTTTTTGCTACCTACAGTCCGTTTCTTGATGTATATAATATATTTAATATTTATACTGAAATTACCTCAAGATATTTTTTTCCCTTATCAGGAACATGTTTCGAGAACCATTGTGGTCTCATCCTCAGCCTTCGTAATTTTGCATTTGGTGAAGTATTTGTGTGTTGGCTGGTCGTTATTATGGTTTCTTGTTGGTCTCTGGTATTTTACAGTGGTATTATTGTGTGTTATAGTGGTGTATGTATTAGTATTTTGTGTATTTTCGATGTTGAGTGCTTTAAAAATTGTGTCATGTTTTGTACTGATTTGTATTTGTTCAGGTATTAGTTTGTTTTGTGTTTTATGTTTGTATATTTGTAAATTTTCCCAAATGTTCATTATGGTGCCTGTGTGTGGTATGTGTTTTATTAGTGTCATGTTGGTTATGTCTGGGAATTCATGTCCAGTGTTATTGCATGTGTGGCGAAATTAGATTTGTATATTTCTGGTTTTTTGTATGCATTTAGGTGTTCAAAATAACGTTTTTTCAACGTTATATATATGTATGGAAGGCTACACCCAGTCCAATTCCCTCTTTTTGCCAGTATTGTCAACCTATGTGGCTTTAAAAACCGTGATGCTCCCGTGGACTACCCTGTACTTCCTTATAGGCTAACTAACTTTGTTGGAACCATGTAAAGTCTTTATGTGGAAAACAAAGTCTTAATTGAGACAAAAAGACGGAGCACAACTCTTAGTGTGGACCCGATTAATTGTGGAGTATAACAAGGGTACCCATTGTCATCTCTTGAATTCTATTTTTTATTTATATATAAACAATGTCATACACACAATTGGCAAATGAACCTTCCACAATATTTTATGATTGTTGACACGTTGTTATTTACCGATGACCAGTCTATCCTGTCGAACTCGACAGCTGTCGACTTGGAGATGGCTGTATATTCGTTGAGACTAATTTGAAAGGAATCCGGATTACAGATCTGCACATTGAAAAGCAAGGTGATGGCTTCTCGTAGAGCTGACCCAGTACGAGCGAAGACTGTTGACGACGGTACTGTTCCGGAGCAGACCAGTAATTATTTAAATATCTGGGTTGTAACTTGTCTTACATTAAAACAATGTTTCTACTAGTAATTTTATACAAACCACTATATTGTCTTTGGTATTGACGAGCGCTTCCGGCAGTCAGGCCATCTACAGGTCATTTACCAACCCTGAAAAATGACCAAACCCTGGTCATTTACCAGGTCGTTGGTAAATGACCTGAAGATGGCTTGACTGCCGAAAGCGCTCGTCAGTACCAAAGACAATATAGTGGTTTGTATAAAATTACCAGTAGAAATATTTGAGACCACTAACACTCCAATACAACAATAAAATAAAACAATGTTGTGGTGAAGAAACTGCAACCATGTGGGCGGGACCATCAGGACGAGTAAAGAAACACGCGTGAAGGTCTACAAAGTGATAGTCCTCCCCCACACGCCTATATGGATCTGAGAATTGGAGTTTAACGAAATCCAAAGCCAAGCCAATCGTATTCAAGCGATCGAAATGAGATTTCTCAGGCACGTGCCAGTGTATATTCTTCAAGATCGCAGAAGGAATATAGATATACGGCAGGAAATGAATATTATGATTATGAGTGTACTTGATAGGATTGCCCAAATGGTCAAGTATATCCTATATATAGGATATACAGGGTGGGCCAAAAGTCACTACCCATTGTGAGTTACTGAGTTACCCATTGTAAACATTAAGATAACTTTGGTTGTGATCTTCCCATCGATTTTAAATTACACGCTTTTGGTTTGTGTCCGACAGTTTCTTACGTAAACATTAGAGTGCAATTTTATCGACAAAGATGGAAAACCAATTTCAGTAATTTAAAATCGATGGGAAGATCACAACCAAAGTTATCTTAATGTTTACAATGGGTAACTCAGTAACTCACAATGGGTAGTGACTTTTGGCCCATTCTGTATATCTTAAAATGGTTGGAATCGAATGGTTTGACTGCCACATTCCCAAACAACTATTGAATTATAAGCCGGAAGGACGGACGGGTGTGGGACGTCTGAAGAAGCGTTAGAGTGTTGGTACTGTTCCGAAGCTGACCAGTAATTTTGAATATCTGGGCTGTAATGTGTCTTATGTTACAACCAGTGATATGGTGAAAAAACTGCACAATCCCTACTATATGTGCGGGACCGTCAGGACGAGAAAACTGCACAATCCCTGCTATATGTGCGGGATCGTCAGGACGAGTAAACTGCACAATCCCTACTATATGTGCGGGATCGTCAGGACGAGTAAACTGCACAATCCCTACTATATGTGCGGGACCGTAAGGACGAGTAAACGGCACAATCCCTACTATATGTGCGGGAACGTCAGGACGAGTAAACGGCACAATCCCTACTATATATGCGGGACCGTCAGGACGAGTAAACTGCACAATCCCTACTATATGTGCAGGACCGTCAGGACGACTAAACGGCACAATCTCTACTATATGTGCGGGACCGTCAGGACTGCACAATCCCTACTATATGTGCGGGACCATCAGGACGAGTAAACTGCACAATCCCTACTATATGTGCGGGACCGTCAGGACTGCACAATCACTACTATATCTGTGGGACCGCCAGGACGGCACAATCCCTACTATATGTGCGGGACCGTCAGGACGAGTAAACTGCACAATCCCTACTATATGTTCGGAACCGTCAGAACGGCACAATCCCTACTATATGTGTGGGACCGTCAGGACGGCACAATCCCTACTATATGTGCGGGACCGTCAGGACGAGTAAACAGCACAATCCCTACTATATGTTCGGGACCGTCAGGACTGCACACCCTACTATATGTGCGGGACCGTAAGGACGAGTAAACGGCACAATCCCTACTATATGTGTGGGACCGTCAGGACGGTACAATCCCTACTAAATGTGCGGGACCGTCAGAACGAGCAAACTGCACAATCACAACTATATGTGCGGGACCGTCAGGACTGCACAATCCCTACTATATGTGCGGGACCGTCAGGGCGGCACAATCCCTACTATATGTGCGGGACCGTCAGGACGAGAAAACGGCACAATCCCTACTATATGTGCGGGACCCTCAGGACGGCACAATCCCTACTATATGTGCGGGACCGTCAGGACTGCACAATCCCTACTACATGTGCGGGACCGTCAGGGCGGCGCAATCCCTACTATATGTGGGGACCGTCAGGACGAGAAAACGGCACAATCCCTACTATATGTGCGGGACCGTCAGGACTGCACAATCCCTACTATATGTGCGGGACCGTCAGGACGGCACAATCCCTACTATATGTGTGGGACCGTCAGGACGGCACAATCCCTACTATATGTGCGGGACCGTCAGGACGGCACAATCCCTACTATATGTTCGGAACCGTCAGGACGGCACAATCCCTACTATATGTGTGGGACCGTCAGTACGGCACAATCCCTGCTATATGTGCGGCTCCGTCAGGACTTCACAATCCCTACTATATGTGCGGGAACGTCAGGACGAGTAAACGGCACAATCCCTACTATATATGCGGGACAGTCAGGACGAGTAAACTGCACAATCCCTACTATATGTGCGGGACCGTCAGGACGAGTAAACGGCACAATCCCTACTATATGTGCGGGACCGTCAGGACTGCACAATCCCTACTATATGTGCGGGACCGTCAGGACGAGTAAACTGCACAATCCCTACTATATGTTCGGGACCGTCAGGACTGCACACCCTACTATATGTGCGGGACCGTAAGGACGAGTAAACGGCACAATCCCTACTATATGTTCGGGACCGCCAGGACTGCACAATCCCTACTATATGTTCGGAACCGTCAGGACGGCACAATCCCTACTATATGTGTGGGACCGTCAGGACGGTACACTCCCTACTATATGTGCGGGACCGTCAGGACGAGTAAACGGCACAATCCCTGCTATATGTGCGGGACCGTCAGGACGAGTAAACGGCACAATCCCTGCTATATGTGCGGGACCGTCAGGACTGCACAATCCCTACTATATGTGCGGGACCGTCAGGACTGCACAATCCCTACTATATGTGCGGGACCGTCAGGGCGGCACAATCCCTACTATATGTGCGGGACCGTCAGGACGAGAAAACGGCACAATCCCTACTATATGTGCGGGACCGTCAGGACTGCACAATCCCTAATATATGTGCGGGACCGTCAGGACGGCACAATCCCTACTATATGTGCGGGACCGTCAGGACGGCACAATCCCTACTATATGTGTGGGACCGTCAGTACGGCGCAATCCCTACTATATGTGTGGGACCGTCAGGACGGAAAATCCCTACTATATGTGTGGGCCCGTCAGGACGGCAAAATCCCTACTATATGTGCGGAACCGTCAGGACGGCACAATCCCTACTATATGCGTGGGACCGTCAGGACGGCACAATCCCTACTATATGTGCGGGACCGTCAGGACGGCAAAATCCCTACTATATGTGCGGGACCGTCAGGACGGCAAAATCGCTACTATATGTGCGGGACCGTCAGGAAGAGTAAATAAACACGTCTGACGTTCTACAGGGTGGTGGTCCTTCCTCATACTTCTCTATGGGTCTGAGAATTGGACTTTAGCGACATCCCAGGCCAGTTGTATTCAAGCGGACAAAATGAGATTTCTCAGTCACGCGGCAGGATACACTCTTCAATATCGCAAAAGAAACATTGATGTACGACAGCAACTGAATATTGTAAGTATACTCAATAGAATTGCCCATTATCGGTTAAAATAGACGGACTTAACCGAATGGATGACTGTCGTATCCCCAAACAACTATAGAACTTCAAGCCTAAAGGACGGAGAGGTGTGGGACGTCCGAAGAAGCGTCGGAGTGACCAGCACCAGTCTATCTGCTTGAGATCGGGACAAACCATTTCTAGTTTAATCCTTGCTGATGAAGATGGCAGTAAAACCGTGGAAACGGCATGTCGACGACGGGGATCCTATTGCAGAAAACCATCAGTTTACACTCAGTTTTACGGGTTATCAGTTGCCAATGGTACAAGACGTTTTCGATCTTGAATTTGTGCTTAAAAAACTTTACAATACTTATGAAAAAAATGAACTTACAATCAATGTACGTTGACTACATGGTAGCAAAGAATTAACAATTTAAAAAAGCGATTAAAATAACAAAAATTAAACAAACGAACAGACAAAATTCTTTGTACCTTCTTATTTAAAGCTGATATTTAGTTTAGTTAATTTTTAGAATTCGCTTTCCTATTATACTGAGTTTATACAGTCACTGACCTTCCCTATACAAGCTTCTCCACCCCCTCCAACATACACACCCTTAACACACCTGCACCCTCTAACACATCCTTTATATTTAGTTGTTCTAAGCAGCTCTTTGAGAATACCCAAATAGGCTGAAACAATCGTCAGAAAATAAGAATAAATTGTAAAACTACCAAGTGTCTGTGTTTTTTTTTCAATCTTTGTAGTAATATGTTTCACCAAGTGCTCAACGAGTCTTCAATCAATATCAAGACCTAATAAACAGCAGGTATATGTCACAGAAGACCTTCACATATGGTAGTCGGGTCTGAACGTTAACGTAATTCCAGTGGATGGGTACAGTCGTAAGCAATTGGTGTCGTCAGTGTTTCCATTAGCGCAGAATGCACTGAACTGTTGAATCTAATTATACACTGCTACCAAAGCGGAGACGAATAAATACATGTAAATGAAGTTGGGTGGTGGAGAGGATCCAAATGTGTCCTGTCTGTGAACGAGAGTTGCCGTACTCAGCTCGATAAGGTAATACTGTGACACTTCTACACGTTGCTGTGTTATAGAGGTGGGCCGATATACATATAACAGGTATTTTGGAACGTTTATTTTTGTAGAACGGATATAAGAGCGCCTGAAAAATTGAAATACCTGTTCCGATTCAACGATAACTGAAAAGTCAAAATACCCGTTCCGATTACTCGCGGCCTCGCGGTTCCGAATCCCCTACGCAACTAACGAGTACAAAGTCACAGTTTTTGGTGCTGAATACTTAATTCTGCGCATGTGCCGATTGCCATACAAGTACGAACGAAGCAAAACAGCGAGTTTCAGAATATCTCTATGCCAAAGAGACGAAGCTGTTTTTAATAAATGAAAGACATTCAGACTGATATTACATTTATTCTCGTGTATTATGTAGATATATAATACAGGTTATATTAACAAATTATATATTATACTAATCACCAACTTTGTAAATTTTGAAAAAATCGAATTATATTGTGTTATAACCTACAGAGTAGCTGACAGGCCATAAAGTACTTTTTGTCAATGTGATTTCGAACATGATTTTTAACTTCACTGCACATCTCACGTAATTTTTTTGGACATTTTTTGTTGTGCTATTACGTGCACTCTAAATTTCATTGCCCGAGTTTTGCAACTGATTTGTCTAACCAAAATGGAATCAATGATTTGTTTACTTCTTCTAGCGAAAACTTAAATTAGTATTCCCAAAGGGAGATAGGACTATAAATCCTCTTGTTTCTTATTTTCTTCTGTAAAGTTATTTTCTTCTTGTTACAATATTTTCTTCTGTAATATTTTCTTATTTTTTTCTGTAAAGTAACACTGTTAATACGAGTACTTTTAGTTTCAATTTTTTCTTATAACAAATTGTAGGCGTATAATACAGGTATATGTATAATAGGTATATAATAACAGATATTTGTACGTGTTATTTTTTTTAACGGTTTCGTTCGTACCTGTTATTTTCAAATATTAGGTTAGCACACCTCTACTGTGTTACTACGAGGGTTATCCAGAAAGTAACTTCATTTAAAAAATTTCCGCGGTATCGATGCCGTCACACTGTTGCGCATGCGCGGGCAGTTTGTTGGTTCGTTGGCAAGCCAACAACGCCATTTGTAAAGAACTTTGCGCTGAGTAAGCTTCGTTGGACGTGTTTATAATGTCGAAGACGCCCGCCGCGTATGAAAGTAGGTATGTGATTCGGTTCTTGAATGCGAAAGGCATTAAAACAATTAAAATTCCCTGTCAGATTTTTGATATTTATGGAAAAGAAGCAGTGAGCGATTCAATGGTACCAAGATGGATAAAACATGTTGCTTAATCCGATCAGAGAAAGCGACATAGGTTGCTTACCCGTGACATTGCGATGAATTATGCCACTGCACACACACTGCCGCTGCAACGCAACATCGCCTCACAAAGTTTGGCTGGCAACAATTTGACCATCCGCCTTACAACTCAGACCCTACACCAAGCGAAACGTTGGTGACCAACGATGTCAAACAAGCTGTTAATACATGGTTCAAATCACAGGCGGGAAATTTCTAGGACGAAGGTATACAATGATATGAGAAGTGTTTCCAAAATGACGGAAACTATATAGAAAAGTAGTTTAAGGTGTGTACTTCAAATAGCAATAAAAATGTTTTGTAAATATATATTCTTAGTTTCCTTTATTACCCTATCGGAACGTACATTCTGAATAGCCCTCGTATATACGTTACTTTACATTTGTTAATACGATTATTAATTTATAAGGTTTATATGAAAAGTATGCTGACACTTTACATACCTCCTATTAAAAGCTTAAAACAAATAATTTTTATACATTATTTACCTCTTTCTATCTCTGTCTGTCTGTCTTACTAACTGCCCCCCTCTCTCTCTCTCTCTCTCTGTCTTCTCTCCTTCTCTCTCCCTCCCCCTGTATAATAGAATTACATATGCACTTTTACCATACCGGTATTTGAAAGAAAAATATTGTTGGTTTAAAATAGGTTGCAGATGGTATCACTACTATAATCTTGAGCTGCAGAACACTATTTTGAAAAAAGTAGATAAATTATATTCTAGTGGTTTATATTAGTAGATTATTTATATTGTTAGATAAATTTCAATAATATAGTCGTGAATAATCAGATTTTGGATCAGGTTAGTCATTTTAATTACCTGGGTTGTAATACCTCATATAGAAATGATATTGATTAGGATAGTAAGTTAACAAAACTTAGACGCATCTGTGGAACGATTCATAGGTACCTGAAAAATAAAACACGGAAGGATAACCGAATGAAATTTTATAAAACTCTGGCTATCCCTACATTCCTGTATGCTAGTGAGACATGGAGTCTTGGTAATCTTGGTAAAAGGGACGTGCAGAGGATTGAGGCAGCCGAAATAAAATTTCTAAGAGGCACGCAAGGTTGTTCTCTCTTGGATCGGAGAAGGAACGAGGGTATTACAAGCAATTGAAACATTGTGTCGTTGCACTAAAAGAGTGAAGACTACAGAAGGAGATGGTGTGAACACTTGAACCGCATGCCTGATATCCGTCTACCTGTGGCTGCCTTGGGTTATCACCCTACTGGGAGGAGAAACGTCGGTAGACCGAAGAGGAGATGGGTTCCGGAACAAGTCTAAGGCCTAGTCCTTGGAGTGCTGATGATGATGACGATTTCAATATTAAAATTTTTGAATTATCAGAAAAATTACGAAACTCTCGATTGCACTACTATTTTTTTTACATAGTAAAATAGCAATTGTAGAGCAGATAGTCACACAATAAACATGAAAAATTCCAGACATTGCGATTCATTTTAAAATGTCAACTTACCCTGACACCTAAATGGATTTTTACAATTTTTCAAATTTTCAATCTCTGTTTTGAACCTTGGTGTCCAAAACGATTTAATTTGTAATTTGAATTTTCTAAAACTGTACAATATATTCGGATTTTCGTTAAAATTTTCTTTATTTCGATAGTCCATATAGAATTTGCGATTATATTAAAATTGTTGACAACTTTTATGCCATGGTGTCCACAAATTTCAAAAACTTAACAACAATTTCATTTTAGTTAAATTTTCTTTAATTTTGTACCCCATATTTAAATTTTCTCAAAACGTTCACCTACTTTTAGGTGCCTGCGTTCCAAAATTGTAAAATATTTAAAAATTAACACTACATTCAGACTGTGGTTAAAATTTCCTTTACTTTGACACCTCACATAGAAATTTGACATTTTTTTCTATATTGTGACCAAATGTTTGCCACACCCCATTTGGGGGGGGGGGGTCAGTCACAAAGACTATAGGTTTTTATGGTAAAAGTATGGATGCGCATGCCATATATTTTGTTAATTTATTTTCGTTGTATTAACAATTTAACAAAATATACTTACAGGAATGTTCCTACTTAAAGACACATATATTATGTAGAAATTCTTCAAGAAACAATCAAAAGTTACATAGACCTAGAAGGAACATAACAAACTATACAGTATAAAATGTATAGGTTCAAGTTTTGTTAATTAGTTGTGAAATTATTCTAATAAATTTGTATTATTTTATAATTACCTTATATTGATATACGTTTGAATTTCTCTTGTGTCTATATTATTTGTTAATAATAAAAAAGAAAACTTTTAACAAGAATATTTTTTTTAGTTTGTAAATTACAAATGTTTTGATAGCAATATAACTATCATCATCAGATCGTTGCCAACATAAAATTTGTTACATATGGCATTCAATTTTATATACTCCATTTAAATTATGAATTAACTTAATTATTTAATCTGATGATGATAGTTATATTACTACCGAAACATTTGTAATTTACAAAATAAAAAATATATTCTTGTTAAAAGTTTTTTACTACTAATAAATAATATAATTATCTCATATTAATGATACTCTATTTTTACTAAGCAAATAAAAATACGCGTCAGATTTTATAATTAAATATAAGCCAATTTAATAATAATAAATCTTCTAATATGCCAACAGAAAGTGTTTTGAAGCTCCCTAAACCGCCATCCTGTATCGTTACAAAAATAAACAAATATATTTTCTAACCATCTTATTGTGTGCGAGAGTGTATGTGTGTGTATTTGAGGATTTATGTGGATCGCTTCTGCTAGGAACCGTTCCACCGTATGTGTATGTGTGTGTGTGTGTGGTGTCACACATTTCACGTAAGAATGAAACTGAAGAAGGTTATTTTTCAGAGACAAAAAATAACAAAAAAAGCCAAAGTGGCGGTAGGGTTTCAGGTGTACCAACCGTCGCATGTGTTGTGTTACAATGTGATTTATGTATCGCCACCACGGTTTCGAGCCCCACCCAACGTGTACTTCAGACACGACGATACCTCAGCTGGTAAATGTCTAACTGTCTCGTGACGTAGACACGTAAACTTGGAAGGGTGGAGAAGAGGGTCGCTATAAACGCCACAACTGTATCATAAGGCTTATATCTGCTTTACATTAAAAAAAAAAAACCCAGCACTTGATTGCTGAAAGCTACTGGTCGTCCTCGGCATTTAATGATGATTAACTAATCATTATCGGATAAAACCATGTAGATAGGACGTAACATGGAAGAGAACTTAATAAGGACAAAGGAAGTTGGGCAGAATAGTACTCTTATCGCACTTTGTGGTCCCCTTCACATGTACATGGAAAACAGGATGACATGGAATCAAACCATTATAACGTCACAGCCCTTAACAAGCTATAGCCTCCTTCAGAACATTCCTCCAGCCGTCTCCATCCACCCTCGCACTCCAATACATATCTTGTTCCAAATCTTTTTCTTAAGTCCTCATTCTGTTTACGACGGTGACATGGATCGTGTTGTTCAGAGGTAACAGAATAACTAACACCAATAAAGTCACTAATTACCAACTTTAGTTTGTTACAAACAGCAATTAGAAAACAAGAAACTGATAGTCTTATAAAGTGAATCAAGTTGAATTTGTCCACCACATAACAACAAATGTCACCTTAATACAGTTCAACACTAATTAATACAATTTTTCAATTTTCACCAAACCGCAACAATCACTTCGATCCGCACTTCCAAAATTGCTAGATATAACCGAAGTCTCGCTGGCCATTGGATGCTTATAGACCGCTGAGACTCGAGAATGATCTTCCGTTTTCCGGGCGGTGAACCGAGAATAATTAGTGTAGTTACAGGCGCTAGAACGCTCAGAAGACTAGGCCAATGTCCGACCTTGAACACAACAATGTGCCGACTGTATGCTTAGACTAGTGGAGAACCGTGTGGAAAGTCTCGAATTATCTAGAGCGTTACGTAATTGCCTTTTATATCAACGTAGCACTATTCATGTAACAGGAAAATAAACAGGAATTATCAAAGAAAGACTCTTTGTATGCTTTTGTGTGTGTGTGTGTTGTGACGGCCCGGAAGCAAAGGTTTGCTCTCCGCCGCGAACACCTGGCGGCGCGTGATATCTGACGCAGCGAGTCAATCAGGGATCAGCAACCGAGACATGACACCTGACGTGTTAGGAGCGAGCCAATCAGCGATCCCGGTCAGGGCATAAAAATAGCGCCGGCAGGCGCACTCCATCCCCACGCCATCGGACGCGCTTTTCATGTCTTCTCCTCTCTCGGACGACATCGACGCGGAGTCAGCCGGAAGAAACAGCCGAAGAGTAGAACCGAGGTTCTTGCATTCTTCGCCCTGTACCGCGCTAGCGATGGACTTCCGCTAGCAGCGGATTCGACGCAACCGATGCCGAAAGAAGAGGAGGACTGCAGTACGCCACGAACAGCGGGCGCAGCCGCCGAACATCTCAGCGCGGCTCGGGCGGAACTAACATCACAGCGTTTTCGCCACAAGCCCTTTTTAGGGTCACCTAGGTAACTAAGAGTTGTACGATTGGCGCCATTTGTCATGCGACAAACCTTTTGTCCGGTGACAGTGTGTGTGTGTGAACTACTTGCTATGGGTTTAGTTACAATATTTGTAACTACTTGGACGTCGATATGTTACAATCTTCTGGGACATCACTTCCTCCTTTCATCCGGTATCCAATTATAGATACTTTCCGGTCGTCTTTCATTATCTATTCTTTGGTTGCGGCCATACCAGTAAAATCTGGCCAAACATGTACCTTGTGTACCTACGAGACACAATAATGCAATATGAGATATGTTTATTGTTCAGCTGATTGGAGAGGATGAACAAGCTGGTTGTAGAAGAGATTTCAGAAGAAAAGATTTTAGAAGTGCGGGTCGAAGCGATTGTTGCGATTTGGTGAAAATTGATTATTGTGTTAATTAATGTGGAACTGTAATAAGTTGACATTTATTGTCGTGTAGTAGACTAATTCAACTTGAATTATTGTTTAAGAGTTCCTTTGTGGTTTTCTACGAGGATTGTTCAGTAGAAACACGTTTGATCTGCGCAGCCGTGACTTCGTCACCACGGCAACGGAATTCATTTCTTTATATTGTCTGCTTAAGTACTAGTGACGCGTCTGTCAAAAATATTAGCAGTTTGCTCTTTTCTAAGCGTTGTGACTGGGTTTAAAAATGGCATCTACGATAGAAAATCCGTCCAAAGATAATCTGCGTGCCGTTATTCAATGTTTGGCCGCTGAGGGGCGTCAGCCAATGGAAATTTATACGAGAATGAAAGCTGTATATAGTGACTATAGTTATTCTCATATGGTAGTGGTTGAATGGTGCAATAAATTTCGACAAGGAAGAGAATCCACTAAAGATTTGGCCCGTCCCGGACCTGCACGTGTTGCAGCATCAGATGTAAATGTGAGACAGCTGGAAACTTCTTTGCGCGCAAATAGGCGCATCAAAGTTAGAGAACTTTCTCAAATGTTGAGCATCAGCGTGGGAGCTGTTCATTCCATCATTCATAGTCTTTGGTGTTACAAAGTTGTTGTTCAGTGGATTCCACGACTGCTTTCTGATGAGCAGAAAAATTTGCGCTCCGTCTTATTACAGCATTTGATGCGCTATCAACAACAAGGTAATGCCTTTCTACACCAAATTGTTGCCGGTAATGAGTCTTGGTGTTATCACTACGAACCAGAATCCAAACGTCAGAGAATGCAGTGGAAGCATGCACAATCTCCGAAGGCGAAAAAATGTCGGTTCCAACCTTCGGCAGGAAAAGTAATGGTGACCGTATTTTATTATTCTCAGTGTGTGCTGCTCTTAGATTTTAAAGAACCTGGTGTCAACATCAACGCTGAGCGATATGCAGACAGCTTAAAACGCTTACTGGTCAGCATCAAGAATAAACGTCCCGGGAAGCTCACAAATGGTGTCATTCTTCTGCATGATAATGCTCGACCCAATATAGCCCAGACGATTCAAGATCTGCTTGGTCGTATGAAGTGGGAAGTCTTACAACATCCACATTACAGTCCCGACTTGTCCCCGTGCGATTATCATGTGTTTGGTCTATTAAAGAAATCACTCAAAGGACGACGGTTTAAATCGGACGCTGTGGTAGAGTTTGCTGTTAGCGAATGGTTCCGCAAACAGCCGCAATAAGGTTACCAGCAGGGAATCTACAGATTAGTGCAACAATGGGACTCATGCCTTAATGTTAATGGAGAGTTCTTTTAAAATTGTTGAATAAAAAATGCTTTACAGCCTCTAAACGTGTTTCTGTTGAACAATCCTCGTAATTGTTGTTTGTGACAAACAGACCCCGCGCCGCGGGGACCCAAGCTTAAAGTAAGCCAATTCGCATAAAAATAAAAGAGGAATTTTTTTACTAATACTAAAAAACGACTTAATTTGATAACTATACAAAATGCACACTCTTCTTGTAATAAACTGATTGTCATTGCTGATCTTTCTTATTGTCTTTTTGCGATAGACATAACGTATATTTATTTGGGGCCCCAAGATGGTGAACTCATCAGAGAAAATCTGTAGACAACTTTCTATATTAATAATGTATGCTTGTGTCTGGTTAGATTTGTTTGCGGTAAAACTCATTACACGATTTTAAAATTATATTTAAAAAAATGAGGATGGCTCTCTTTCGCTCCCGTCTTCCTGAACTATGTTAGCTGCTGCACTAAACCAGGGCACCGCTCCGTTTGGTATTTAGCTCAACCGGTTTTTGCAGCCTGTTTGACTGTGGTAAGGAAAAAGGATTATGTAAAATTAAGTCATGAAACTACAGATTGCTTATTTAAAGTAGGGAAACCGAGAACAGATCCTAGAATTGGCTTCATCAATTGTGGAGTACGTCAAGGGTGTCCATTATCACCTTCACTTTTTAATTTATATACTGACAGTGTTATACAAAACTGGCAGATGTGTCTTCCGAGCAGTTTATGATTGGTCACTTTAAAATTGACACTTTGTTGTTTGCAGATGATCAGGACTCGGAAAACAGGTTGCAGATACATTTTTTAAATCAAATCTTCAAAGACTCTTAATTACAATCATCCACACTAAGACCAAGGTATATGGTTTTTCGTGGAGCTAAACGCGTACGGGCAAAAAAGTATAGATGATACTGTCCTGGAACAAGTCAGCAATTTTGAATACCTGGGCTACAGTGTGTCCTATAATATAAGCAACGTCGTTGTGCTCGTAGTAAGTAAAGAAACACGCCTAACATTCTACAAGATGATGGCCCTTCCCACGCTTCTTTATGGGTCTGAGAATTGGACTTAAACGAAAGGCCAGGCCAGTCGGATCCGAGCGGCTGAAATGAGAGTTCTCACGGACGTGGCAGAGTATACTCTCTATGATTTTGGAAGAGACACTGATATAGGGCAGGAACTGATTATTATGAGTATACTCGACAGGATTGCCCAGTATCGGCTGAATTGGTGGGAGGAACATTTTTGCCGAATGGATGACTGCCGCATCCCCAAACAACTATGGAACTATAAGCCGAGGGGACGGAGAGGTGTGGGACGTCCAAGGAAGCGCTGGAGTGACCGGCTCTAGACTTTGCCGGTTTGACACCGGAAGAGACCATCCTTGGTTTAATCCTTGAAAATGATGATAATTATGACGAACTAGACAATGAAGTTTTCCGGTTAGATATTGAAGCATTTTTCACACAGCTGACACATTACAAATATGTTGAAATATGTTGCTTGTTTGTGTTATAAGACTATTCCATGTCCACAATAAAAACTGGACAAGGGGCCCCTTCAGTCATTTGCGGGGAGGGGGGGCTACGAACAAGTAATACAAAAACAAAATTAAAATAAAATGGGTGCATTTGGCTAAAGAAAGATGTCTAACGGTCAGAGAAGAATTACATTGTAACGCCGTAAGGTAATCAAGATTCATACAGACGTGTAGTGGCATAAAAATATCGGTATGGAGAACTATAAATGACTTCCATGTTCTAACATTTTTATTTAAAATCATTTTTGATATGAAATATTTCCGCAGAAACTTCTTCTTTCTTCAGCCTTAACTACAGTACTGTGGTCACTAACGTATACCACTTCACGTTAGCGCACTCGATTTTTACTGACGATGGCAGTCGATGGCGCTGCCAAAACGTCTGCTTTTACAGAAAACATTGGACCACTGCCAAACAGCCCGAGAATGAATTTTAACAACAAACTACTTCTTTGCTGCCGATAAAGTAATACATATATAAACAAAATTATCCCCTCCTCCTTCAACTTTCATTTTCATTTATAAATATTTCATCTACCTTTCTGGTGTGGATTATTATGACCTTCTTTTCAGGATACTTTATTTATCAAAATGAATATCTTGATAAAAAATTATTAATAAATATTAAAGTATCAATATTAATATTTACTCATGTTAATATATAAAACGTTGCATGTAAACTACCCCTTCCCCATAACCGATCTTCACCAAAGTCAGTAAACCTTGAGTACTATTTAACTCAGACATATATGCAAAAAATTCTTTGATTCTGTTTGAATTTGCGGCAGTTATCGTTGGACATAAAAAAATTTCTACACACAGACAGACACACACAGAAACAATTTTCGGAAAATTACTTTTCTTCATGTTTTGAGGGTAGTACCTACAATCAGAATCAGCCCTTATCTCGAACACGATTTTTATTCGCCATTACCATACTTCTGTTTCCTTATGGAACACGGAAGTAAAAAACAAAAATAGAAACACGACGAAGACAATATATTTTGCCCAAGACAGGTGTACGTCTATTGACAAGCAGAATAAAATTATTTTTATTGTATGTTTTACTATAAAAATTTATTGCCAAAGCTGTGACAGGGAATTTGACGATCATCAGGACCCGTATATTCGATACCGTAGACGACGACAATGCCCTCACGCGCTCGTTTCAGTAAACACAATATAATATTTTACAGTCATGAGAGTAACAGGTGCGTTGTGCGCGAAGGTATCAAACACGCGTCTTTATCGTATATCGTCGCACATGTGTTGTAATCTTCCTGGTATGTTTTTTTTTTTTAGTTTTGCAGTGTTTCAAATTTATAAGGGACTGTTTGTGGTAGAAGCAAACATATATACTTGAAAGTTTTAAACGTTTGCTAAGCCGGTGTATTGTCTGAATTGTTACGATCACAGAACAATTGTGTTTCATGGAAATTTTCTTTAATCACCCCGTAAGGAACAAAAAACGCGGGGTAAGAATCGTGTAATTTTGGACGGAGTTAGGTGAAAGCCAGACCGATGAGCTTATCAGCGACGAGTTAGCTTATCATTCCGGCCATTTATTTTTTACTATTGTAGCCAGAGATAAGAATATGCTTTGTTCTTATTCCATTAGAAAAAATAAACCTTAGGTTACATCACTGTTTCCGTTCTTAGTTTAATCCTGTAGTAAACAAAACAGATGTGGCACATCTGAAACGCTATTTGCTGCTTGACTTAGAGGCGTGTAACTCTGACAGAAGGAATACAGACAGGGTACATATAATATTGATACTGTATAAACACATGTAAATTGTAATAATTTGTCCTGACCAAAGTATTTATGTGACTGTGTCAGTTCGACAGTGAAATATTTTATAACATCAGTTGATCGCGTTACACCAGTAAACTGTCGTATTTACTTGCTAAACTGGTGCTTGTCATGTTCCGGACAAGGCCTTCCACTGTTTCCACCATTTTAAGTGCTAAGGTCGTTTAGGACTTGGTCTAGGTGGTTTAGGACTTGAAGATGATGGGAAACACTGAAAGGCCTCGTCCGGAACATGACAAGTACCAGTTTAGCAAGTAAATACGACAAAGTTGGAATTAGAGAGACTGCTAATTTAAATAGCAAGATGAACCAGTTAATCACTTTTGTATTAAGCGTTTAAAAATTGCAACAAAAGAAAAAATAAAGTTTATTTAAAACCTTAAAATCGTAGTAAACGTCAATCGATGAATTTTTCAGTGAAGGGTTTGTGAGGATCGGTCAAAAAAATATAACACAAATTTTAACTTATTTGTGTCGATGTTTCGCAAATGTTTATTGTCATCATCAGGACTTGTGTTTGTAACAATATGTAAACTATCTGTAAGGTCGTAAAGTTCTACAGTTATTATGTAATTTATATTTGTCTTAATTAATGATTGTTTTTAATACCAGTAGTGAGTGAAACATGTTAAAAATAACTTTTAGTTGAACATCCCTTAATCTGTTTTTAGGTATAATATATTTTACTATGCTATATGTAAAAACAAAACTTCAACACAACTGGCTCCGTAATGAAGAAAAAACCACCTGCCCCTGTCAACACAGACCGTACGCCCGAAAACATCGAGCGAGTTAGGACGTCAGCGATACAGAGCCCTAAACGGTCGGTTCGCAAGCGTGCTGCGAGTTTAGGGATTAACGAGTCAACAGTGCGAAGGATTCTGCACAAAGATCTTCATTATCACCCATACAAAATTCAGGTATGTCACCAACTTAGTGTAGGTGATTATGAACAGCGTCGTGTCTTTTGTGAAACCATGCTTGAAACCATGGTCATAATGAAAACATGATTTTTCTCATGAGTGATGAAGCCCATTTTAATTTAAATGGGTTCGTTAACAAACAAAACTGTAGATATTGGTGTAATGAAAATCCTCAGATGTTACATGAGTCCCCTCTTCACAGCCCAAAAGTAACAGTATGGTGTGCAGTTGGGGAGAAGGGCATTATTGGCCCGTACTTTTTTGAGGAAAACAACATTACTGTGACTGTTAATTCAGAGCGCTACATTACGATGCTCCAAACCTTCTTCTTCCCAGAACTTCGACGTCGCAGATGGGCAATGAGGAGAGTATTGTTTCAACAGGATGGTGCAACTGCACACACAGCTCGTAATTCAATGGCTGTCTTACGGGATCAGTTTCCAGGCCACCTTATCTCCAGATATGGCAATCTTCGCTGGCCTCCTCGCTCCCCCGATCTAAGTTTATGTGACTTCTTTTTGTGGGGATATCTCAAGTCCCGAGTATATGTTAACAAGCCACGCTGCCTTGAAGATCTGAAGACGACAATCCAGGAGGAAATCGTTCGTATTCCACGTCAGATGTTAATTAACCCTACTCGGAGTTTTCGGGACCGGCTACAATCATGCATAAACATAAATGGCCAATATCTGAGCGACATGATCTTCAAAACATAAATGAACAATGAAATTCCCAACATACACTATGTATTGTCGTAAATAAAAATATTTTTTAAGCCAAACTGACTAAGTACATCCTATTTGAAAACCATGCGATTCTCGTGACGGACCCTGTACATACATTCCGCCCATGCCTGTAATACATTACTGTGTGAACAGTGTCAACGCCCCTGACCAATAACGTTTCATATTTGTCACGCGGGTTTGTTTACATCAGGATTGAACTAAGAACGGAAATAGTATACAATTCTAACTATAAATTGAAAGTTTTTTCGTAGACCAGAAATGTTTGCGCGTTAGCAGGTGCGTTAGGGTACCTGATTTACGCGACACACCAAAGTTACGACTAACAATTCCATTACACGCAAACCGCTAAGCAAGAATACAACGGCAGCGGGTTTGTTGCTGATAAGAAAAACCCCAATAACTTTGGGCTGCAGGTGTACCACACGTCCGCGCGGGTTTGCGACTTATGTATGGCTGCTACGTGCCTTCAAGCGTGCGTCTTAGTCACCCTATTACCACCACCACCACCACCACCACCACCACCACAGCTTAAGCTCTGTAATCTGAAGTGTGGGAGAGAAAGAGAAAGAGAGAGAGAGAGAGAGAGAGAGAGAGAGAGAGAGAGAGAGAGAGAGAGAAATATCTTTGTACTTATTTCATTGCGGCCAACATTCGGATTGTGTCTATTTCTTTGCCTTTGTTGTCCGTGTTGTATAGCTTACACCAAATTTTGGATTTAGAATTAGAATTACTTTAAAAATCTTTAGTGTTTTTATAAACAAATAAATTGTTTTTTTTTTTAAGTTACATTTTACTTAATTTTAAAACTAGGAGATATAGAATTTGCTCAGTTTTTTTCAAGCACCTGATACCTGGCAATAATACATAGTGTCTGCCTCATCATTGGAGTGGATTGGCCGACACCGTGCCAATTGTTACCGACACAGATGATGGCCTCCGATGGTGAGGACGAGGTTGGGGACAAAAATTTGTCAGCATAGATTCTAGACCACGGCACAATAATGGCCCGGCTAATAATGTTTCCAACTATCAAGCTTGTTCTTCATAATTTGTTTTGATTAAGTCAACCGAAGGAGATCACGAAGTGTTAGTGATCGAATCTTTGTGGTTATTAAATTATAACAGTGGCGGGCGTCTATTGTTAATTAACAATAAATCAAGAGCACATTCCTGAATAGTAAAGTTGTGTTAGTGGTTATAATCAGAAACAGAATTAACACTGTGCACACCACTATAGAAAAATTATTTCGATTTGCGCTTTCCAGCTTCACAGCTCGTCATCAGAACGAAAATATATTTTTCCGGTATTTTGTCAGTTTAATTTACTAAATTAATTTTTAACTAAAACTTTTTTTGAACCGATTATTAGCAACAGTTTTATAACTAAGATTGTTAATAACAATATGTTGTCGACCAATGTGGTATTCTAAAACTCAAGGGTGTATGTACGAGCGCTATTTGTTTTTCAGCCTCCGATAGACCAATAAACAGTCACATGAATGGCATCAATAATTTTATTATATACAAAAGTTTCATATATATGTAAACTACTTTTCTGCATAGTCACCACTATTGTTGAACCACATACCACAGCGAGGCACCAACTTTTCTATGCCCATGTTGTAGAATGTTCGCTCCTGAGTAGTCAGCCAATCTGCCACACTGGACTTTAACTCATCATTGGTGTCAAACCGCTGCCCACCTAACCACTTTTTCAAGTCAGTGAACAAATGGTAGTCACTTGGTGCCAAGTCTGTGCTATAAGGTGGGTGATCAAGGACTTCCCGACCAAATTCGTGAAGCAGGTTTTGTGTGGACATCTTTGAGTTGTTTGGGAACCCACCGAGCACAGAGTTTCCTATACCCAAGCTTCTGAGTAAGAATACCTAGACACTAAAGAGCAGACCTAGAAATTTCAGGAAAATCAGCAGAAAGTTCAGTAATTGTGAAACGACGTCGCTCTCGAACCATCCTGTCTACCCTTTCAACATCATCAGTAGCCACGGACTTTCTTCCTTGCCCTCTTTCATCATGAACATCAATTCGCCCTTCTTTAAATTTTCAACACCATTCCCGAACTGAACCATCACTCATCACATTTTCTCCATACACATTACACAACGTTCGATGAATTTCTGCAGCACTATGACCTTCAGCTTGAAGAAATCTAATAACAGACCGAATCTCACACTTGGAGGCAATTTCAGTTGTAGTTGCCATAATAAACTGTCGTCACCACAGTAATAGACAAAATAACAAAAAAAAACCAGCGGTTATAGGTTAGAACAAAGCCTCAAAAACATTAATCAACCATCAGATTGTTGCTATGACAACAGAACCAGGTTTGCCAACTCACCGGAGGTTGAAAAAAAAAATAGCCCTCTTATTTTCATGTATAAACATTTGTTCGTTTATTAACGTAGGAAGAGCAAACTTCAGCAGACCATGGACCACGGCTGCTGTGTTCGCATAAATTAAACACAATTTCTGCTTTAAAATGACAAAATATTTTAAAGTCTAAATCCGGGAATTTTTAATAATTTCTCGGGACACCGGGACGTAGGTCGGAAATCCGGGACTGTCCGGGAAAAACCAGGTATGGCCACCGTATGTATAGCGTTCATTTTTAAAATTGGAAAATTTATTGACGCCACGGTCTAAAACGTGGCCTAAAAATTTGTCAACATCGCAAACACTCGTGTGGAGTACTAAGTTAAAGATAACTTTAACTGGATGTAGTGTGATTATTGTATATTTCCGATGTGATGATGAGCTGTGAAGTTTGAAAGCGCTAATCGGAATAATTTTTCTATAATGGTGTGCAACAGAGTTAATTTTGTTTCTTATTTCTGAATAGTTTACCTTTAGAGCACTTGTTTCTTTCTGGATTTCAGTGTTTGACTAGGGAAGTATTTGCTATAACTACTGAGTAAAACCAAAACAAATGCAGTATATTTTATCCGGCGAAGACATTATGAGATAGGCCTACGCGCAGTGCCCGCGTTATTAAAGTAAAGCCACGTTACGCGTAACTCAAGTCGGGACCACTCACGAACTTCAAACTCTAAAGTTGTTAAATGTAATGTGCGTAGTTTGGCGGTAACGGCCTCCTCCTCTGTGGCACATTACGATTATTTATACTTTCCCATGTAGGTCCAGAGTACATAGTACAATAGCGTAGGTTGGCAATAGTTACCAACTGTGTTCAGCTTTATGTAATCACCATTTCCTTCCCTCTTCAGAAAACAACAACCGTATGATAACATACGGTCAAACAGTTTGGCATAAATTCCTACGGAAGCCTCATATCAAAGAGGCACTGGAAACAACATCTTTTCACTCAGTGTAGCTTTACCCTTCTAACAACTCAGCTTCCACTTCAATATAATTCATTTATCGACAGTTTTTTGAGACCTTACCCATGTGGGAGTTTTTCCATCATCAGTTTGTGGTTCCTGTCATTAGCCTTCCTTGATTAGTAGGTCGTTGAATTGCTCTCTGCCGCATAAACTTTAGTGGCTTTGTTAAGTTGGAGAGAGAGGAAAAGGTTTTAACTTTCACGTAACTGTGTTCAAAATGATGTTCTGTTTCTGTGTGTAAATGATGTTCAAAACAGAAACCTGAAGAAACTTTGGAGAAGGATGAAAAGGAAAGCAATATTTAAAAGGAAAACCTAAAGAAATGTTGAAGACGGTGAAAAAGGAAAAGTGATGTTCAAAAGAAAACCTGAAGGAATGTCGGAGAAGGAGCAAAAGGAAAGCAATATTTAAAAGGAAAACCTAAAGAAATGTTGAAGACGGTGAAAAATGAAAAGTGATGTTCAAAAGGAAACCTGAAAGAATGTCGTATAAGGAGGAAAAGGTAATCAATATTAAAAAAAAAAAAACCTAACGAAACGTTGGAAAGGGAGAAAAAGAATATTGATGTTTTAACGTTATATCTGAAGGAAAGTAGGAGAGGAAGGAAAAGGAAAGTAGTATTCAAAAGGAAATCCAGAAGGGATGTGGAAAATGGAGGAAAGGAAAGCAACATTTAAAACGAAAACCTAAGGGTATGTTGGAGAGACAGAAAAATAAAAAACGAAATTCATTGAAACAGGGCATAAATTCACCAACCCTCTTGAAAATGTTGAAATATTAAAAGTGGAAAGTAATTTAAATAAAAGGAGGTACTGTGGTCACTAACGTATACCACCTCACGTTAACGCACTCGACTTTCACCGACGATGGTAGTTGATGGAACTGGCGAAACGCCGGGTTTTGGAGAAAACATTGGACCACGGGCAAACAGCCCGGGAAGGAATTTTAACAAAAAACTAATTCTTTTTTGCCGATAACTTAGTACACGTAGTAAAAATTATCCCCTCCCCCTTCAACTATCATTTTCATTTATAGAAAATTACCCCGTCCCTTTCAACTGCCCTTTTCATTTATAGATATTTCATCTACCTTTCTACAATGGATTACTATGACCTTCTTTTGAGGATACTTTATTTATCAAATTAAAGTACTTTACACTTGTTGAAACATAAAACGTTGCAAGTAAACTACCCCTTCCCCTTAACCGATCTTCACCAAAATCAATAGGCCTTGAGTCCTCTACAACTCAGGCACATATACAAGAAAAAATTTGATTCTGTTTGATTTGCGGCAGTTGTAGTTCGCCATAGCAAAAATTCTACACAGACACACACACACACACACACACACACACGCACACACACGCACACACACTTTTCGGAAAATGACTTTTCTTCATGTTTTGAGGGTGGTACAATCAGAATCAGCCCTTATCTCGAACACGATTTTTTCGCCATACTTCCATTCCTTTACGTTACATGAAACTATAAACGGAAGTGCTATCCAAAACGACAACCTGAAGAAAAGTAGGAGGGGTAGGTAAAGGAAAGCACCATTTAAAAGGAACCTCTAAATATTGTTAAAGAGGGAGAAAAATGACAATAATGTACAAAAGGAAAACCTGAAGGAATAGTGGAAAGGTATAAAGAGGTACCATGGTAACTCAGAAGGCTGCAGCAAAAGCTGAGTAGACAAAATCTGCTCGTAACGTGCGGTTTACAGTACGAGAGAACGGTGTTGTTATTACTAAAACACACTGTTAGAGCGCGTAATATTATTGCGTCTTACGAATTAATGATGTTACGAGTCAGCCCGACGTTGTTATTAAACTTAATGCGTCCGTAGTTTCACTTTCGCCTGAACCAGAGCGTTCGCTAATAGCGTCGTCGTCGATCTCTTGAACGCAATAAGAAAATTATAGTGCGTAATTATGCACGCTGATGAGTGTGTGTAGCGTATAATGTCAACGTACAAGTAACGCGAGGGGCGACTCATAAACTGAAGATAAACAGTAAACATTACGAGACGTGTTTTTAAACTATTTTATGCGTCATAAAACTTTCACTCCTGTGGAAAACATTTAAAGTTACATGACTGCAGCTGCCGCTGTGAGAACTGAGACATACAGAAATTAAAACTCAAAGAAAAAGGAATTCTTGGATATTGATAAATATGTTTATATTTGAATGTATTAGATTTACTGATAATGAAAACATAATCTCATCATCATCATCATCTAAAGTTCATGCCTTGTTGAGTTAGCAACATCTCTCTCTCTCTCTCCCTCCACCATTGTCGTCTTTAAATCGCAGTACGATAGGAAGTTCATCTGCTTTCCTATGTCTTTGAAGAACGCTGTTCTTGGTCATCCTATTGGGTTTTCCCCAAGAGGATTATCCAGTCTGAATACTGATGTGGGTCGTTCAATCTGGATACAGGTGTGGTTTGCTTCAATCTGAATACATATGTGCTGATTCGATCTGGATACCGATGTGAGTTCATTTTGGTGTCTGGCGTTCAGGGTAGTTCTCAGGCTAAATCTAGTCGACTTGGAGTGTCTTTTTGAACCTATACGGAAATCTTCTACTTTCCTGAATTAGGACTTTTATAAAAATTTACGACTGAGCAGTAGCTAGCGGGCATTTGTAACATGTGTTCGTAACGACTAGGAGCCAAGCGTCTGAAATAGTACAACACGTCCCCACGTTTCCGATTTCACAGAGACTGACTGTTCAACGAGAAATTACAATTCAAAATGAAAATTTACCCTAATTCTTGTACGCTGATTGGTTAATTCATAACCTTTCTCTGCTTCTGTGGCCAAGATAAAACTATACTTTCATTAGACTGTTTGAAAGCAGTTCGAGGCCTGTCCAAAAAAACCAGTATAATTTCACGACTCATGGGCCATAAAACTTTCTTTGCTAAAAAAACTCATATAGTTGGTTCTTTAATTTACTAAAAATTACTGATACAAACTAAACATTACTAGCTCTGCATTTGATAGGTCTTTTCATTAGGCGCATTCTGGTACACAAGTCACTTCACAAAATTCCACATAAAACAAAAGTGATTCAATTTAATATGTTTTTATTACTATCCCGTAAAATAATTAAATATTCTCACACACGCGCCCTCACCACACACGCCTACTCGCATCTTTTTGCACTATTTCACAACACTTACGGAATTCAGCTGTGGGGCTGTACAAAGAACACAAACTTAGAAAATATACAAACCTTTCAGAACAAAGTACTCGGAAACTTAGTGAATGCCCCTTCGTACGAGGGTAAGTCAAAAAGTAAAGGCAAATTTTTAAAAAGGAACTTTTTATTGTGAAAACAAGATGACAAGTAACATCATTTCTCTATATAATCTGCCTCAACTTCTATGCACTTGGTCCATCTCTTGATAAGCTTCGTAATTCCGTCCTGGAAGAAGATTTGTGGCATCGTGCACAGCCACTCGCGCACCGCCTCCACAACCTCGTCATCCGACGAAAACTTGGATTCACGCAGGTGCTCCTTCATCGGACCAAAAAGGTGAAAATCACTTGGAGCTAGGTCAGGACTGTACGGCGGATGCTCTAGCAGCTCAAAACCAAGATCTTGAATGCACTGGATCGTTTTCCCCGCAGTATGAGGACGGGCATTGTCCTGAAGCAAAAGCACACCTTTTGAAAGTTTTCCTCGCCTCTTTGTTTTGATTTTGGGTTTCAGATCTCGCAGTAGCTCACAGTAGCTGTCACTATTCACTGTTTGACCTTTAGGAGTGTAATGAATTAGAAGTGGACCTTTCATATCCCAAAACACTGTCATCATCAACTTTCCTGCAGAAACTTGTCTTTTGAACTTTTTTGCTGTAGGCGAGGATGGATGTTTCCACACCATACTCTGCCGCTTACTCTGTGGTTCGAAGTGATGGACCCACGTCTCATCAACGATTACTATGCGACTGAGAAACTCTTCTCCTTCCTCTTCTAAACGCCTTAAATGTGATTTCGAAATTTCCAAACGTTTCTGTTTGTGCTGGTCTGTCAGTCGATATGGTACCCAACGAGCACACACTTTGCGATAATTTAGTGATTCGTGGATGATTGCAACAGCTGAACCGTGGCTAATGTTCAACGCAAGCGCAATATCATCAATTTTGACACGACGATCATCATGAATCATTCGCTCAACTGTCTCGATGTTCTTGTCCGTCTTCGAAGTGGATGGCCTACCTGAACGCTCTTCATCGCAGATAGATACACGACCATTTTTAAAGCGATTTATCCACTCATAAATTTTGCGTTCACTAAGACAGCTCTCACTGTACTGCTGCTGCATTCTGCGAATAATCTCCGCAGGTTTAGTCCCTTCAGAGTGCAGA